>WNGS01165106.1:36785-52692 GCA_020271785.1 Procambarus virginalis | reverse complement strand
TCATCCGGTCTTATTCTCATCGATTGCTGTTTACATTTGGATAATGTAGGTCTTAGAGTTAGCCTTGAACTCGAGGATAATGAAAAAGTCAATTAAATAATAGTATCAAGACTATATTTTTTCACATTAGTCTTATATATGTCTACTTGCTTGGAATTTGTATGTGGGGAACATTGCTCACCTAAGGGAGAGAGAATGAACGACGCGTTCGAGGTATAGCGAGGACTGACCGCGATGTGTATGTATGTTTGTTTGTTTGTTTTACCACAGCGAATATGAAGCTACATTATGTTTTGTCTACCAGTTGTTGAATAAACGCTACGTTACGTTACGTGATACAAGAACTAAACAAGCTTGTGCTAATATTTTTATTTTGTTTGGAATGTAAGGGCTAAACACGGTTCACATTTCAATATTCAGACATCGGACAGAAAGTTGCTCGTTACTCTTAAAATGATATTTGGGCAAAGAACGATGTTACCATGTTGGTCACGTTACATTAATGATATTTGGGCAAAGAACGATGTCATCATGTTGGTCATGTTACGTTACAAGGTTATAAGGGTGAGAGTGATGGGGGCTCGAAAACTGACATTAGTCTTCCATCCTCTGGTGAGCTGTCAGTCTAAGTGAAATGAAAAAAGATACGTGAACAGCGGCAGTAGGAGAAAGGAATTGATGTTACTTTTCCCCCCAACTATTAAATGTTCTGAAAGAGAGAGAGAGAGAGAGAGAGAGAGAGTAACCACTGACTGCTATGTGTATCCCATGCAGTTGTGTTTACAAAAAAATTATGATTTGTTATAATAATAAGATTGAAGACCACCTTATGACTCTCGTTACTCTTAAAAAATGCTATTTGAGCAAAGAATGATGTTACCATGTTGGTCACGTTACTATACAAGGTTACACATATGATCAGAAATAATACTAAAGGCTTTGCACAGAAAATCGACGTGGGGGAGGGTGGGGTGATGGTTGATGGTAAGGGGCAGGAGGGGCTAGGGGGGAGGGGGGTCTGTTGGAGCGTGGGTTATGTGAGGGGTGTTGTCTTATTTAGCCCAGTTGTGTGTCAAACTCCCAAGAGGGAAGCCGCCCAGGTATGCATTTGGAATTTGTACGTTGAGTTCATGGCTCACCTTTGAGAAAGAACATTGTCACACTCAAAGCTATGTCCAGTGTGTCAGGAGAGAGAGAGAGAGAGAGAGAGAGAGAGAGAGAGAGAGAGAGAGAGAGAGAGAGAGAGAGAGAGAGAGAGAGAGAGAGAGACAGAGAGACAGAGAGATGGTACACCTCATTGCCGTCACTCCCCCCCAGTGTGAGAGGGATGGTATGTGGAACAGGTGGGGCCTGCTGACAGTAGTTACATCTCCCTTTCCTTAACGAAACCACAGTGGATAGGGGAACCCCCGACGCTTCCGCCCGTGTAGGAGGAAGTAATAGCAGTCATTGCCCACCGTCAATACGGTTGCTTGTGTGAGAAAAAGTTAAAATATTCAGCAAAGAATGTTATAAAAGGCGCATATATTGTCTCTTTCACTAGCGAGAAAACGCAAACATTCTGGCTGAGGTGTGTGCTATGTCAAAAACTCTCAAAGCAGTCCTCTAGACCCATGATAGATGCGACTTGTCCCTGACGAGGGGAGCTGAGGGGAAGTGGAGTGGGAGGGGAAGATATGACCCCACCAGCTACTTGAAAATACTCTTCAGTTACCCACTGAATGGTGGACAGTACATACACCCCTCTGCAGACTTTGAAAAACGATTAAGGTTAATGGACCACATCCGTCCTGGTCTGTCACCTATACACACACACGTGTATTGTTACATAAAACAGACCTTCTCGGCCAACTGCTACATCCTCCTCGCATTCACATCTTAAGAGACTGCTCTCTCTCACTCTCCCATCTCAAGATAACCTCATCCTCCTCGACACTTCCTGCCTGTGTATGGCCCAACTAATCTCCTCATGGATCATCACCAAACACAGCTGCATAGCTCGAAGAAAATAATGGCTGTCAAAAAACCGCAAACCACAATGACCCTCCAACCCTCTCCCGCCGAGGGGAAGCTCCCCTCACCCCTTCATCACCCCTCCACCACCCCATCAACATATCCGGCTATGTTGGTACCCCTCACACCTACACCCACCCTCTACATAGTCTTACTTAGACTCATCTGTTAATCAAACTATTTATCTACACATAGGATTAACTCTAAAGCAAACACCCATACATATTCATCTACTCTTATCCACATATTCTACTCTTCTCCTATTCTCCTATTCTCCTCCTATTCCTTACTCTCCCACATACACCACATTCCCCACATACTCTCCTACCCCCCACAATATGACCCCCCATCATTCCAGTCCGCGTAACCAAATACCGGACGCTCACACGCGTCCGACACGCGCCAACATCCAGGAAAATTCCCCTACAACACTATGTGGCTACATACCTTTGCTCCACCTGCCCAGCTGGTCCTATTAGGACCACTTGGGCAGCTGATGCACATGGTCGTAGTCGCACTTTTCACTACTGATTTGAGAAGGGACAGAAGAAAGTGAGCCTCAAGGCAATGTACACTAACATAGATGGAATTACAAATAAAGCAAATGAGCTTGGAGAATGGGTACTAGAGGAAAACCCAGACATAATAGCCCTCACAGACACAAAGCTAACGAAAACCATAACAAATGCAGTGTTCCCACAGGACTATTATGTTATGAGGAAAGAGAGGGAAGGAAGAGGTGGTGGTGGTGTAGCTCTGCTGGTAAGAAAAGGCTGGGATATTGAGGAGTTGGTTGTTCAGGGATGTGAAGGTTTCAGTGACTACATAATAGGAACAATAACAACTGGAGGGCAAAAAATTATAATCGTAGTCATATATAATCCACCACCAAATGACAGAAGACCCAGACAGGAATATGATAGAAACAACATGGCCACCATTAACATAATAGAGAGAGCAGCTTCTGTTGCTAGCAGGAATGGATCTGGACTACTAATTATATGAGACTTCAACCACGGGAAGACAGATTGGGAGAACAGAGATCCGCATGGAGGACCAGAAACATGGAGAGCTAAGCTGCTGGACGTGGCAACAAGAAACTTTCTAAGCCAGCACATCAAGGAACCAACAAGAATGACAGAAGATGAACCAGCAATGCTTGATTTGATATTAACCCTAAATGAGTGGGATATAAGGGAAGTTAAGATGGAAGCACCCTTGGGAATGAGTGCTCACAGTGTAATGAACTTTGTGTACCTTGGTGAGCTAGGAATTATCTCCCCCAAAAAGAACAAGGAAACAAAAGGCTGGCATACCGAAAGGGGGAATTATGAAGAGATGAGAAGTTTCCTAAGAGAAGTACCTTGGGACACAGACCTCAGAGATAAGTCTGTACAAGATATGATGGACTATGTTACCCAAAAGTGTCAGGAGGCAGTAAACAGGTTCATCTCAGCCCAATGGGAAAAATCCGAGAAGTAACAGAAGAATCCATGGTATAATAGGGCATGTATGGAAGCAAAGAAACTGAACAAACGGGTATGGAGGAACTTCCGGAATAACAGAACACCAGAAAGCAGAGAGAGATACCAGAGAACCAGGAATGAGTATGTCAGGGTGAGAAGAGAAGCAGAGAAAAGTTATGAAAATGATATAGCAAACAAAGCCAAGACCGAACAAAAGCTACTCGACAGTCACATCAGAAGGAAAATAGTGAAAGAACAGGTTTTGAAACTTAAAACAGGGGAGGACAGGTATAAGAGAGAATGACAAAGAGGTGTGTGAAGAGCTCAACAAGAGGTTCCAGGAGGTCTTTACAATAGAACAAGGTGAGGTCACTGTGCTAGGAGAAAGGGAGGTAAACCAGGCGGTCTTGGAAGAGTTCGAAATTACTAGAGAGGAGGTCAAGAGACACCTGCTGGATCTGGATGTTAGAAAGGCTGTTGGCCCAGACGGAATCTCGCCATGGGTACTGAAAGAGTGTGCATAGGCACTTTGCTTGCCACTCTCCATAGTGTATAGTAAGTCACTGGAAACGGGAGACCTACCAGAAATATGGAAGACGGCGAATGTGGTCCCAATATACAAAAAGGGCGACAGGCAAGAGGCACTGAACTACAGGCCAGTGTCCTTGACTTGTATACCATGCAAGGTGATGGAGAAGATCGTGAGAAAAAACCTGGTAACACATCTGGAGAGAAGGGACTTCGTGACAAATCGCCAACATGGATTCAGGGAGGGTCAGTCTTGCCTGACTGGCTTAATAGAATTCTATGACCAGGTGACAAATATTAAGCAAGAAAGAGAAGGCTTTTTGTATATTGGTACTACATTAGCAGCCTTCCATATTTCTGGTAGGTCCCCCGTTTCCAGTGACTTACTATACACTATGGAGAGTGGTAAGCAAAGTGCTCCTGCACACTCTTTCAATACCCATGGCGAGATTCCATCCGGCCCAACAGCTTTTCTCACATCCAGCTCCAATAGGTGCTTTTTGACCTCATCTCTTGTAATTTCGAACCTATCCAAGGTCACCTGGTTTGCTGCCACCTCTTCTAGCGCCGTGACATCTCCCTGTTCTATTGTAAAGACCTCCTGGAACCTTTTGTTGAGTTCTTCACACACCTCTTTGTCATTCTCTGTGTACCTGTCCTCGCCCACCCTAAGTTTCATCACCTGTTCCTTCACTGTTGTCTTCCTCCTGATGTGACTGTGTAGTAGCTTTGGTTCAGTCTTGGCTTTATTAGCTATATCATTTTCATACCTTTTCTCAGCTGCTCTTCTCACACTGACATACTCGTTCCTGGTTCTCTGGTATCTCTCTCTACTTTCTGGTGTTCTGTTATTACGAAAGTTCCTCCATGCCCTTTTGTTCAGCTCCTTTGCTTTCATACATTCCCTATTAAACCACGGATTTTTCCTTTGCTTCTCTGTTTTTTCCTGTCGGGCTGAGACAAACCTGCTTACAGCCTCCTGACATTTTTGGGTGACATAGTCCATCATGTGTGTGTGTGTGTGTGTGTGTGTGTGTGTGTGTGTGTGTGTGTGTGTGTGTGTGTGTGTGTGTGTGTGTGTGTGTGTGTGTGTGTGTGTGTGTGTGTGTGTGTGTTTGTGTGTGTGTGTGTGTGTGTGTGTGTGTGTGTGTTTGTGTGTTTTTTTTTGTATTTACTATTTGTACCTGCAGAAGGAGCTATTAGCTCTTGGACTCTGCCTTTCTTGCCGTCGGATATCTCACTCCAGGCCTAAGATACACATTGGTTTCAGTTCGACATCGTAGTGGTGTGGAAGCAGGAGGTGGCTGAACTGCTCAACAGCACCCAGACGCATCAGGATCCCAGGATCAGGATCAGGCTGTCAGTGTGGGTGTTCAACCAGGAGAGTGACCCCAGCAACAACCATGCCGTCTTCATCCTCCTGCCGCAGGTGGCCCCTGCCTTCACTCTCTATGGGTAAGGGGGAGGGAAAGGTGCTTACATTCCCCCTCTAAATGGGTAAGAGGGAAGTTATTGTTTGCTTTCATCACATAAGGGGTAATGAAGGAACCCATCTTTGCTCTGTATAGGTATTAGTTAAAGCTGAGCCAATGTAATACGATCAATCTCTTCAGCATTTTCTTAGGTTTCAATACTCTCAGATCTGAATTCAGTCTTGTATCTCTAAACTTATTTGTCTTGGGCCAGGCATCAGACGGTGTCTTGGGCCTCAGTGCCATCTACCAAGCACGGAAGGCATTAGAGCCAACGAAGTCGAGCCTCGACCCCAAATCTATTACTCAAGGCACAGATAAACAGAACAGCATCCGTAGCGAACATAAAGTTGGTAAACATTCTTGTCTTCCTTTAAGGAACCTAAATAAGGAAGCTTTCCCACCGATGTACACTACTCCATAAATAGAATATGAAGCTGCAGTGAGGCCTTGTCACCTACATAGGCTGAAAACAAATAGTCCTGAAAAAGTTCAGAAGTTGACCACAAGACTTGTCACTGAGCTTAGAGAACAACTGAGATACGAGGAAAAGCTGAGCGGAATGGACATTGCTCTCCTGTAAGACCAAAGGAGAAAGAGGCAACATGATCACGACATGTAAAATACTTTGACGTAAGACACTGTTTATTATTACGAAANCCCTCAGGCTTTATACAGTGATCAAGGGCTCTTCCCCCTCAGGCTTTATACAGTGATCTAGGGCTCTTCCCCCCTCAGGCTTTATACAGTGATCTAGGGCTCTTCTCCCTTAGGCTTTATACAGTGATCTAGGGCTCTTCCTCCCTCAGGCTTTATACAGTGATCTAGGGCTCTTCCTCCCTCAGGCTTTATACAGTGATCTAGGGCTCTTCCCCCCTCAGGCTTTATACAGTGATCTAGGGCTCTTCCCCCCTCAGGCTTTATACAGTGATCTAGGGCTCTTCCCCCCTCAGGCTTTATACAGTGATCTAGGGCTCTTCCTCCCTCGGCTTTATACAGTGATCTAGGGCTCTTCCCCCTTAGGCTTTATACAGTGATCAAGGGCTCTTCCCCTCTCAGGCTTTATACAGTGATCAAGGGCTCTTCCCCCCTCAGGCTTTATACAGTGATCAAGGGCTCTTCCTCCCTCAGGCTTTATACAGTGATCTAGGGCTCTTGCTCCCTTAGGCTTTATACAGTGATCTAGGGCTCTTGCTCCCTTAGGCTTTATACAGTGATCAAGGGCTCTTCCCCCCTCAGGCTTTATACAGTGATCTAGGGCTCTTCCTCCCTCAGGCTTTATACAGTGATCTAGGGCTCTTCCTCCCTCAGGCTTTATACAGTGATCAAGGGCTCTTCCCCCCTCAGGCTTTATACAGTGATCAAGGGCTCTTCCCCCTCAGGCTTTATACAGTGATCAAGGGCTCTTCCTCCCTCAGGCTTTATACAGTGATCTAGGGCTCTTCCTCCCTCAGGCTTTATACAGTGATCAAGGGCTCTTCCCCCTTAGGCTTTATACAGTGATCAAGGGCTCTTCCCCCTCAGGCTTTATACAGTGATCTAGGGCTCTTCCCCCCTCAGGCTTTATACAGTGATCTAGGGCTCTTCCCCCCTCAGGCTTTATACAGTGATCAAGGGCTCTTCCTCCCTCAGGCTTTATACAGTGATCTAGGGCTCTTCCCCCCCCTGGCTTTATACAGTGATCTAGGGCTCTTCCCCCCCCCTTAGGCTTTATACAGTGATCTAGGGCTCTTCCCCCCTTAGGCTTTATACAGTGATCAAGTGCTCTTCCTCCCTCAGGCTTTATACAGTGATCAAGGGCTCTTCCTCCCTCAGGCTTTATACAGTGATCTAGGGCTCTTCCCCCCTTAGGCTTTATACAGTGATCTAGGGCTCTTCCTCCCATAGGCTTTATACAGTGATCTAGGGCTCTTCCTCCCTTAGGCTTTATACAGTGATCTAGGGCTCTTCCTCCCTTAGGCTTTATACAGTGATCTAGGGCTCTTCCTCCCTCAGGCTTTATACAGTGATCAAGGGCTCTTCCCCTCTCAGGCTTTATACAGTGATCAAGGGCTCTTCCCCCCTCAGGCTTTATACAGTGATCAAGGGCTCTTCCTCCCTCAGGCTTTATACAGTGATCTAGGGCTCTTCCCCCCTTAGGCTTTATACAGTGATCTAGGGCTCTTCCTCCCTAGGCTTTATACAGTGATCAAGGGCTCTTCCCCCCTCAGGCTTTATACAGTGATCAAGGGCTCTTCCCCCCTCAGGCTTTATACAGTGATCAAGGGCTCTTCCCCCTCAGGCTTTATACAGTGATCAAGGGCTCTTCCCCCTTAGGCTTTATACAGTGATCAAGGGCTCTTCCCCCTCAGGCTTTATACAGTGATCTAGGGCTCTTCCCCCCTCAGGCTTTATACAGTGATCTAGGGCTCTTCCCCCTCAGGCTTTATACAGTGATCAAGGGCTCTTCCTCCCTCAGGCTTTATACAGTGATCTAGGGCTCTTCCCCCCTCTGGCTTTATACAGTGATCTAGGGCTCTTCCCCCCTTAGGCTTTATACAGTGATCTAGGGCTCTTCCCCCCTCAGGCTTTATACAGTGATCTAGGGCTCTTCCTCCCTTAGGCTTTATACAGTGATCTAGGGCTCTTCCCCCCCTCTGGCTTTATACAGTGATCTAGGGCTCTTCCCCCCTCTGGCTTTATACAGTGATCTAGGGCTCTTCCCCCCTTAGGCTTTATACAGTGATCAAGTGCTCTTCCTCCCTCAGGCTTTATACAGTGATCAAGGGCTCTTCCTCCCTCAGGCTTTATACAGTGATCAAGGGCTCTTCCTCCCTAAGGCTTTATACAGTGATCTAGGGCTCTTCCCCCCTCAGGCTTTATACAGTGATCAAGGGCTCTTCCCCCCTTAGGCTTTATACAGTGATCAAGGGCTCTTCCCCCTCAGGCTTTATACAGTGATCTAGGGCTCTTCCCCCCTCAGGCTTTATACAGTGATCTAGGGCTCTTCCCCCTCAGGCTTTATACAGTGATCAAGGGCTCTTCCTCCCTCAGGCTTTATACAGTGATCTAGGGCTCTTCCCCCCTCTGGCTTTATACAGTGATCTAGGGCTCTTCCCCCCTTAGGCTTTATACAGTGATTAGTGCTCTTCCTCCCTCAGGCTTTATACAGTGATCAAGGGCTCTTCCTCCCTCAGGCTTTATACAGTGATCAAGGGCTCTTCCTCCCTAAGGCTTTATACAGTGATCTAGGGCTCTTCCCCCCTCAGGCTTTATACAGTGATCTAGGGCTCTTCCCCCCCTCTGGCTTTATACAGTGATCTAGGGCTCTTCCCCCCTAGGCTTTATACAGTGATCTAGGGCTCTTCCCCCCTCAGGCTTTATACAGTGATCTAGGGCTCTTGCTCCCTTAGGCTTTATACAGTGATCTAGATCTCTTCCCCCCCTCTGGCTTTATACAGTGATCTAGGGCTCTTCCCCCCTCTGGCTTTATACAGTGATCTAGGGCTCTTCCCCCCTTAGGCTTTATACAGTGATCAAGTGCTCTTCCTCCCTCAGGCTTTATACAGTGATCAAGGGCTCTTCCTCCCTCAGGCTTTATACAGTGATCAAGGGCTCTTCCTCCCTAAGGCTTTATACAGTGATCTAGGGCTCTTCCCCCCTTAGGCTTTATACAGTGATCTAGGGCTCTTCCTCCCTTAGGCTTTATACAGTGATCTAGGGCTCTTGTTCCCTTAGGCTTTATACAGTGATCAAGGGCTCTTCCCCCCTCAGGCTTTATACAGTGATCTAGGGCTCTTCCCCCCTTAGGCTTTATACAGTGATCTAGGGCTCTTCCCCCATAGGCTTTATACAGTGATCTAGGGCTCTTCCTCCCTTAGGCTTTATACAGTGATCTAGGGCTCTTCCTCCCTTAGGCTTTATACAGTGATCTAGGGCTCTTCCTCCCTCAGGCTTTATACAGTGATCAAGGGCTCTTCCCCCTCAGGCTTTATACAGTGATCAAGGGCTCTTCCCCCCTCAGGCTTTATACAGTGATCAAGGGCTCTTCCCCCCTCAGGCTTTATACAGTGATCAAGGGCTCTTCCCCCCTAGGCTTTATACAGTGATCAAGGGCTCTTCCCCCCTCAGGCTTTATACAGTGATCTAGGGCTCTTCCCCCCTCAGGCTTTATACAGTGATCTAGGGCTCTTCCCCCTCAGGCTTTATACAGTGATCAAGGGCTCTTCCTCCCTCAGGCTTTATACAGTGATCTAGGGCTCTTCCCCCCTCTGGCTTTATACAGTGATCTAGGGCTCTTCCCCCCTTAGGCTTTATACAGTGATCTAGTGCTCTTCCCCCTCAGGCTTTATACAGTGATCTAGGGCTCTTCCTCCCTTAGGCTTTATACAGTGATCTAGGGCTCTTCCCCCCCCTCTGGCTTTATACAGTGATCTAGGGCTCTTCCCCCCTCTGGCTTTATACAGTGATCTAGGGCTCTTTCCCCCCTTAGGCTTTATACAGTGATCAAGGGCTCTTCCTCCCTCAGGCTTTATACAGTGATCAAGGGCTCTTCCTCCCTCAGGCTTTATACAGTGATCAAGGGCTCTTCCTCCCTAAGGCTTTATACAGTGATCTAGGGCTCTTCCCCCCTCAGGCTTTATACAGTGATCAAGGGCTCTTCCCCCCTTAGGCTTTATACAGTGATCAAGGGCTCTTCCCCCCTCAGGCTTTATACAGTGATCTAGGGCTCTTCCCCCCTCAGGCTTTATACAGTGATCTAGGGCTCTTCCCCCTCAGGCTTTATACAGTGATCAAGGGCTCTTCCTCCCTCAGGCTTTATACAGTGATCTAGGGCTCTTCCCCCCCCTCTGGCTTTATACAGTGATCTAGGGCTCTTCCCCCCTTAGGCTTTATACAGTGATTAAGTGCTCTTCCTCCCTCAGGCTTTATACAGTGATCAAGGGCTCTTCCTCCCTCAGGCTTTATACAGTGATCAAGGGCTCTTCCTCCCTCAGGCTTTATACAGTGATCTAGGGCTCTTCCCCCCTCAGGCTTTATACAGTGATGTAGGGCTTTCCCCCCCCCTCTGGCTTTATACAGTGATCTAGTGCTCTTCCCCCCATAGGCTTTACACAGTGATCTAGGGCTCTTCCCCCTCAGGCTTTATACAGTGATCTAGGGCTCTTGCTCCCTTAGGCTTTATACAGTGATCTAGATCTCTTCCCCCCCTCTGGCTTTATACAGTGATCTAGGGCTCTTCCCCCCTCTGGCTTTATACAGTGATCTAGGGCTCTTTCCCCCCTTAGGCTTTATACAGTGATCAAGTGCTCTTCCTCCCTCAGGCTTTATACAGTGATCAAGGGCTCTTCCTCCCTCAGGCTTTATACAGTGATCAAGGGCTCTTCCTCCCTAAGGCTTTATACAGTGATCTAGGGCTCTTCCCCCCTTAGGCTTTATACAGTGATCTAGGGCTCTTCCTCCCTTAGGCTTTATACAGTGATCTAGGGCTCTTGTTCCCTTAGGCTTTATACAGTGATCAAGGGCTCTTCCCCCCTCAGGCTTTATACAGTGATCAAGGGCTCTTCCCCCCTCAGGCTTTATACAGTGATCAAGGGCTCTTCCTCCCTTAGGCTTTATACAGTGATCTAGGGCTCTTGCTCCCTTAGGCTTTATACAGTGATCAAGGGCTCTTCCCCCTCAGGCTTTATACAGTGATCTAGGGCTCTTCCCCCCTCAGGCTTTATACAGTGATCTAGGGCTCTTCCCCCCTCAGGCTTTATACAGTGATCAAGGGCTCTTCCTCCCTCAGGCTTTATACAGTGATCTAAGGCTCTTCCCCCCCCCTGTGGCTTTATACAGTGATCTAGGGCTCTTCCCCCCTTATGCTTTATACAGTGATCAAGTGCTCTTCCTCCCTCAGGCTTTATACAGTGATCAAGGGCTCTTCCTCCCTAAGGCTTTATACAGTGATCTAGGGCTCTTCCCCCCTTAGGCTTTATACAGTGATCTAGGGCTCTTCCTCCCTAGGCTTTATACAGTGATCTAGGGCTCTTGCTCCCTTAGGCTTTATACAGTGATCTAGGGCTCTTCCTCCCTAGGCTTTATACAGTGATCTAGGGCTCTTCCTCCCTCAGGCTTTATACAGTGATCTAGGGCTCTTCCTCCCTCAGGCTTTATACAGTGATCAAGGGCTCTTCCCCCCTCAGGCTTTATACAGTGATCAAGGGCTCTTCCCCCCTCAGGCTTTATACAGTGATCAAGGGCTCTTCCTCCCTCAGGCTTTATACAGTGATCTAGGGCTCTTCCTCCCTCAGGCTTTATACAGTGATCAAGGGCTCTTCCCCTCAGGCTTTATACAGTGATCAAGGGCTCTTCCCCCCTCAGGCTTTATACAGTGATCAAGGGCTCTTCCCCCTCAGGCTTTATACAGTGATCTAGGGCTCTTCCTCCCTTAGGCTTTATACAGTGATCTAGGGCTCTTGTTCCCTTAGGCTTTATACAGTGATCAAGGGCTCTTCCCCCCTCAGGCTTTATACAGTGATCAAGGGCTCTTCCCCCCTCAGGCATTATACAGTGATCAAGGGCTCTTCCCCCCTCTGCTTTATACAGTGATCAAGGGCTCTTCCCCCTCAGGCTTTATACAGTGATCTAGGGCTCTTCCCCCCTCAGGCTTTATACAGTGATCTAGGGCTCTTCCCCCTCAGGCTTTATACAGTGATCAAGGGCTCTTCCTCCCTCAGGCTTTATACAGTGATCTAGGGCTCTTCCCCCCTCTGGCTTTATACAGTGATCTAGGGCTCTTCCCCCCTTAGGCTTTATACAGTGATCAAGGGCTCTTCCTCCCTCAGGCTTTATACAGTGATCAAGGGCTCTTCCTCCCTCAGGCTTTATACAGTGATCAAGGGCTCTTCCTCCCTAAGGCTTTATACAGTGATCTAGGGCTCTTCCCCCCTCAGGCTTTATACAGTGATCTAGGGCTTTCCCCCCCCCTCTGGCTTTATACAGTGATCTAGTGCTCTTCCCCCCATAGGCTTTACACAGTGATCTAGGGCTCTTCCCCCTCAGGCTTTATACAGTGATCTAGGGCTCTTGCTCCCTTAGGCTTTATACAGTGATCTAGATCTCTTCCCCCCCCTCTGGCTTTATACAGTGATCTAGGGCTCTTCCCCCCTCTGGCTTTATACAGTGATCTAGGGCTCTTTCCCCCTTAGGCTTTATACAGTGATCAAGTGCTCTTCCTCCCTCAGGCTTTATACAGTGATCAAGGGCTCTTCCTCCCTCAGGCTTTATACAGTGATCAAGGGCTCTTCCTCCCTAAGGCTTTATACAGTGATCTAGGGCTCTTCCCCCCTTAGGCTTTATACAGTGATCTAGGGCTCTTCCTCCCTTAGGCTTTATACAGTGATCTAGGGCTCTTGTTCCCTTAGGCTTTATACAGTGATCAAGGGCTCTTCCCCCTCAGGCTTTATACAGTGATCAAGGGCTCTTCCCCCTCAGGCTTTATACAGTGATCAAGGGCTCTTCCCCCCTTAGGCTTTATACAGTGATCAAGGGCTCTTCCCCCTCAGGCTTTATACAGTGATCTAGGGCTCTTCCCCCCTCAGGCTTTATACAGTGATCTAGGGCTCTTCCCCCTCAGGCTTTATACAGTGATCAAGGGCTCTTCCTCCCTCAGGCTTTATACAGTGATCTAGGGCTCTTCCCCCCCCTCTGGCTTTATACAGTGATCTAGGGCTCTTCCCCCTTAGGCTTTATACAGTGATCAAGGGCTCTTCCTCCCTCAGGCTTTATACAGTGATCAAGGGCTCTTCCTCCCTCAGGCTTTATACAGTGATCAAGGGCTCTTCCTCCCTCAGGCTTTATACAGTGATCAAGGGCTCTTCCTCCCTAAGGCTTTATACAGTGATCTAGTGCTCTTCCCCCCAGGCTTTACACAGTGATCTAGGGCTCTTCCCCCCTCAGGCTTTATACAGTGATCTAGGGCTCTTGCTCCCTTAGGCTTTATACAGTGATCTAGATCTCTTCCCCCCCTCTGGCTTTATACAGTGATCTAGGGCTCTTCCCCCCTCTGGCTTTATACAGTGATCTAGGGCTCTTTCCCCCCTTAGGCTTTATACAGTGATCAAGTGCTCTTCCTCCCTCAGGCTTTATACAGTGATCAAGGGCTCTTCCTCCCTCAGGCTTTATACAGTGATCAAGGGCTCTTCCTCCCTAAGGCTTTATACAGTGATCTAGGGCTCTTCCCCCCTTATGCTTTATACAGTGATCTAGGGCTCTTCCTCCCTTAGGCTTTATACAGTGATCTAGGGCTCTTGTTCCCTTAGGCTTTATACAGTGATCAAGGGCTCTTCCCCCCTCAGGCTTTATACAGTGATCAAGGGCTCTTCCCCCTCAGGCATTATACAGTGATCAAGGGCTCTTCTTCCCTTAGGCTTTATACAGTGATCAAGGGCTCTTCCCCCCTCAGGCTTTATACAGTGATCTAGGGCTCTTCCCCCCTCAGGCTTTATACAGTGATCTAGGGCTCTTCCCCCCTCAGGCTTTATACATTGATCAAGGGCTCTTCCTCCCTCAGGCTTTATACAGTGATCTAGGGCTCTTCCCCCCCCCCTCTGGCTTTATACAGTGATCTAGGGCTCTTCCCCCCTTAGGCTTTATACAGTGATCAAGTGCTCTTCCTCCCTCAGGCTTTATACAGTGATCAAGGGCTCTTCCTCCCTCAGGCTTTATACAGTGATCAAGGGCTCTTCCTCCCTAAGGCTTTATACAGTGATCTAGGGCTCTTCCCCCTCAGGCTTTATACAGTGATCTAGATCTCTTCCCCCCCCCCTCTGGCTTTATACAGTGATCTAGGGCTCTTCCCCCCTCTGGCTTTATACAGTGATCTAGGGCTCTTTCCCCCTTAGGCTTTATACAGTGATCAAGTGCTCTTCCTCCCTCAGGCTTTATACAGTGATCAAGGGCTCTTCCTCCCTCAGGCTTTATACAGTGATCAAGGGCTCTTCCTCCCTAAGGCTTTATACAGTGATCTAGGGCTCTTCCCCCTTAGGCTTTATACAGTGATCTAGGGCTCTTCCTCCCTTAGGCTTTATACAGTGATCGAGGGCTCTTGTTCCCTTAGGCTTTATACAGTGATCAAGGGCTCTTCCCCCCTCAGGCTTTATACAGTGATCAAGGGCTCTTCCCCCTCAGGCATTATACAGTGATCAAGGGCTCTTCCCCCTTAGGCTTTATACAGTGATCAAGGGCTCTTCCCCCCTCAGGCTTTATACAGTGATCTAGGGCTCTTCCCCCTCAGGCTTTATACAGTGATCTAGGGCTCTTCCCCCCTCAGGCTTTATACAGTGATCAAGGGCTCTTCCTCCCTCAGGCTTTATACAGTGATCTAGGGCTCTTCCCCCCCCCTCTGGCTTTATACAGTGATCTAGGGCTCTTCCCCCCTTAGGCTTTATACAGTGATCAAGTGCTCTTCCTCCCTCAGGCTTTATACAGTGATCAAGGGCTCTTCCTCCCTCAGGCTTTATACAGTGATCAAGGGCTCTTCCTCCCTCAGGCTTTATACAGTGATCAAGGGCTCTTCCTCCCTAAGGCTTTATACAGTGATCTAGTGCTCTTCCCCCCATAGGCTTTACACAGTGATCTAGGGCTCTTCCCCCCTCAGGCTTTATACAGTGATCTAGGGCTCTTGCTCCCTTAGGCTTTATACAGTGATCTAGATCTCTTCCCCCCCTCTGGCTTTATACAGTGATCTAGGGCTCTTCCCCCCCTCTGGCTTTATACAGTGATCTAGGGCTCTTTCCCCCCTTAGGCTTTATACAGTGATCAAGTGCTCTTCCTCCCTCAGGCTTTATACAGTGATCAAGGGCTCTTCCTCCCTCAGGCTTTATACAGTGATCAAGGGCTCTTCCTCCCTAAGGCTTTATACAGTGATCTAGGGCTCTTCCCCCCTTAGGCTTTATACAGTGATCTAGGGCTCTTCCTCCCTTAGGCTTTATACAGTGATCTAGGGCTCTTGTTCCCTTAGGCTTTATACAGTGATCAAGGGCTCTTCCCCCCTCAGGCTTTATACAGTGATCAAGGGCTCTTCCCCCTCAGGCATTATACAGTGATCAAGGGCTCTTCCCCCCTTAGGCTTTATACAGTGATCAGGGCTCTCCCCCTCAGGCTTTATACAGTGATCTAGGGCTCTTCCCCCTCAGGCTTTATACAGTGATCTAGGGCTCTTCCCCCCTCAGGCTTTATACAGTGATCAAGGGCTCTTCCTCTCAGGCTTTATACAGTGATCTAGGGCTCTTCCCCCCCCCCTCAGGCTTTATACAGTGATCTAGGGCTCTTCCCCCTTAGGCTTTATACAGTGATCAAGGCTCTTCCTCCCTCAGGCTTTATACAGTGATCAAGGGCTCTTCCTCCTCAGGCTTTATACAGTGATCAAGGGCTCTTCCTCCCTATAGCTTTATACAGTGATCT
>WNGS01165106.1:23410-29000 GCA_020271785.1 Procambarus virginalis | reverse complement strand
AAGGCACGGAACGCTACATAAAGAGTGGCAAACAGGATAATGAATTTGGAAGAAACTCGATAATTTTTTTATACCAGACCGACAGAGAATTCAAAAGAGGAGCATGGAGAGTGTATGGAACTGGATGCCAGATCCACTTGATTCCAGAATTACAGATACAATACCACCGAAAGGGAACTACAACTACGACAGGCAACTGCCCTACAACAATCAGTACTGGTCAGAACCAAAATATTTGTCCACGCATAATGGGCTTGCCGAAAGTCTCCCATTCAAACTATCACTAATAGAGTAATCTCATTCATCTTTGCCAACATACAAGGGCTGAAAACAGAACAAACTACAAGTACAGTTCATAAATGGCCTCCTCACGGAGTCAAATGCAGTATTTGGAGCTTTCACAGAAACCCATGCAGGGGAATTGTTGGACAGTGAGATCTGGATTCCAGGATATAACCTATACAGGTGTGATAGGAAAATTAGGTCACATGGAGGATTGGGTCTGTATATTAGGGAAGACTTGTATGCTCGGAGCTCCTAAACGTTACAAATGAGGTGGTAGAGGTACTGGGATTAAAAAATAGAGAAAAAATTTAGTGATTATTCTAATATACAAACCGCCAGATGCAACGGCTGAGGAATTCACAGAACAGATAAACAAAATAGAGAATAGCCTTGATAATTTGGAGAACCCCCGATACCTGATATTATCTTCCTAGGTGACTTCAACTTGCCTAGTCTCAGGTGGAAAATAGCAAACAATAATATTATACCAGGAAATCTATCGGGACCTAACCAACCACAGATTAGAGAACTACTTAGATTCTGTGACAATTTTCACTCAACCAGCAGATATCGGAGCCAACGAGAAATGAAATATTTTAGATCTGGTCTTTACGAACAATGAAGACATTATCAGAGACATTACGATATCAGATACCACATATTCAGATCACAAGCTCATTGAGTGCAAACGACCATCAATACTCAGAATAGACCAAAACGTTGATAAAGCGAGAGGGGCTATTCAGTAAATTCAATTTTAATAATAAAAGGATAGACTGGGAGATAATAAACAGGGAACTTACAAACATTCCATGGGAAACTGTTTTAAGTAATAAAAGTCCTACAGAAGGAATAGAAAAACTGACTTCGGAAGCGTATCAAGTCTGTCTGAAACATGTTCCTTTGAGGAAAGCCAGAAAGAGATCAACGTAGAAAGAGAACGCAGACGACAGTATAAACGCAGGAAAAAAATACAGAACTGCTTATGCAGACACGAATTTCCCGTCAAAGAAGGAATAATTTAAATAGGGAGATTGAAGAAATCGAGCGGAAATTGAAACACTCATATGAAACTGAAAAAGGCAGTTAGAACAGAAAGCAATTCAGGAAATAAAGAAAATCCAAAATATTCTTCACATATGCGAAATCAAAAGCAAAAACCACTGCCAGTATTGGACCTATTCGTACAAGTGAAGGTTCATACACGGAGGATGACAAAGAAATTAGTGAAATCCTAAAAAAGCAGTATGAGGACATGTTTAGCACTCCAATAAACAACATGAAAGTGGAAGATCCAGACAATTTCTTTATGCGGGATATTCAAACCCCTGTAATATAACTGATATCAACACGAGCGCACTAAATTTTGAAAGAGAAATTGAAAACATGCCCATGCACTCGGCCCAGGTCCAGACTCATGGAATTCAATATTTATAAAGAAATGCAAAGTGCCGGTAGCACAGGCACTCAGTATAGTGTGGAGGAAGAGCTTGGACACGGGGGAGATACCAGATGCACTTAAAGTAGCAGACATAGCCCCTCTACACAAGGGAGGGAGCAAAGCATTGGCAAAAATTATAGACCAGTTGCACTAACATCGCACATAAAAGTATTTGAGAGAGTGATTAGGAGTCAGGTCACCAATTTCATGGAGACCAATGACCTTCACAACCCAGGCCAACATGGATTTCGAGCGGGAAGATCGTGCCTCTCACAGCTACTTGAGCACTACGACAAAGTCACTGAGGCATTAGAAGAAAAACAGAATGCTGATGTGATATACACGGACTTCGCAAAGGCTTTCGATAAATGTGACCATGGCGTGATAGCACACAAAATGAAGTCAATGGGAATAACCGGTAAAGTAGGACGCTGGATACTCAGTTTTCTGTCAAACAGGACTCAGCGAGTAACGGTCAACCATATAAAATCTAGTCCAAGTGCAGTTAAAAGCTCTGTACCTCAGGGTACAGTCCTTGCACCGCTGCTTTTCCTTATTCTCATATCAGATATAGACAAAATACAAGTCACAGCTTCGTATCATCCTTTGCAGATGACACAAAAATCAGTATGAAAATTACCTCGGCTGAAAGCATTGAAAAACTTCAAGCTGATATTAATAAAGTTTTCGACTGGGCATCAGAAAATAACATGATGTTTAACAGTGATAAATTCCAGGTACTCAGGTACGGTAAAAATGAGGACCTTAAACATAATACAGAGTACAAAACACAATCAAATGTACCCATAGTAGGAAAACAGCATGTAAAGGATTTGGGAATAATAATGTCTGACGACCTAACGTTTAGGGAGCATAACCAAGCAAATATTGCGACAGCCAGAAAAATGATAGGATGGATTACGAGAACTTTCAAATCCAGGGATCCAATCACAATGGTTGTACTCTTCAAGTCACTTGTGTTGTCCCGTCTTGAGTACTGCTCAGTACTCACTTCCCCCTTTAGAGCCGGAGAGATTGCTGAAATAGAGGGAATACAGAGAACATATACGGCACGCATAGACTCATAAAGCACCTAAATTATTGGGATCGTCTCAAAGCTCTCCAAATGTACTCACTAGAAAGAAGACGAGAGAGATATCAAATAATATACACCTGGAAGATACTGGAGGGCCAAGTACCAAATCTACACAGTAAAATAACAACGTACTGGAGTGAACGATATGGAAGAAAATGCAGAATAGAACCAGTGAAGAGCAGCGGTGCCATAGGCACAATCAGAGAACACTGTATAAACATCAGAGGCCCGCGGTTGTTCAACGTCCTCCCAGCAAGCATAAGAAATATTGCCAGAACAACCGTGGACATCTTCAAGAAGAAACTAGATTTATTCCTCCAAGGAGTGCCGGACCAACCGGGCTGTGGTGGGTATGTGGGCCTGCGGGCGCTCCAAGCAACAGCCTAGTGGACCAAACTCTCACAAGTCAAGCCTGGCCTCGGGCCGGCTTGGGGAGTAGAAGAACTCCCAGAACCCCATCAACCAGGAGTGTGACAATGTTCTTTCTCAAAGGTGAGCCATGAGCTCAACATACAAATTCCAATGCAGACCTGCGCGGCTTCCCTCTTGGGAGTTTGACACATACTGATTATCAAGGTATCTGACTATTTATACAGCTTCTATACATTATATGCAGGTGTTACATAGTGTGTGTCAATAACTACCTACGTGATGCTAAACAGTCCATCACACAGGGCGATTAGTCATATGGGTAGTAGAGAGATGCAGAGGCACATAATGGGGTCAAGGACTGAACCCCGCAATTCA
Organism: Procambarus virginalis; assembly: GCA_020271785.1. Taxonomy (NCBI): domain Eukaryota; kingdom Metazoa; phylum Arthropoda; class Malacostraca; order Decapoda; family Cambaridae; genus Procambarus; species Procambarus virginalis. Next base: position 25,431 of record WNGS01165106.1, on the reverse strand, counting down.
TTTTAGCTAAGCAGTTACAATCATGACGAGTTAGTTACAAATTCAATATAAGTCGTCACATCGACACGGGAGACGTGATCCTACCTACAATTTTTTTTTTAAAGGTGATCGCAACATCTGCTGTCCAAATAAATATCATTAAAATGTATGCGTGCCTACTCAATCTCCATCACCTCTTCATCCTACACCCATTATTGCTGTGCAGACCTTGTAACACACGTCATTATCATAGCAAGACAATGCCACATAATGTTCAAGGCTCTTATACTGAATGAATGAAACATCATTCCATCTCGTTAGGGTCTGACCTTCGTGTCCCTCCCTAGCGCGAGTTTTCACTCACCATCGTCCTTCGCGCTCATCAGCCATTAGTGATCGATCGAGCCAGCAGAAAAAAACAGAGACTGTTGACTGTGTGACAGATTTAGCCCTCTGTAACACATTGTAACATAATGCAAAATCAACTTTTTGCAGTCCAAAATAACATTATGAAATGAAAGTATGACTTAGTCCATCTCTATTACATCTCTTATCAAATATAAATATTACTGTGTGACAGTTTTAACACCTCTCGATGTCTGTCTGTCCATCACGCGACTGGGTTAATGACCACATTATCCCACACTTTACCTGCTCCTGCTTACCCCATACACTTAGTAACGTAACGTAACGTGGAAATCATCTTTCTGTCTGATGTCCAAATAACATTTTGAAAAATGTGAAGCTTTGAAGATTAAATTTTAAACAAAGGTGTGCCACCAGTCCACGAACTAAGAGGGGAGAGTTAGGAAGAAAAGTCTTTGTGAAATAAGCACAGAAGAGTTTGGGGAGACGTGTTCACCACCTACAAATTCTAATATTTTTTTTTTGTTAACTGCGTGATCACAACATATACCTCCTGATCTCTTGTTCTGCCTCGCACTAGTCAACAAACACAATTTTGTGTCATTTCTTGACTAAAATAGCACTCCGAAACATCTTTGCACTTTTAATTTAAAATAGTTAGCTCTAGTTATGACTGTTTTAGCAGTCTATCTGATAGAAAAAAAAAGAGACTGGTGTTACCATAGTGAGTGAAAAAATAGTTTATCATTTTCTTAATACGTTTTATTCAATAACTAGTAGACATAACATAAGACACTTACATAATAACTGGTAGACATAACACATCATGATGCCATAGTCACATGGAGATAGCATACCATAATGCAGTTATGGTGTTAGCATAGTGGGTGGAAAAATAGTTTATTCTTCTCTTAATACATTTTATTCAATATCTAGTAGACATAACATAAGACACTTATATAATAACTGGCAGATATAATACAGCATAATGCAGTCACATGGAGATAACATAACATATCGCATCATAATGCAGTTACACAACTACTGGATTTCAGCAGAGTTTCAAAAAGTTTTTTTAGCTTTTGGCTTAGATTTTAGATTTTTTTTAGGTTTTCTATAGTCGTGCGATTTCATTTCATTTCATTCATCTGTCGTTTGGGAGGGGGTGGTGCTGTTATTTCACGCTCAACCTCGTTATCACTATCACTGCTGGTATCACTGGTGGTATCAATATAGGTGGATCTATTAAGATCGTCCCCAACTCGAATCCTTCGCAGAGGGGTGAAGATTTCGTCTTCGTCATCACTGCTTATTATCACCGACTGAGACATGGTGTTCCATTCATCACGACCTCTAGCCCGAGATGTGGGTTTGTGTGAACTTAGTTTAGAGTTGTGGGTTGTGGACGAGGATGGGTGTGAGCTAGGCTTAGGGTCATGGTTCGTAGACGTGACTTGGAGCGAACTAAGTTGGGGGTTGAGGAAAAGATTTATATCAACGTCTGTTAGCAAAGCACGTTGTTGACTATCTGTAAGCATTATACGTTCATCCAGTAAGGCTTCTACATTCAAATCATTTTTGGTCTGAGTAGAGGGGTTATCCTCTGAGAGAGAAATAGCGGCAAACACCGCGTCATCGATGCTTTCACTCATAGTCAGGAGATCTGGATACTCATC
>WNGS01165106.1:15910-18410 GCA_020271785.1 Procambarus virginalis | reverse complement strand
CACGCATCGCACGACCTCGTCAGAGATATCTTACCTGCAACCCTGAGAGACTCAGCAGGAATACACGATCCTGCTTTCACTGAATGTTCAAATCAGTGGGGTGTTCTCGCAGCCCCAGCAACCATTATAGAGCCAACAAAACAACACAAACAGTCCGGCTGGGACCACCCTCTAGTGGAAAAAGTAGCTGATGCTATGCTCAGCGCTGCAACATCAGACAAGGAGAAAGCCCGCCTCAGAGCAGTGCGTGCCCCCCATGCAGGAGACTTCCTCCTGGCAGTACCCATGTCAACAATGGGCACGCGCCTAGATCCAGAATCCCTTCGTGTAGCAGTGGCCCTCCGCCTTGGTGCCCCAATTCACACTGAATACAAGTGTATTTGCAACAGGGTGGAAGCAGACCAATACGGACTGCATGGGTTGCATTGCGGAAGCACAAAGGGCTGGCATGCAAGACACAACGAGGTCAATGACATCATCAAGAGAAGCCTCGTCTCAGCTAAGTGCCCAGCGGAGAGAGAACCTCGCATCCTAGGGGTCCAAAACCTGGATTTCCCCGCACTTCGCCCTGATGGCATCACCATATACTCATGGAAGGAGGGTAGACAGTTGGTGTGGGACTACACATGTGTATCCACCCTGGCTGCCACCTATGTACACTTCGGAGCTGATCAAGCAGGTGGGGCAGCCAACCACAGGGAAACAGCAAAATCTCTCAAATACAGGCGACTGGCAGGTCAATACCTCTTTGTTCCCATAGCGTCTGAGACGCATGGCCCCTGGGGCAAGAGTGCCTTGGGATTTCTCAAGGAATTGGGTTCCAAGCTCATTGACGTCACCAGAGACCCAAGGGCTTGCAGTTTTTTGTTTCAGCGCCTCAGTGTGGCGATCCAGAGGGGAAATGCTTGCTGCGTCCTCGGTTCCTGTCCGGAAGCGGAGGAGCTTCAAGAGATCCATAACCTTTAGGCATTTGTCTTGTATGTTTTGTAACCTTTAAATACACAATAAAGCATAAGAAAAAAAAAAGGAAGGGGGTGGTAGGAGAAAAGCACACAGAAACTGTATTGGAGGGGACCTACATTCCCTCCAATGCGTTATGTGTGATTTCCTCCGAGGCTATGGGTCCCCCTTCTTCCAGCCAGAGGTGGTACTCCCTTCCATATTATGTTTTTATTAACAAATATATATATATATATATATATATATATATATATATTTTTTTTTTTTATATAAATATGGAAGGGAGTACCACCTCTGGCTGGAAGAAGGGGGACCCATAGCCTCGGAGGAAATCACACATAACGCATTGGAGGGAATGTAGGTCCCCTCCAATACAGTTTCTGTGTGCTTTTCTCCTACCACCCCCTTCCTTTTTTTTTTTTTTTTCTTATGCTTTATTGTGTATTTAAAGGTTACAAAACATACAAGACAAATGCCTAAAGGTTATGGATCTCTTGAAGCTCCTCCGCTTCCGGACAGGAACCGAGGACGCAGCAAGCATTTCCCCTCTGGATCGCATTTCCCCTCTGGATATATATATATATATATATATATATATATATATATATATATATATATATATATGTATATATATATATATATATATATATATATATATATATATATATATATATATATATATATATATATATATATATATATATTGTCGGGGGTGTTCACGGTTCGCGAGTTAAAGCAACAGTAGAATAGATATCCTCTCAAGGCGGTTGCTCTGACAATAACCCTTACTCACCGTCGTTCTGCGGGTCTTCCTTCGATCCTCTAGGCGCCACTGCACGCCCCGGAGAGTACCCCCAGTCGATTTCACAACCAGCCTTAAGTTGTAAATGAGTGGAGACACGGATCGTTCCCTCAATCTGTGGCCCGCCCCGGCAAAGAACTATCACACAGCCTTCAAGGTCGCCAACTGGTGTTTTAGGTGTCCAGTAACACAGCAGTGGTGAGGTGTAATTGTGGTAAAAGCAAGCTCAAATAGTGTGGTATCAGGCAAGTAATTAATTCTGTCACTCTATCTTACTTCCTTAGTCACAAGATCTATGGAGGGGATGATATCAAACACCAAAGAGTTTTGGTATTTTACTTAAACACAACGAGAAACATATGCATGAATAAACATATCAAGAGTCAAATACATCAGCTGCTTTCTCCTCGGCAAATAATCTGAAACGCACCAAATGGCAACGCGCTCCCTCATTAACGTCACTTGTCAGAGTCAGCTGATTCCGGGCCCTAGTACCCGTGAGAAAGAATAGTACTTGTTTTCTTTAACTCTGGCGCTCCCGTTTCTTTAATCTTCGCGAATGGCTATATTTATCATTCACGTGACACACTTAGGATTCTAATAGGTCGCGATACACCACTTCACTGGTCTCACCATTAATATCTTATTCACACTGCACTCACAGAGATTATTCACCGTGCCCCAAAGATGCACTATTCTTAATAATATTTACTGTGAATGCGCTCACTTGATCACTGT
>WNGS01165106.1:0-14910 GCA_020271785.1 Procambarus virginalis | reverse complement strand
TATATAACTGAAAACTCACACCCCAGAAGTGACTCGAACCATACTGCCAGGAGCAACGCAACTGGTATGTACAGGGACGCCTTAAACCACTTGACCATCACGACCGGACATAAGGAAGTGATAGCCGAAGCTATATAACTAACCAACCACAAATTAGAGAACTACTTAGATTCTGTGACAAATTTTCACTCAGTCAGCAGATATCGGAGCCAACGAGAAATGAAAATATTTTAGATTTGGTCTTTACGAACAACGAAGACATTATCAGAGACATTATGATATCAGATACCACATATTCAGATCACAAGCTCATTGAAGTGCAAACGACCATCAATACTCAGAATAGACCTAAAACGTTGATAAAGCGAGAGGGGCTATTCAGTAAATTCAATTTTAATAATAAAAGGATAGACTGGGAGATAATAAACAGGGAACTTACAAACATTCCATGGGAAACTGTTTTAAGCAATACAAGTCCTACAGAAGGAATAGAAAAACTGACTTCGGAAGCGTATCAAGTCTGTCTGAAACATGTTCCCTTGAGGAAAGCCAGAAAGAGATCTAACGTAGAAAGAGAACGCAGACGACAGTATAAACGCAGGAAAAAAATAACAGAACTGCTTATGCAGACACGAATTTCCCGTCAAAGAAGGAATAATTTAAATAGGGAGATTGAAGAAATCGAGCGGAAATTGAAACACTCATATGAAACTGAAGAAAGGCAGTTAGAACAGAAAGCAATTCAGGAAATAAAGAAAAATCCAAAATATTTCTTCTCATATGCGAAATCAAAAGCAAAAACCACTGCCAGTATTGGACCTATTCGTACAAGTGAGGGTTCATACACGGAGGATGACAAAGAAATTAGTGAGATCCTAAAAAAGCAGTATGAGGACATGTTTAGCACTCCAATAAACAACATGAAAGTGGAAGATCCAGATAATTTCTTTATGCGGGATATTCAAACCCCTGTAAATATAACTGATATCAACACGAGCGCACTAAATTTTGAAAGAGAAATTGAAAACATGCCCATGCACTCGGCCCCAGGTCCTGACTCATGGAATTCAATATTTATAAAGAAATGCAAAGTGCCGGTAGCACAGGCACTCAGTATAGTGTGGAGGAAGAGCTTGGACACGGGGAGATACCAGATGCACTTAAAGTAGCAGACATAGCCCCTCTACACAAGGGAGGGAGCAAAGCATTGGCAAAGAATGATAGACCAGTTGCACTAACATCGCACATCATAAAAGTATTTGAGAGAGTGATTAGGAGTCAGGTCACCAATTTCATGGAGACCAATGACCTTCACAACCCAGGCCAACATGGATTTCGAGCGGGAAGATCGTGCCTCTCACAGCTACTTGAGCACTACGACAAAGTCACTGAGGCATTAGAAGAAAAACAGAATGCTGATGTGATATACACGGACTTCGCAAAGGCTTTTGATAAATGTGACCATGGCGTGATAGCACACAAAATGAAGTCAATGGGAATAACCGGTAAAGTAGGACGCTGGATACTCAGTTTTCTGTCAAACAGGACTCAGCGAGTAACGGTCAACCATATAAAATCTAGTCCAAGTGCAGTTAAAAGCTCTGTACCTCAGGGTACAGTCCTTGCACCGCTGCTTTTCCTTATTCTCATATCAGATATAGACAAAAATACAAGTCACAGCTTCGTATCATCCTTTGCAGATGACACAAAAATCAGTATGAAAATTACCTCGGCTGAAGACATTGAAAAACTTCAAGCTGATATTAATAAAGTTTTCGACTGGGCATCAGAAAATAACATGATGTTTAACAGTGATAAATTCCAGGTACTCAGGTACGGTAAAAATGAGGACCTTAAACATAATACAGAGTACAAAACACAATCAAATGTACCCATAGTAGGAAAACAGCATGTAAAGGATTTGGGAATAATAATGTCTGACGACCTAACGTTTAAGGAGCATAACCAAGCAAATATTGCGACAGCCAGAAAAATGATAGGATGGATTACGAGAACTTTCAAATCCAGGGATCCCATCACAATGGTTGTACTCTTCAAGTCACTTGTGTTGTCCCGTCTTGAGTACTGCTCAGTACTCACTTCCCCCTTCAGAGCAGGAGAGATTGCTGAAATAGAGGGAATACAGAGAACGTATACGGCACGCATAGACGAGGTAAAGCACCTAAATTATTGGGATCGTCTCAAAGCTCTCCAAATGTACTCACTAGAAAGAAGACGAGAGAGATATCAAATAATATACACCTGGAAGATACTGGAGGGCCAAGTACCAAATCTGCACAGTAAAATAACGACGTACTGGAGTGAACGATATGGAAGAAAATGCAGAATAGAACCAGTGAAGAGCAGAGGTGCCATAGGCACAATCAGAGAACACTGTATAAACATCAGAGGTCCACGGTTGTTCAACACCCTCCCAGCAAGCATAAGAAATATTGCCGGAACAACCGTGGACATCTTCAAGAGGAAACTAGATTTATTCCTCCAAGGAGTGCCGGACCAACCGGGCTGTGGTGGGTATGTGGGCCTGCGGGCCGCTCCAAGCAACAGCCTAGTGGACCAAACTCTCACAAGTCAAGCCTGGCCTCGGGCCGGGCTTGGGGAGTAGAAGAACTCCCAGAACCCCATCAACCAGGTAATCAACCAGGTATATGAACCACTTCCCCGCCGGCACTCGGATGGTTATCTTGGGCATAGCATTTTATCAAATCACCTCATTTTTTGGGGCAACACGTGAGGAACACAAATGCAAACAAGCCTGAATGGTCCCCAGGACTATATGCAACTGATAACCCACACCCCAAAAGTGACTCAAACCCATACTGCCAGGAACAACGCAACTGGTATGTACAGGGACGCCTTAATCCGCTTGACCATCACGACCGGACATAAGGAAGTGATATCCGAAGCTATTTGAACCACGTCCCCGCCAGCACTCGGATGGTAACCTTGGGCATAGCATCTAAAGCATAGCATAGCATAGTAGAAACTCACACTTCTGGGGTGTGAGTTTTCAGTTGCATATAGTCCTGGGGACCATTCAGGCTTGTTCACGTTTGTGTTCCTCACGTATTGCCCCCCAAAATGAGGTGATTTGATAAAATGCTATGCCCAAGATTAATCATTTTTTCTCCGTGGTCTGACATTGTCACATTTTTAATCACGTGTTTATTTTCGTGATATACACACATATACATGTATATATATATATATATATATATATATATATATATATATATATATATATATATATATATATAATATATATATATATATATATATATATATAAGACTAATGTGGAAAGACATAGTCTCATTACTATTATTAAATTGTCTTGTTCATTATCCTGAGTTCAAGGCTGGCTCTAAGACCTACATTATCCAAATGTAAAACAGCAATCGATGAGAATAAGACTGAATGAGGTGATAGTGAAATAGTTAGCTCTGGTTATGACTGTTTTAGCAGTCGATCTGGTAAAAAAAAACAGAGACTGGTGACTGTGTGCCAGTTTTAGCCCTCTGTAACACATTGTAATATAAAGCGGAAATCATCTTTCTGCAATCCAAAATAACATTATGAAATGTAATGTGAGACTTAGTCCAGCTCCATTACATCTCTTATCATATGTAAATATTAACGTCTGCCAGTTTTAGCTCTCTGTAACACAATGTAACGTAACGTGGAAATCATCTTTCTGCTGCTGTCCAAAATATACCACATGACTGAGGGAGCAGGCGCGCATTCGAGCGGTGTACCTCTCGATGTCTGTCTATCACATAACTGGGTTAATGATCACATTATCCCACACTATACCTGCTCCTGCTTACCCCATACACTTAGTAACGTAACGTGGAAATCAACTTTCTGTCTGATGTCCAAATAACATTATATCGTTACGTAATGTAACATAACGTGGAAATCATCTTTCTGTCTGATGACCAAATAACATTTTTGAAAAATGTGAAGCTTTGTAGATTTAATTTTAAACAAAGGTGGGCCACCAGTCCACGAACAAAGAGAGAAGAGTTAGGAAGAAAGACTTTCTGAAATATGCTCAGAAGAGTTTGGGGAGACATGTTCGCTACTTACAAATTCTAATTTTTTTGTTAACTGCGTGATCACAACATCCTGATCTCTTGTTCTGCCTCGCACTAGTCAATAAACACAATTTTGTGTCATTTCTTGACTAAAATAGCACTCCGAAACATCTTTGCACTTTTAATTTTTCATTGACACGTGCACAGTTATCAAAGGGAATCTCACTACTGCACAGATGTCTTGTATGTTAAATAATCGGCCCTTAGCTAGCTTATCATTTTCTTTGAGAAACTTATATGTGGTGATCATATCTCCAGATTCCACACAATAACCCACACATCACCCATCTTCTGTTTTCAAATCACAGCTCACATCTAATTTACTGTTATTTTTTTGCAGAAACTATGTTTTGAGAATATGCACAATGTCAGCAATTACTATTCGTATCATCAAAGTCCTTCAGTCATCAAAACAAGCAGAGGTGCAGCATAATCCACTAAAGATCTGATGTATGCAAGGTACATCATTTTGACAATGCTGACCGACCCGCCTTAGTGAGATGACTGTGCGCAACAGTAGCCCCAGCCAAACATAGACTTTTAATATCGTAGCAAGACAATGACACAGAATTTTCAGCACTCTCAATAATTTTATTCAAGCACTGATAACATAGCATAATGTAAGATTATTTTTTTTCTCATTTCATATCGCGTGTGTAGATTTAGTTTTAACAAAAAGTGAAACACGAGAGCATGAACTAATAGGGTTGAGATAGGAGGAAAGGCTTTGTGGAGGATAGAAGAGCTGAGGAGACATGTTCGCTACCTACATTACTATTATGTCTTGCAGACCTGATGACCTGACCAGAAAAACAGTCAGTCAGTCAAACATTTTTATAGATAAAAGTTTTTCATCTTAAAAAATAGGGACTACTAGTCTTCATTTTTTTCTTCTATCAAATCAAATAGGCGCGAGGGCCACTACCACATGACTGCGGGAGCGAACATTTGAGCGGAGTACCTATTGTTGTTGTCTGTCTATTGCATGACTAGGTTAAGGACCACAATATCCCACACCATACCTGCTACATGCTCTCACTAGTCAATAAACACAATTTTGTATCATTTCTTGACTAAATAGCACTCCGAAACATGTTTGCACATTTTAATTTTACATTGTCATGTGCACAGCCATCAAAGGGCAACCTCACTTTTGCATGGATGTCTTGTGTGTTAAATAAAATGTCCTTACATAGCTTATCATTTCTTTGAGAAACTTATATGTGGTGATTATATCTCCCGAGTCCACACAAATAACCCACATCCATATTGCGAGAGAGAGATAGAGAGAGGGAGAGAGAGAGAGAAGGCAAACATAGCTTGGTTATTGCATCAATTTTAAAAAGGGGTAAGAATGAGAAGAGTCATGTTCCATAAAAAATACTTTACAGCATCCATTATTTATGAGCAGTAAGAGGAAAACGGGATCCACACATACAATTTCCAAGCATTACAATGCTATCGAGGTAAACATAACATAAAAAGACAATAATGTAGTAGTATGCTATTAATCAGCAAGTCAAAACTTTACATAACAGATATGATTTCACAGAGTTTTAACCTTAGCAAGTTTTTCAATGTTTTCTCTTCACTTGTGCTAAGTGAGTTAGACAAAATGTGACATTTCATTATTAGCCAGGCAATACGCTATTAGCTAGATATTCAAAACATATAACACACATTATTTCACTGGAATTTTTTTTCTAGCAAATATGGTTCCTTTAAGCAGATCAACACATCAAACACCAGCAGTCCACGAAATAAGAGGCTGACTTAGGAGGAAAGAAAAGGTTTTGTGAAATATGCACCACACTATCCTCCCGAAGACAGAGGAGTTTGGGAAGACGTGATCACGACATACATAGCCTCCTCCTCCTCTTTCTCTCTTTAGTCAATAATCATCCTTTGCAGCATTTCTTGACTAAAATAGCACTCCAAAACATAAGTGGTCATTTTTATTCTCACTGTCGCACTTATAGTCAATAATTTGTTTTTCAGAGTGACAAGTTATGCTTAGCGATGAGATTTCACGGTGAGCATAGTTTTAAGAGAGTTCACAGTGTATTAATTACAGTCGTGGATATGTTACGTTATGTTTATGAAGATCATTACTTCTTATTTTTACCCATTTCCCCACGCCCTGCTTTTCAGTCTTCTCATATTCTTTTCAAATAAAGTTGGCTTCACATTACATATATTAATCAACTTTCAAATTCAGTTCAGTTTCTTTTCAATATCACAGCTTTGTTGTTTCCCCTGTCAGTATCTAGTTCAAGACCTCGTATTATCAATGTCATTAATACTACTATCATCAACCATGTATTGGATGTCTCAGACATTCAGTTAACAACTTAGTAAGTGTTTATTGAACGTGGGAATCACTTCATGTGTGCTCATTTTAGTTTAGTTTAAAGTTTTCCATCATAAATTAATACTACTATCACCAACTATGTATTGGATAACTCAGGCATTCAGTTAACAACTCAGTAAGTGAAAATCACTTCATGTGAGCTCATTTTTAGTTTAGGATAAGGTTTTTCCATCGTAAAATACTATTATCATCAACCATGTATTGGGTGGCTCAGGCATTCAGTTTACAACTCAGTAAGTGTTTACTGAACGTGGAAATCGCTACATGTGTGGTCATTTAGTTTAGTTTAAAGTTTCCCAATCTTAAAATATTACTATCATCATCAACCATGTATTGCCTGGCTTTCTCTTTCAGTTTATAACTCAGTAAGTGTTTACTGGATGTGGAAATCGCCACATGTGTGATCATTTAGTTTAGTTTAAGTTTCCCAATCTTAAAATATTACTACCATCATCAACCATGTATTAACTGGCTTAGACATTCAGTTTACAACTCAGTAAGTGTTTATGGACCATGGGAATCACTTCGTGCCCTCATTTCTGTTTAGTTTAAAGTTTTTCAATCTTAAATTAAATACTACTATCATCAACCCAGTATAGGGCTCTCGGGCATTCAGTTAACCACTCGGTAACTGTTTATTCAACGTCGAAATCATTTCCTGTGTGCTCATTTCTAGTTGAACCCGTCTCCACTCCAAACCGGACCTGAGGTCCGAGTCACGACCATAGGTCCTGACTGGTTTGTTTTGCACAAAACAAATTGTATGATTTAATCATTAATTTGTTTGTGTAGGCTATCAACTATGACATTATTCCATCTAGAGCATCTATTAGTTTACAAAACTTTGAGACTTAGTAACATAACCGTTACACGTCATTGCGACACCAGTCATGGAGTACATTGTAGGCTTTAGTAGTTATTAACTTTAGATGATACACAGTTCCATGTTTTACATTTAACATGATTTCCTTTATAAGACTTAAAGTCTTATCTGTCCTTGACAATTACGGGACATCCATTATGTGTGTACTAACGTACTAATACACTAATACTAATATTAACTTCGGGATAGGTACGTCAGTACTCAACATTGAACTGCGACCCGAGTCCCCCCCCCCCCGAGTTATGTTGGAAATTTCCAACACTAACAAACTACCATTGTATTATAATACATCATTATTATATACTACTACAGTAGTTATTAATTTCACTAACGGTAGTGTCAACCTAACTTAATATTTCTTTATCCGCGCATTAGTGCTAGAATTCTCATGACATCGAGTAGCAAGATTGCGTCAGATAATGTATAGTTAAACATATTTATTACCAATATGTCAGAGAATTGAATGTGGTTCTCTAAAATTATCAGTATTCCGTGTAATAAATAATTACAGATAATATAACTCCCAATAATCCAAAACCGAGAGTTATTAACTGAAATTATTTTCTAGTAGCAGTTTTATCTGTTACGTACGAATGCTATGGAGTGAAAAGATATCCTCTCCATTTCTCGTCTGACACCATTTAACGAGAATATAATATTATTTAATTCCCTATAATTGCAACCCAGTTCAATTAGCGTATTACATCAGTAATTACGCGGAAAAGAATTATCCATAATTAGTAATTTCTGTTGTGAATGCGGGAGATGGGTTGAGGGAGGGCGGAGACGCCATTGCGCACGCACGAGGCATTCCTGGCGATCAGAGAGGCGAGACGCGTGGTAGTGACTGAAGAGGTCTCCAACAATAATTACGTTGAAACTCCCCCAATAGTCACCAATTACCTTCCCACGTGTTCTACGGGTGCCTTGCCAGTTAATAACGCGTCAACAATTGAAGCCACAGCCCATAATTACGCGTACACAGCAGTGGATGCCTGGGACTGGCAACGCGGTTTCGGCAGACCTTAGTATTTGATACGCTCATGTTAAGTATACCAATCTTGTTTGATGCATCACTCTGGGTTGTATATTTGTGGGTAGTCTGTCGTAACGAAGAATGAACAACAAACACACAACGTTAGTTGATTTCTTCATTTATTTCAATTTTAATGAATACTTGAAATAATTCGTAGCCTAATAAATGCTACTTAAATTTCCCTGATTGCAGCGTGTATACGAGGAGTCGACAAGTTGTTTCTCTTCATTCGTGATATTCACTTCGGATTCTTTCTTTATTGGGATTCTGTGACCACGAGGACGAATGATGAAATGGAGTTACAGAAGTCGTCTTACAGCTATGACACCTATTTCGTATAAATTTAGCTAAGATTATTACTGATTTCCATATAATTCATATAGGATCTTTACAGTAAATAATTTACTGCCAGAATTTATGATTTGGTAATTAAGGTGTTTGCTCTTACTGTTGCTCAATAATTCATAATCCTTAATATTCATTATTTGAGGTATCATATCTTTGAATCTAATTTAGTTTAGATTTTCTATGTTAATAACTCAACAATGAACTAGTGACGATCCACACTGGTTCCTAGATATATACGAACTTCTAGAAATACCCTCCCCAATGTACATATTTGAGGCTTTGACTTTAATTAATTATAATACAGTCTATTCCTTAATTTCAAGTGATTATTCATTTAATTATTATCCATAGGCACTAGTTCTATAGTGTCAATCTCAATCTCAATCCCTCTTTTCTCAAAAGTGGGTGGTCCTTCGATTTATTTAAACATAATAATCAAATAATTTAATATATGAGTTCAAGCCCCAGATAACCCAACAACACTATACACCACAACACTATACTCCACGACACTATACACCACGACACTATACTCCACGCCACTATACACCACGACACTATACACCACGACACTATACCCCATGACACTATACACCACGACACTATACACCACGACACTATACACCATGACACTATACACCATGACACTATACACCACACCACTATACACCACACCGCTATACTCCACGACACTATACACCACGACACTATACACCACGACACTATACACCACGACACTATACCCCATGACACTATACACCACGTTACTATACACCACGACACTATACACCATGACACTATACACCACGACACTATACACCACACTGTACTCCACGACACTAAACTACACAACACTATACTCCACGACACTATACTCCACGACACTATACTCCACGACACTATACACCACAACACTATACACCACGACACTATACTCCACGACACCATACACCACGACACTATACTCCACGACACTATACTCCACGACACTATACACCACGACACTATACACATCGACACTATACTCCACGACACTATACACCACGACACTATACACCACGACACTATACTCCACGACACTATACACCACGACACTATACACCACGACACTATACACCACGACACTATACACCACGACACTATACTCCATGACACTATACACCACGACACTATACTCCACGACACTATACACCATGACACTATTCTCCACGACACTATACACCACGACACTATACTCCACGACACTATACACCACGACACTATACTCCACAACACTATACACCACGACACTATATACCACGACACTATACACCATGACACTATACACCACGACACTATATACCACGACACTATACTCCACGAGACTATACACCACAATACTATACTCCACGACACTATACACCACGACACTATACTCCATGACACTATACACCACAACACTATACTCCATGACACTATACACCACGACACTATACTCCACGACACTATACACCACAACACTATACTTCATGACACTATACACCACGACACTATACACCATGACACTATACACCACGACACTATATACCACGACACTATACTCCGCGACACTATACACCACGACACTATGCACCACAATACTATACTCCACGACACTATACACCACGACGCTATACTCCATGACACTATACTCCACGACACTATTCACAACGACACTATACACCACACTATACACCACGACACTATACATCACGACACTATACTCCACGACACTATATACCACGACACTATACACCACAATACTATACTCCACGACACTATACAACACTATACACCACGACACTATACTCCACGACACTATACACGAAGACACTATACTCCACAACACTATGCTCCACGACACTATACACCACAGCACTATACACCACGACATTATACTCCACGACACTATACACCACCACACTATACACCACGACACTATACTCCATGACACTATACACCACGACACTATACTCCACAACACTATACACCACGACACTATACTCCACGACACTACATTCCACGACACTATACTCCACGACACTATACACCACTACGGTGAAAAGCAGGGCGCGGGAAATGGGTAAAAATAAGAAGTAATGATCTTCATAAACATAACATAACATAACCATGACCGTAATTAATACAGTGTGAACTCTCTTAAAACTATGCTCACCGTGAAATCTCGTCGCTAAGCATAACTAGTCACTCTGCGAAACAAACTATTGACTATAAGTGCGACAGTGAGAATAAAAATGACCACTTATGTTTGGAGTGCTATTTTAGTGAAGAAATACTGTAAAGGATGATTATTGACTAAAGAGAATTTCGCGGACTGCTGGTGTTTGATGTGTTGAACTGCTTAAAGGAACCATATTTGCTAGAAAAAATTCTTGTGAAATAATGCGTGTTATATGTTTTGACTATCAAGCTAATAGCGTATTGCATTGGCTAATAATGAAATGTCCCATTTTGTCTGACTCACTTAGCACATGTGAAGAGAAAACATTGAAAAACTTGCAAAGGTTAAAACTCTGTGAAATCATATCTGTTATGTGAAGTTTTGACTAGCTGATTAATTGCATACTACTACTACATTATTGTCTTTATGTTATGCTTACCTCGATAGCGTTGTAATGCTTGGAAATTGTATGTGTGGATCCCGTTTCCCTCTTACTGCACATAAATAATGGATGCTGTAAAGTATTTTTTTTATGGAACATGACTCTTCTTATTCTTACCCCTTTTTAAAACTAGATGCAATAACCAAGCTATGTTTGCCTTCTCTTTCTTTCTCAGTTTGGATGTGGATTGGTGTGGGTTATTTGTGTGGACTCAGGAGATATGATCACCACATATAAGTTTCTCAAAGAAAATTATATGCTAGGTAAGGACCTTTTATTTAACACACACACACGACATCCGTGCAGTAGTGAGATTCCCCTTTGATGGCTGTGCACGTGTCAATGAAAATTTAAAAGTGCAAAGATGTTTCGGAGTGCTATTTTAGTCGAGAAATGATCCAAAATTGTGTTTATTGACTAGTGAGAGCCCGTAGCAAGTATGTTGTGGGATATTGCAGTCCTTAACCTTGTCAAGCGAATGACAGTCATGTGGTAGTGGTCCTCGCGCCTATTTGATTTGATAGAAGAAAAAAAAATGAAGACTAGTAGTCCCTGTTTTTTAAGATGAAAAACTTTTAACTATAAAAATGTTTGACTGAGTGACTGACTGACTGGTTTTCTGGTGAGTTATTTGTGTAGACTCGGGAGATATGATCACCACATATAAGTTTCTCAAAGAAAATGATAAGCTAGGAAAGGTCCGTATATTTAACACACATGACATCCATGCAGTAGTGAGATTCCCTTTAATGGTTGTGCACGTGTCAATGAAAAAATATAGTGTAAAGATGTTTCCGAGTGGTATTTTAGTCGAGAAATTATACAAAATTGTGTTTATTGTCTAGTGAGAGGCGGAACAAGTGACCAAGAGGTAAATGTCGTGATCACACAGTTAACAAAAAATATTAGAATTTGTAGGTAGGTAGTGATCACATCTCCCCAAACTCTTCTGTGCATATTTCACAAAGACATTCTTCCTGACTTACCACTCTTAGTTTGTGGACTAGTGACCCACCTTTGTTTAAAATTAAATCTACAAAGCTTCACATTTACAAAAAATGATATTTGGTCATCAGACAGAAAGATGATTTATACGTTGCGTTACGTACTGATATAATGTGTTACAAGAACTAAACAGGGCTGCGGTAATATTTTATTTGTGTCTGGATGTAATGGCTAAACATAGTTTACATTTTCAATAATGTTATTTGGTCATCAGACAAAGTTGATTTCCAAGTTACATTACAATGTGTTACAGAGGTCTAAAACTGGCAGACCGTAATATTTATATGGTATGAGATGTAATGGAGATGGACTAAGTCATACTTTCATTTAAAAATGTTATTTTGGTCTGTAGAAATTTGATTTCCACGTTACGTTACAATGTGTTACAGAGGCTAAAACTGGTAGACCTTAATATTTATATGCTATGAGATGTAATGGAGATGGGCTAAGTCTCACTTTCATTTCAAAATGTTATTTTTTGGACTGCAGAAAGTTGATGATTTCCGCGTTACGTTACAAGTGTTACAGGTGCTAAAACTGGCAGACAGTAATATATATATGGTATGAGATGTAATGGAGATGGACTAATTCAAACTTTCATTTAAAATGATATTTTGATTTGTAGAAATTTGGTTTCCGCGTTACGTTACAATGTTTTACAGAGGTCTAAAACTGGCAGACAGTAATATTTATATGGTATGAGATGTAATGGAGATGGACTAAGTCATACTTTAATTTAAAAATGTTATTTTAGTCTGTAGAAATTTGATTTCCGCGTTACGTTACAATGTGTTACAGGGGCTAAAAACTGGCAGACAGTAATATTTATATGGTATGAGATGTAATGGAGATGGACTAAGTCAACTTCATTTAAAAATGTTATTTTGGTTTGTACAAATTTGATTTCCGCGTTATGTTACAATGTGTTACAGAGGTATAAAACTGGCAGACAGTAATATTTATATGGTATGAGATGTAATGGAGATGGACTAAGTCAAACTTTCATTTAAAAATGATATTTTGGTTTGTAGAAATTTGATTTTGCGTTACGTTACAATGTGTTACAGGGGCTAAAAACTGGTAGACAGTAATATTTATATGGTATGAGATGTAAAGGAGATATTGTGTTTGGCTAAATGGGGTTCACATATCAATATGATATTCGGACAACAGACAGAAAGTTGTTCGTTACTCATAAAATGTTATTTGGGCAAAGATCGATGTTACCATGTTGGTCACGTTACATTAATGATATTTGAGCAACGAAGGATGACATCATGTTGGTCGTGTTACCTTACAAGGTTATAAGGGTGATAGTGATGGGGCTCGAAAATTGACATTACTCTTCCATCTACTGGTGAGCTGACAGTCTAAGTGAAATGAAAAAAGATACGTGAACACCGGCAGCAAGAGATAGGAATTGATGTTACTTTTTCCCCAACTATTAAATGATCTGAATAGAGAGAGAGAGAGAGAGTAACCACTGACTGCTAAGTGTATCCCATGCAGATGTGTTTACAAAAAAAAATTATGATTTGTTATAATAATAAGATTGAAGACCGCCTTATGACTCTCGTTACTCTTAAAAAAATGCTATTTGAGCAAAGAATGATGTTACCATGTGGGTCACGTTGCGATACAAGGTTACACATATGATCAGAAATAATACTAAAGGCTTTGCACAGAACATCCGGTCTGGGAAGGGTGAAGTGATGCTTGATGGTTTGGGCTTGGAAGGGGGGTGGGGGGTGGTTGGGGTTTGGTGGGGTGGATGGGGTGAGGGTAAGGCCATCGCAGTACCTCGCCCATCTCACTACGCCTCAAACCAGCATGAAGGTTAGACCCTAACGAGACGGATTGATGTTTCACTCATTCAGGAGTCTTGAACATTCTGTGACATTGTCTTGCTATGATAACGCCGTTGTGTGTGTTACAGAGCGCTAAAACTGACACACACTAATATTTGATAAGAGATGTAATGGAGATGCATTAAGTCATACTTTCATAATGTTATTTGGACTGTAGAAAGATGAATCGCGTTACGTTACAATGTGTTACGGAGCGCTAAAACTGACACACAGTAATATTTGATAAGAGATGTAATGGAGATGCATTAAGTCATACTTTCATAATGTTATTTGGACTGTAGAAAGTTGATTCACGTTAAGTTACATTTTGTTACAGGGGCTGAGTCGTACTTTCATAATGTTATTTGGACTGCAGAAAGCTCATGGCACACTCAATGCTATGTTCCAGTGTGTGTCAGGAGCGAGAGAGAGAGAGAGGGATGGATGGATGGATGGTACATCCCATTACCATCACTCCCCTAGTGCGAGGGGGACGGTAAGTGGAATAGTGGGGCCCGCTGCTGGTAGCTACATCTCCCTTTCCTTAACGAAACCGCATTGGGTATGGTTACCCGACACTTCCGCCCCCGTGTAGGAGGAAGTAATGGCAGTCATTGCGCTCCCTCTGGGAGGGAGAGATATGATCACCAGCTACTTGAGAA
>WNGS01165105.1:299919-310333 GCA_020271785.1 Procambarus virginalis | reverse complement strand
TTGAGAGAAGGAGTGAGAGTAGAGTGAGAGTAAGAGTAAGAGTGAGTATGAAAGTAAGAGTATGAGAGTAAGAGTAAGAGTGATAAGAGTAAGAGTGAGTATGAGTGAGTAAGAGTAAGAGTGTGTATGAGAGTGAGTAAGAGATGAGAGTCAGTATGAGTGAGTATGTGAGTGAGTATGAGGAGTGAGTATGAGAGTGAGTAATGAGTGAGTATGAGAGTCAGTAGGTGTGTGCGGTGTTCAACCGGTGTGAGAGGGTAGCTGGCGAGGGGAAGCTCACTTTTACTCTCACTCCTACTCCCAATCACTCTTCCTCTCATCACTCTTCCTCTCAATCACTCTTACTCTCAATCACTCTTACTCTCTCAATCACTCTACTCTCAATCACTCTACTCTCTTACTCACTCTACTCTTACTCACTTTTACTCTCAATCACTCTTACTCTCACTCCTCTCAATCACTCTTACTCACTCTCACTCACCCTTACTCTCACTCTTACTCTCAGTCACTCTTACTCTCAGTCATTCTTACTCTCACTCACTCTTACTCTCAGTCACTCTTACTCACATTCTCTTACTCACTTCATACTCACTCTTACTCTCTCTTATTCTCAATCACTCTTACCCTCACTCCTACTCTCAATCACTCTTACTCTCACTCCTACTCCCAATCACTCTTACCTCAATCACTCTTATTCTCATACTCACTCTTACTCTCAATCACTCTTACTCTCAATCACTCTTACTCTCTTACTCTTACTCACTTTACTCTCACTCTTACTCTCAATCACTCTTACTTCACTCACTCTCATACAGTCACCCTTACTCACTCTCAGTCACTCTTACTCACTGCTACTCACTCTTACTCTCACTCACTCTCAAACAGTCACTCTTACTCTTACTCCTGATTAAAGTGTAAGCACTCTACAGAGGTCTTGGTTTGGTGGGTTGTCTGGAAGGACAATCTATCGACTCACAACGTAATAATATATTACGACAACCACAACATGAAGTATGGAATGGTATGCAATGGAATGTTGAAGGGTACGATGGGCATGCTTTTCGTCACTTTAGAGAGTATGGAATGTTAAAGAGTAAGGACGGCCATGATGGTCTAGTTGATATATGCAATGTTTCGGCTCTGATAACCAGCTCTCCTTTTTCATTTCTGTTTTCAACAAAAATTTTTGATGTGTATAATTCTGAAGGTAAAATCGTTTCATTTTCTGTGAAAGACGATTGAAGTTAAAGTTGATTGTGAAGTCTGACACAAAGCACTTGCTTGCTTAAATCGTACGTCTGGCTCTGTTGCAGATGGCACGTGACAAAGGAATGACACTGGCATATGATATGTTGGAGAAGAATCCTGACCTCTTGGTAAACTCCGTTGTTGAAGGCATCAAACTACTCCACTCCTCTAAGGTAAGTCAAACACAAACATTCATTTGAACAATCCCATAAAACATTAACAAACAAAATATGCATAAAAGAATATTTAAGGCTTGCTCTCATATGACAAACTTTTACCCAGACTATCACTGGGAAGCACAATGTATTTTTAGATAACAGTTTCTAGAGCATACCGAATATAGGCACTAGTATCATGGTCACATGATTTAAGTTAAGATAGTTCATGTTTCATATGTAACAAGGATCAGGAAATGCTAACTGGTTAGGTTCATAAGCAAAGGCTTATGAAGCAGACCTTTACATTAGTGCTGATTTTTAAAGATTCGTGATGATGATGATGACAAGAATTCTTGCACATAATTGGAATGTTGGTCCCACCGATCCCACCTCTGCCACAACTTTTTAAGTATCTATGTAAAGAACCATTACTGACGCCTCCTCTGTTCAGCATCATAAAATTGTTGTCTTTTTCTGACCAAGCACCCTCTTTCTCATGGGTGGGTTCGGCTGGGGTTTAATTATAGGTCTGTTATAACTCAGACATGTTATACGATAATTTGGGTGGCTATTTTCCACCTCTCACACATTTCAAGGTGGTTTATGCCCAAAGTGTGTTTACATAGGAACATTTTTAATGGAGCGTAGGTAACTCTTATTTCCACGCTAAATTATCGTTAAATCCTCCATATTTATATCATCATCAAATTTTTGCAAGGCTTCCTCGAGACTCATATGCAATAGATGAAACAAGAATTAAACTGTATGAAGTCCCAGTATTCAATGAATACACGGAATTATGCAGGTATTCAGACTTTTTGTATTTTGTTTGTTAAAATATATCTCTTGTAATCGTTGAAGTATGACATTAACTCTTCGAAATACATCACATACGTTTCTATTCATATGTGAGGTATTGACAGGAGATGCATAATTGGTCTATAATCACAATCCATGATGCACCTATCTGTATTGTGAACAGAATGTCAACCAATGCCCTGTTTTATTCACTGATCCTACATTCAGTGTAATAATTTTAAATATCACAGGACTCTGCGAACCTTTCTCAGAACCTTCCTCACATCGCTCACTAACAAACCTGGGAAACATCCAAGGTAATGCATCTTTCTGCCTACAGTAAATTACTTTTGATAGCATTGTTAATTTCCTAACAATTCTTGTTATCTATCCTCTCAGGTCACAAATAACTAATCCGTCAGCGTCAATACCTATAATTCTTGTATTAGCTCCATTAAACACAATAACTTTATTCTGAGTGACATCTGTTTTAAATTCCAAAGTAATTTTCAAATTTCTAGATGTTTCAAGAGGCATCGTTTCTTGTATATCCTTTGCTTGCAAATTAAATTTCAGTATTGCTCCTCCATTCACAGACATATCGTATATCAAATCCTTAGACTTTATTGCAGTGTAATAGAATTTTACAGTTATGAGAGAAGTTAGATGTTGTATTATTTATTTAAGTTCAATTCTGGGATAATAATATTTTAAATAACTGACTGTTTTAAAAAAAAGTGGGATGGGATTATATGCTCCAGACACCACCTTCATATCGAGGATATCCATACAGACTCTCGGGTATTACCATACCCCAAGGTTGGTCTAATGTTATTGTGTGCTGACCTGTTCCTAGTATATATAAGTTTTATATAGATTTTTATTGAATGTATATGTGATCGGGAAGTTGATCGGTGTCATTGCCTAATTAATGGCTATTACTTATTCAGGGTAAGGCATGACCCTGTCCATTCACAACCTGCCTATCTTAATAGTAGTAGGCATCCTGCAGTCACGGGAGACTATGGAGTTGCGCCCTGATTGCCGAGGCTAGAATGTCCTCTCCAGGCTGAAAAGTCTGGGTAGGTCGATATGAAGGGGAGAAGCTGTCACCTATGCAGGAATTTCCCGCCTCTCCACAATGCTGGAATTGTCCAATGGGAAGGCAAACCCCAGTACGATTGATTCCAGCGCCTCGCAGGGGCTGCCAGAACGAGGTTGAAGCCAACAACAAAACACCTTAGGGGCTCCAGCTCTGGATTTTTTCTTGACGTTGACTCCTGAAGCTTGTTCCAAAATTGGGTATGATGCGAGGCAGCGGAGGTTTGAGATCAGGGTTATCCTTTCCCTAGATGAGCTGCCTTCCCAGGCTGTCGTGTCCCATCTATCTGGAGCAGCTGGTCGGGCAAGGACTGGGAATCTCCGGGAACTACCACACACAAGAACACATAACTCAAATATAATAGTAATAATAATAACATCATTATTATTATAATTTTATTTTGTAATAATCTATTTAAACAAAAATGGACATGTTCAATTATTCAAAATCGCTAATCTCCGAAAGTTCTTCACGGATTGCATTGAAATTTTGACACAACGTTCCATTCTCATAAGACCGTATTTTTATATATACCTACTATATATATGTCACGTCTGTGATAGGTAAAAAACAAGCTTTTTTTGAAAACGGTGTTTTTCACGTGAGTTTTCATGAGGGAAATCTCCGAAACCTCTTTCCTGATTGGTTTGAAGTTTTGACTCAACACTGCATTCAAATACACACGTGTTTTTATATATCTACTGTGTACATGCCACACCTATGACAAGTAAAATCATGTTTTGTTTTGTTTTAAACTGTGCCATCTGTTGCACGTAGAAACAACACAAGCTGTTATCTCTAAAAGTTCTTCACCGATTGCTTTGCAATTTTGACACAAATTTCCATTTGAATACACACGTGTTTTATGTACCTCATATATAGATGCCACACTAGTAACAAGTAAAAACATGCTTTTTAGAAAAACAGCACCATCTGTTGCACGTAAAAACAACACACACACATTACTACATATGTTTCGAATCCAATTCAATGTTTCCGGTCGTATTGATAAATAGAAATTGTATAGATTTCGATTTATTTTCATTTTGATTTAAATATTTTGTATGACAATGCGTTGGAATTGAGCTGTGTTGTTTACCATACCGTTTATTTCGTGAGTATAGTTTATTTTTTTATTTTTCAATGTTTTCCATTTCGTTTTTTAAACTGTCCTTATTTCTCAGTGATGGGGACATCAGATCATTTGATGTTCCCATTTTGCAAATGGGAATATCAGATCGTTTGGGAACGATATCAGATCGGATATGAGAGTGGGAAATGGTGCGGGAGAACGAGCGGATGGGAGTGGGGGATGGTGGGGAGGATGAGGGGACGAGGGAGGGGGTTAATATTCGGGAGGACGAGGGGACGGGAGAGTGGTGGATGGTGGGGGAGGATGAGAAAATGGGGAAGTAGAGAATGGTAGGGAGGACAAGGGGACAGGGGAGTGAGGGAGGACGAGAGGGGACAGGGGAGTGGAGGGATGGTGGGGAGGACGAGGGGAGTGGGAAATGGTGGGAAGGACGAGGGGACGTGGATGTGGGGAATGGTTAGGACGAAGGGATGGGGGACTGGTGGAGAGGAAAGGGAGACAGGGGAGGGGTTACTGTGGCTCAGTAACATGCATGCGTTGTTGAGCCACAGCACAACGTGGCAGGGTAAAGCTAGGATATAATAAATTTGTTTTATTATAATAATATATAATATAGGTATATTTCAAAATAATGTTATATATTATTACAATATTAATATTATAATAATGATGATATTATTATTATAATAATATTTGAGGTGTGTTGTTGTGTGTGGTAGTCCTCTGGGAACTACCAAACACAAGCGTATCATAATAATATATTTGTAATTCGTTTGTTCTATATTGCTAAGTACAACCCACGTGTATGGATTCAGTTCTAGACTTACTTTAACATCCACATTACCCAAAATATATTAAATAACGAATGTTACGTCTAACATTAGATTCAAGAAAGTGTTCAAGCCGCTCTCATTTACACAGAGACATCACAGTAACGATATAAATGTCAATGAGACAGTCAACTGGAGTTAATAGATGACTCAAACCCATGACCCAGCTGCAGCCTCTACCACTGTCCACTTTACCACTCTGAATATTATAAGATATACAGCCTCGAATTCTAAAGAATCGACAGGAAGTCTGGAACCTTCTCTTGAAGATATTCCAAGTTTAATCTAAAACCCCCAGGCACCCCGATCTGGGTATAACTCCCAGGCAACCCAGTGTAGGTATAACCCCCAGGTACCCTGGTGTGGGTATAACCCCCAGGCACCCTGGTGTTGGTATAACCACCAAGCACCCAGGTCTGGGTATAACCCCCAGGTACCCCAGTGTGGGTATAACCCCCAGGTACCCCAGTGTGGGTATAACCCCCAGGCACCACGGTGTGGGCATAACCCCCAGGCACCCTGGTGTTGGTATAACCTCCAGGCACTCCGGTGTGGGTATAACCCCAGGCACCCAGGTGTTGGTATAACCCCCAGGCACCCCAGTGTTGGTATAACCCCCAGGCACCCAGGTGTTGGTATAACCCCCCAGGCACTCCGGTGTTGGTATAACCCCCAGGCACCCCAGTGTTGGTATAACCTCCAGGCACCCAGGTGTTGGTATAACCCCCCAGGCACCCAGGTGTTGGTATAACCTCCAGGCACCCCGGTGTGGGTATAACCCCCCAGGCACCCCGGTGTTGGTATAACCCCCAGGCACCCCAGTGTTGGTATAACCCCCCAGGCACCCCAGTGTTGGTATAACCCCCAGGCACCCAGGTGTTGGTATAACCCCCAGGCACCCCGGTGTTGGTATAACCCCCCAGGCACCCCAGTGTTGGTATAACCTCCAGGCACCCCAGTGTTGGTATAACCTCCAGGCACCCAGGTGTTGGTATAACCCCCCAGGCACCCCAGTGTTGGTATAACCTCCAGGCACCCCAGTGTTGGTATAACCTCCAGGCACCCAGGTGTTGGTATAACCCCCAGGCACCCCAGTGTTGGTATAACCTCCAGGCACCCCAGTGTTGGTATAACCTCCAGGCACCCCAGTGTTGGTATAACCTCCAGGCACCCCGGTGTTGGTATAACCCCCAGGCACCCAGGTGTTGGTATAACCCCCAGGCACCCTGGTGTTGGTATAACACCCAGGCACCCCAGTGTTGGTATAACCCCCAGGCACCCCAGTGTTGGTATAACACCCAGGCACCCAGGTGTGGGTATAACCCCCAGGCACCCCGGTGTTGGTATAACCTCCAGGCACCCTGGTGTTGGTATAACCTCCAGGCACCCCAGTGTTGGTATAACCTCCAGGCACCCAGGTGTTGGTATAACCTCCAGGCACCCCGGTGTTGGTATAACCCCCCAGGCACCCTGGTGTTGGTATAACCTCCAGGCACCCCAGTGTTGGTATAACCCCCAGGCACCCTGGTGTTGGTATAACCCCCAGGCACCCTGGTGTTGGTATAACCCCCCAGGCACCCTGGTGTTGGTATAACCTCCAGGCACCCCGGTGTTGGTATAACCCCCCAGGCACCCTGGTGTTGGTATAACCCCCCAGGCACCCTGGTGTTGGTATAACCCCCAGGCACCCTGGTGTTGGTATAACCCCCAGGCACCCTGGTGTTGGTATAACCCCCAGGCACCCTGGTGTTGGTATAACCTCCAGGCACCCCAGTGTTGGTATAACCCCCAGGCACCCTGGTGTTGGTATAACCTCCAGGCACCCCGGTGTTGGTATAACCCCCCAGGCACCCTGGTGTTGGTATAACCTCCAGGCACCCCAGTGTTGGTATAACCTCCAGGCACCCCAGTGTTGGTATAACCTCCAGGCACCCCGGTGTTGGTATAACCCCCCAGGCACCCTGGTGTTGGTATAACCTCCAGGCACCCCAGTGTTGGTATAACCCCCCAGGCACCCCGGTGTTGGTATAACCCCCAGGCACCCCAGTGTTGGTATAACCCCCAGGCACCCCAGTGTTGGTATAACCCCCCAGGCACCCCGGTGTTGGTATAACCCCCAGGCACCCCAGTGTTGGTATAACCCCCAGGCACCCTGGTGTTGGTATAACCTCCAGGCACCCCAGTGTTGGTATAACCCCCAGGCACCCTGGTGTTGGTATAACCTCCAGGCACCCCAGTGTTGGTATAACCCCCCAGGCACCCCGGTGTTGGTATAACCCCCAGGCACCCCAGTGTTGGTATAACCCCCCAGGCACCCCGGTGTTGGTATAACCTCCAGGCACCCCAGTGTTGGTATAACCTCCAGGCACCCCAGTGTTGGTATAACACCCAGGCACCCCGGTGTTGGTATAACCTCCAGGCACCCCAGTGTTGGTATAACCTCCAGGCACCCCAGTGTTGGTATAACCTCCAGGCACCCCGGTGTTGGTATAACCTCCAGGCACCCCAGTGTTGGTATAACCTCCAGGCACCCAGGTGTTGGTATAACACCCAGGCACCCAGGTGTGGTATAACCTCCAGGCACCCCGGTGTTGGTATAACACCCAGGCACCCAGGTGTTGGTATAACCCCCAGGCACCCCGGTGTTGGTATAACACCCAGGCACCCAGGTGTTGGTATAACCCCCAGGCACCCCGGTGTTGGTATAACCCCCAGGCACCCAGGTGTTGGTATAACACCCAGGCACCCAGGTGTGGGTATAACCCCCAGGCACCAGTAGTGAAATACGTGACTACGACCATGCACACCATCTGGCCAGGTGAGCTCATTAGAGCCAGCTGGCCATGTGGTGCTCAGGTATGTAGCCACATAATGTTGTAAGGGGATTTTCCCGGAAGTTGGGGCGTGTCGGACGCGTGTGAGCGTCCGGTGTTTGGGTATGTGGTCAGGGAAGATTGTGGTCATGTTGTTTGGGGGTAGGGGAGTATGTAGGGCTATGTGGTATGTGCTAGAGTAAGTGATATGTGGATATGTTGTTAAGAGTAAATGAATATGTATGTTTGATTTCCGTAGACTTAATCCTGTGTGTAGATAATAGTTTTTGATTAAAGACTATGTATTGCTATGCGCCTGGAGTATGTGGTGAGTGCTCTAGAAGGTCCAACATATGTTGATGTGATAGGGACAGGGGTGAGGGAGGGAGGGGATAGGAGTCTGAGGGAGAGTGAGGGGAGCTTCCCTCGGCATGAGAGTGTTTAGAGCCATTTGTGGTTTTGTCAGCTTCCGTTTAGGTAGCACTTGAGAGAGTGTCATGTTGGGTAGGGGATGGAAGCTATGTGCCACCCCTCCCTCTCCCCTCCCTTACCTTCTAGAGTGGGGCACCCCTCTCCCTCCTCTCCCCTACCTTCTAGAGTGGGACACCCCTCCCCCTCCCATCCCTTACCTTCTAGAGTGGGACACCCCTCTCCCTCCTCTCCCCTACCTTCTAGAGTGGGACACCCCTCTCCCTCCCCTCCCTTACCTTCTAGAGTGGAGCACCCCTCTCCCTCCTCTCCCCTACCTTCTAGAGTGGGACACCCCTCTCCCTCCTCTCCCTTACCTTCTAGAGTGGGGCACCCCTCTCCCTCCTCTCCCCTACCTTCTAGAGTGAGACACCCCTCTCCCTCCCCTCCCTTACTTTCTAGAGTGGTACGGACCAGGTCCACATATTCTTTTATTAAACACTTAAGCGATTTACAAAGATAATAATAATAAGACTTCTTGGTGGTTTAGCTAGCAGACAGATGGGGAAAGGCTTTCATTCAGTCCATCGAAGCTTCTGGTCATCCTATCCAATCATCCAATCTGTAGACAGGTAGATTGGGAGGGAGAGTGAGGGGACATCCATTATCCATGAAGTGCCAGAAGGGTAGGAGAGAAAGAAAGAGGCAGACAGACAGACAGACAGACAGAGACAGACAGACAGACAGACAGACAGACAGACAGACAGACAGACAGACAGACAGACAGACAGACAGACAGACAGACAGACCGAAGGGTAGGAGGTGATGGGAGTGGCAGCAGGAAGTGAACCATTAACCTTAAGCGCTTTTCGATGTCTTTTAGAGTGGACTGAGAGATGCTCACTCCAGCAGCCCTCTCTTACCACTGTGGATCCGTTAAGGAGGCCACCGTTCATACTTCCGCCAGCTGGGCAACACCTGTCAACCATCAATTAGTTCTCATTTGACCGGGTCGTCTACCTCCCCTCACACACAAACGCGCCATTAGTTCACTGTGAGCCTTCATTCGCTACACACG
This sequence comes from Procambarus virginalis, assembly GCA_020271785.1. Classification (NCBI taxonomy): domain Eukaryota; kingdom Metazoa; phylum Arthropoda; class Malacostraca; order Decapoda; family Cambaridae; genus Procambarus; species Procambarus virginalis. The sequence goes on along the minus strand of WNGS01165105.1, from coordinate 300,805 downwards.
CACCGTAGAGCTCCGCATCATGGAAAGACGAACCTTAACAGCTTGCATGAAATGTGGTGTGTTATATATTCCATCACTAAGCCAAGTATGTCGTCTTCAGTGCACAATGTGTGAAAAACCGCCCCTAGGTCATTACGACATCAAATGCAAGGGCTGTCAACAGATTTTCTGTGATAACCGTGAGTGTTATTCTTATTACACAGTTCATTTTATTGCATCCACAGGTGAAATATCGCGTGTGTAAACTATTATCTCTTATTGTGTGAGAATAATTACTCATTCGGGGCTATTACATTCCACACAGTTAAATATGTTCTTTTTCAATTTCAGTTTACAAAACCGTGAAGTGCCCTTACTGCTCACCAGCCCCTCGAGGAGGTCCTCGTCGGAATGAAACTTCTCATAAACGTAAGGATCATATAAACTTCTCCTACCTGTATTACATTTTCATCATCATAATCCACTTGCAAGCAAACACTCATGCATAATAAACATATTTTCCTCATTCACCCATGTTGAATATCATTTTTGTTCCATTTCAGGTTATAATCCGTACCTCAATCGACGAGGGAACATCGAGTCGGTATCCCACCCGTCCCACACTGAGCTAAGGAGAGCTGATGTCACTCGCGGGCATCCCCAGCCCCTTCAACAAGGTCACTCACGCCATCAGATGGAGGGCTACGAGACATTATAACGCCCAGTTAACACACCCGCTCAACCCATTCACCAGGACATAAGTGAGTTATTGCTGTCTTATTTCGGTCTATTTCCTAATCATATGAATTCCCACTAGTCTGCCCCCTCACCTCAATATATATATATATATATATATATATATATATATATATATATATATATATATATATATATCTATATATATATA
>WNGS01165105.1:242697-260825 GCA_020271785.1 Procambarus virginalis | reverse complement strand
TCACCACTGATGCTCCTGGCTCACTTTGTCCAGATGTCAATAAGTGATAGACTCTATTTTGATACTGATAATTAAGTTAATTAAAATGAGATGTTTTTGTGATGCTATAAGTCCAAGACTCTGAATTTAAGAATAATTCCCAGCAGAATAGCTGGTGAATTTATAGTATTATGTGGCAATGATATCCCGTTTTCTATTGACGGAAAATTCCACTATAAGCTACATTTTCTAGGGTTACTTGTGTATACAATGGCAGCAGCACTGTTATCTGCCTATTGTATTGAATATATTAAATGGTGTCGGGTTTTCAGACAACCTTACCTCCACCACCCAGCACCTCACTGCCACCACCCACCATCACCTCACCTCCACCATCACCTCCACCACTCACCACCTCCCACCACCACCTTATCTCCACCACTCACCATCACCTCACATCCATCACCCACCATCACATCCACCACCACCATCACCTCACCACCACTACCCACCATCACCTCACCACCACCACCCTCATCACTTCACCACCACCACCCACCATGACCTCACCACTACCAGCCACCACCATCACCACCTCACAACCTCACCTCCACCACCATCATCACCTCACTTCCACCACCTCCACAACTCACCTCCACCACCACTTCACCGCCCACCATCACCTCCACCACCCATCACCTCCTCATTTCAAATGTAGATATGATAGAGCCCAGTTGGCTCAGGAACCTGTACACCAGTTGACTGACAGTCGAGAGGCGGAACAAAGAGCCACAGCTCAAGCCCCGAAAGCACAACTAGGTGAGTACCCACCACCACCCTCCATTACCACCCACAATCACTTCCACCTCCCACCACCATCTTATCTCCTCCACCCACCATCACCTCCACCACCACCTCACCTCCACCACCCACCATCACCTCACCTCCACCATCACCTCCATCACATACCTTCACCTCACCTCCACCACCCACCATCACCTCACCCCCACCACCCACCATCACCTCACCTCCACCACCCACCATCACCTCCACCACCTACCTTCACCTCATCTCCACCACCCACCATCACCTCACCTCCACCACCCACATCATCTCACCTCCTTCACCAACCATCACCTCACTTCCACCACACACTATTACCTCACCTCCACCACCCACCATCTCCCATCATGGTTCGGGAGACATCTCCCGTCCACGAGGCTAACCATATCCCGTGCTTCTTGCCCCGCTCCTGTGCCAGGTAAGTTACGGGCTCACCATAGCCCGTGCTACTTGCCCCGCTCCTGTGCCAGGTAAGTTACGGGCTCACCATAGCCCGTGCTACTTGGAACTTGTTCCGAGTAGCTGAATCTATAACAACAACAACAACACCCACCATCACCTCTCCCCCACCACCCACTATAACCTCACCACCACCACCAAACATCTGTCTCTGTCTCTTGTATGTTTCTCGCCTCTTGCTGTATCTCTCCTCCTATTTATGTCTCTCTTTTTTTCGTTCTCTTTTTCTTCCTTTTGTTTCCATCTCTTTCCTTCTCTGTCTGTCTCCTTCCTCTTTCTGCCTCTGTCGCACTATTTCTTTCTTTCTCTCCTCTCTTTATATCTCTCCTCTCTCATCTTCTCTTCTTTCTCTGTTTGTTTCCCCACTGTGTTTCTCACAACTAGAAGAGTTTAGTATTGTTCTGTGTGGTATACGTGGTGGAGGGAAATAAACACAGAAAAAGACTCACTATCACTTGAAAACGATCTAAACAGGGTTTTGAAATGGTGAAAAGATTGGCAGATGCAGTTTAATGCTGACAAATATAAGGTTTTGACGTTAGGGAATGATGATAGAGTTACAAGATATGAGCTAGATGGTGTTGATATTGCGAAGTCGTATTGCGAAAAGGATCTGGGTGTTATGATTAGTAAGACTTTAAAACCAAAAGATCAATGCATGAATGTTCGTAATATTGCAAATAGGACACTGGGATTTATTAATCGAAGCGTTAGTAACAAGACACCTGGTGTTGTTCTTCAGCAATATCTTGCTCTGATTAGGCCCCATTTAAATTATGCAGTTCAGTTTTGGTCGCTGTACTATAGAATGGATATAAATTCACTTGAACGTGTCCAGTGTAGGATGACGTTAATGTGTTAACTATCACATTAACATAGTTAATTCCCCAAATTAGAAACCTGTTATATGAAGAAAGGTTAACAAAGTTTCAGTTGCATTCACTGGAAAGGCAAAGAGTTAAGGGTGACATGATAGAGGTGTACAAGTGGATTAATGGACATATCAATGGGGATATTAATAGGGTATTTAAAGTATCAACACAAGACAGAACACGAAACAAAGGGTTTAAATTGGGTAAGTTTAGATTTAGGAAAGACTTGGGTAAATACTGGTTCGGTAAGTGGGTTGTTGATTTGTGGAACCAATTACTGCGTAACGTGGTGGAGGTGGCGTCCCTCGATTGTTTCAAGCGTGAGTTGGACATGTATATGAGTAGGATTGGGTGGTTATAAGTAGGAGCTTGCCTTGTATGGGCCAAAAGCCCTTCTGCAGTTACCTTCGTTCATATGTTCTTATTTAATCCGACTTCACAATCTCCGAACCATGTAGCTCGTATCTTGTAACTATGTCATCATTACCTAGCCTTAAAACCTCACATTTGTTAGCATTAAACTGCATCTGGCACTCTTTTGACCATTTCAAAACCCTATTTAGATCGTCTTGAAGTGATAGATTCTCTTTCAGTGTTTAATTCCCTCCCGATTTTTGAATCATCGACAAATTTGCAAATATTGCTGCTCAAACCTGAATCTAAATCATTTATATATATTATGAATAACAGAGGTCCCAGGACTGAGCCTTGAGGCACTACACTTACAACATTTTCCCACTGACTTAACCCCATGTGTAAAAAGCTTTGCAAAAATCAAGGTACACAACATCACAAACCTTACCACTATCAACTGCCTCAGCTATGCTAGAATAAAATGATAGCAAATTTGTTAAACATGAATGGCCATTTGTAAAATCGTCTTGTGAATCATTTATTAATTTATGTTTTTCAAGAGGAAGACGAATGGTAGTTGCAATTATCAATTCAAGTTGCTTTCGCACAATAGACGTTAAGCTAACTGGCGGATAGTTTGACGTAAGGGATCTATCTCCTTTCTTGAAAATTGGAACCATATTAGCAACCTTCCACGACTCTGGTACTCTGCCTGACTCTAACTTTGAGTAGTGTGGTAGAGTATAGTATTGTGCTGTGTGGTATACGTAGTGTGGTGTAGTGTGGTATTGTATAGAATTATGTTGTGTGGCAGACGTAGTGTGATAGAGTACAGTATTGTGCTGTGTGATAGGGTATAATGTTGTGCTGTATAGTAGAGTATAGTGTTGTGCTGTGTGGTAGAGTATGTATAGTATTGTGCTGTGTGGTAGAGTATGTATAGTATTGTGCTGTGTGGTAGAGTATGTATAGTATTGTGCTGTGTGGTAGAGAATGTATAGTATTGTGCTGTGTGGTAAAGTATAGTATTGTGCTGTGTGGTAGAGTATAGTATTGTGCTGTGTGGTAGAGTATAGTATTGTGCTGTGTGGTAGAGTATAGTATTGTGTTGTGTGGTGGAGTATAGTTTTGTGCTGTGTGGTAGAGTATAATATTGTGCTGTGTGGAAGAGGTAGTGTGGTGTTGTGGAGGTAGTGTGTACACACAGTGTAGCAGACACGGTGTGGTAGAGGGCAGTGTGGTATGTTTTATACTGGACATAGTGACGGATATGGGGATATAAATATGGTAAGTGAGTAACAGATGTTGACAGGTTCTGAGGTGGTACCTCACCGCACGTGTGGTCGCCTGGTGTTCCTCGCCTTCTGGATGTGTTCCCTGCTGCTGTACACCTCCTACACCGCCTTCCTCACCTCCCAGCTCTCTTTGGTGTATATCCCCCAGCCCTTCAGCTCCCTGCTGGAGGCCCTCACCTCCGCCCAGTACACACCCATAGCGGAGCGAGGAACCTCCATCCTCACCGAGATGCAGGTATGTATATATGTGCTCCCATTCTTGTGCCAAATTTGAGAGGATCTAGGTCTAAGGCCCCGTCTTCTAGTTACCGTGAGGTAATTCTTGCAGGCATTCTATTGGCGTGTGTATTGTGTTGGAGATAACGCAGCTGCCACCCTAGTAGATGTCGTGTGCCTAACGCACATTAAAAAAATGTAAAACAAATTAATATAAAACTGCTTACGTCCTTGGCGGTGTGAACAGTTGCAGGGAAAAAACAATAAACATTATATTAACAAAAAAACTCTTTACTTAAAACTTTGCTTTACACAAATAGCAACAAAATTGTGAATACGAATTACGTTAATCTACACAAAAAAAAGGTAACTATACACTATATACAACGTGCTGAACTTCCTCCATCACACGTCGTAGCAAGACCACATCGGGTGAGGGAAGATACGTGTAACCCAAGAAAGCACGAGAAGTAGCCTAATTGCTGTGTCGCTGGCTGTCGCTTTTATACATCGGTGGGTGATGTCACGCCTGGCGGGTAGCAGGAGTTGAACGGTCAGCCAACAGAATAATGGGTCGTTTGCGGGTGCTAGACAAGGAGAAGGTGAAAACCTGGCGTGTGGGGCTCTCGAGGCATGATAGGGAGGAGCCCATGGTGGAATGCTCCAGATGTCTGGCTGGAGGTTTTTGATGATGAAGTAAAGTTAAGTAGCATGATGGTGTTCAGAGCGGTAAGAAGAGGCATAACCACTGTTATGCAGGGGAATAACGTAACAGCTTCTCCACGAAGCCTCTTCCTATCGCCTGAGATGCAAATGCTGATAGGAGATTGGAAGCAGGAGGTTCCACTTCATGGTCTCTGGAGAGTGTGTCTACGATGACGTTATCTGGAGCTTTGATGAAAAATATGTTGATATTGTAGTTCTGCAGGTACAAGGCCCTGCAAAGTAAGCATTGGCAGGAGGAAGGCCACTGGGACACACGACTCTTAAGAGTACGCAGTTTGTTACCAATAACAGAAGACCAACAACTCTGCCAACAGGCAAGGATGGAGGTATGAATAACTGGGTAAAAGTCGGAATAAGGAATACCTTTACTGGAGATGGTACAAGTGCGGATAGCTTCCTTAGTGGCAGCATCCGCACGCTCATTTAAAGTGACACCTACATGGCTGGGAACCCAGCAAAACGCAACCGACTTAAATTTACTGGAGATAAGAAACAGCCAATATTGAATCTCGATGACCACAGGGTGGACTGGATTAATGGACCCTAAAGCCAAGAGGGCACTACGAGAGTCAACTACCACCACAAAGGAGGATTGACACCGGTAAAGCAGGAGACGAAGAGCATAGAGAATAGCATAGAGTTCTGCTGTGAAGATGCTAGCCTCCGGAGGAAGGCGACACATATAAGTGTGGTCAGGAAAAACAACAGAGTAGCCCACACCGTCAGCAGACTTTGACCCGTCGGTGAAGATGGGACTAAAAGGGTCAAAATAAGTGGTGAAAGTAGAGATGTCCTTAGCATGCTATGTAAGACTGATCCAATAATAACCCTTTAAGTCTATTTGTGAGAGAAACCGATGGTATTAAGAATGTCGTCGATGCAAAGCAAGGGTTACAAATCTTTTACTGTGACTGAATTAAATTGTTTCCTTGCCCTGTGGCTTGGGCATCAATATACAGGGTGAGGCCCAAAGGGACTCACACGGTGTGGCCAGTCTATTGTTCAGGAAGTACTGTACTCACCTAGTTATGCTTGCGGGAGTTGAGCTTTGCCTCTTTGGTCCCGCCTCTCAACTGTCAATCAACTGGTGTACAGGTTTCTGAGCCTACTGGGCTGTATCATATCTACATTTGAAACTGTGTATGGAGTCTGGCTCCCCCACATCACTGCTTATTGTATTCCATCTGTTAACTACTCTGACACTGAAAATATTCTTTCTAATGTCTCTGTGGCTGATTTGGGTACCCAGCTTTCACCATTGTCCACTTGTTCGTGTTCCGCCTGTGCCAAAGAGTTTGTATTTGTCCACCCCCACCATCTCCCTAACCTCCACCACCGTTACTCCACCTTGTCAATTCCCCTGAGAATTTTGTAGGTGGTTATCATGTCTCCCCTTACTCTTCTGTCTTCCAGGGACGTAAGTTTCAGCACCTTTAGCATTTTCCCGTAGCTCATACCTCTCAGTTCCGGGACGAGTCAAGTGGTGTACCACTGAATCTTCTCTAACTTTGTCTTGTGTTTAACTAGGTATGGACTCCAAGCTGTAGCTGCATATTCCAGGATTGGTCTGACTTAAGTGGTATACAGGGTCCTGAACGATTCCTTACACATGTTTCTAAATGCAGTTCACATGTTGGCCAGTCTAGCATATGCCGCTGATGATATCCTTTTTGATGTGGGCCTCTGAGGACAGGTTCGGTGTGATATCCCTAGATCTTCCTCTCTATTTGACTCTTGTAGGATTTCACCTCCCAGATGGTACCTTTTGTTAAGACTTCTGCTCCCTTCGCCTAATTTCATTATTTTGCACTTTCCCGAGTTGAACTTTAGTAGCCATTTTCTAGACCATTCCTCCAGCTTGTCAAGATCGTCCTGTAGTCTCTGTCTATCATCATCTGTCTTGATTCTTCTCATAATTTTTGCATCATCAGCAAACATTGAGAGGAATGATTCAATACCCTCTGGAAGATCATTTACATATATTAGAAACAGGATGGGTCCATGAGCCCTGTGGGACTCCGCTGGTGACATCTCGCCACTCTGATGTCTCCCCCTCGCAGTTACTCGCTTTTTCCCGTTGTTGTTGTGTTGATTTAGGGCCGACGACGATCGTGGGATCGGATGCGCCCCGGCGTACCCGTTAAGGGTGAATCGCAAAGCCTGGAAAGGTGGAACGCCAAGCCAAATCGCGAAACTAGTGACGCCAATCACTAGAAACTAATATGCCATACGGCAAATAAACGCACAGTCAGGCAGATGATTGGGGAGCCCCAGGAGTCCCACAGGGTGACAAGCACCGGCCCCGCCCCACACAGAGAACACCAGGTAGCAAAACCAAAACGCTGTCCCCAAGTTAAACGCAAAAGTCATCCGGTGTCCCCCGGCAGAGCAGAAGCCGGCCGCCCACCACGGCTGAGGGCACACCAGGAGCCCACCAAGACCCGCCAACCCCCGGCACCTCTCGGCCAAGCCGGCCCCCGAACACCGTCACACCGCCGGGAGAACCAGCCAGTACACGTAAAAAAAAAAAATCTATCAACAATCCTGTGACCCAAGGCGATATGTGCGCCAGGCGTTGTACAACCGGACCGCTGAAAAGGGATGACAAACGGCAGTAGCAAAGCCAAAACGCGAAAACAAGACGTGACCAGGCGGCCCCCAGGCGGAGGAGGTGTCCAGACGTCCGCTCGGCTACAAGGTTGAACCAAGAGTCCACTTTTTCCCGTTGTTTAGCTATTTCCTTATTCACTTGAGCACCTTACCTTTAACTTCTGCCTGTTGCTCCAACTTTCGTAACAGCCTTTTATGGGGTACTGTGTCAAATGTTTTCTGACAGTCCAAGAAAATGCAGTCTGCCCACCATTCTCTTTCTTGCCTAATTTTTATTGCTTGTTCATAGAATTCTATTAACCCAGTCGGGGCTGTCCGGCTCCAGGCCGGCTCCCTGTCCCTCCGGACAGGGAGCTGCTCGGCCGAGCGAACAGCACGCTGGACTTGTGATCTTGTGGTCCTGGGTTCGATCCCAGGCGCCGGCGATAAACAATGGGCAGAGTTTCTTTCACCCTATGCCCCTGTTACCTAGCAGTAAAATAGGTACCTGGGTGTTAGTCAGCTGTCACGGGTTGCTTCCTGGGGGGTGGAGGCCTGGTCGAGGACCGGGCCACGGAGACACTAAAAAAAAACGAAATCATCTCAAGATAACCCTGTGAGGCACAATTTATCATCTCTAAACCCATGATGGAGATGTGGTATAAAGCTATTTCCCTCCAGATGCTATACGAGCCTTTCCTCGCGATCTTTGCCATCACCTTGCATGGTATACAAGTTAGGGAAACTAGCCTATAGTTCAGTGCCTCTTGCCTGTCACCCTTTTTGTATATTGGGACTACATTATCTGTCTTCCAGCTTTCTGGTAGGTCTTCTATTTCCAGTGACCTGTTATTCTCCATAAAGAGTGGCATGCTTTGTGCTTCTGCACCTTCTTTTAGTATCCATGGTGAGATTCTGTCAGGCCCAACGGCCTTTGTCACATTCAGCTCCAGCAGATTCCTTTTGACCTCATCACTGGTGAGGTTAAATTCCTCCAAGGGTGCTTGATTTGCCTCCTCATTTAGTGCAGGGGCTTCTCCATGTTCTTTCGTGAAGACGTCCTGGAATCTCTTGTTGAGTTCTTCACACACCTTGTCATTCTCTGTGTATTTATTCTCCCTTCTTCTCAGTTTCATCACTTGTTCCTTCACCGCTGTTTTCCTTCTGATGTGGCTGTGGAGCAGCTTTGGTTGGGTCTTAGCTTTACTCGCGATGTCAATTTCATACTGTCTCTCTGCTTCTCTCCTCACTCTGAGGTATTCATTTCTTGCTCTCTGGTATCTCTCCCTGCTCTCTGGCGTTCTGTTATTCCTGTAGTTTATCCATGTTCTTTTATTTAATTGCTTTGCTACCTTACATTCCTGGTTGAACCATGGATTCTTCTGTTGCTTTTCTCCTTTTGGATCAGGATAAATCTATTTTCAGCTTCCTGGCATTTCTGAGTGACATAGTACATCATATCCAACACATTCTTCTCTCTGAGTTCTATTTCCCATGGTATTCAGCTCATCATATTTTCCTCTTCGGTAATTCAGTCTTTTCCTTTCCGGATCATTGCTCTTCGGCGAACATGGCTTCCCTCTTCTGTGAACTGATGCGGTAGTGTGGTTAGCTGATTGGCATCGTTTTGGTAAGTAGCTTGATGTAGTGGTGCACTACAGTATATTCCCGAGGAGTGTCTTTGAACAAGTCTCTGAGCAGAGAATAGTTAGATGAGAAGAGCATTTTTTTTAGAATCCTGTAAGCATTTAGGAAGATGGTTCATAATTTCAGAGTTGCAGATCACTGAGTTACGAGTCACTGCAATCGGGAGGAGAAGCTGGGTAGGTATTAATGTGGGTATATGTATCCGTGAATGTGGAAACGGACATCAATACAGTTGGAGGATTACCTTGGTATTGCTTGAGATGGTTGATGTGGCAGAGTTGTGTCTTATGCCACCGATCTGGAATCTTTAGAATGTAGTTATGGTTGTTCCTGCATTCTTGCAGGAACAACCATAACTGCAGGACCTGGAAATTTACCCTGGAAGAGAGAGCTTGGGATAGCAAAGTATTCGAAAACGAGGGCTCCTACCTTGATTTTTTTAATTTAGTATTTTAATCAATGTGCTTTCATTTTATGTTGAGATGTTGACAAGTTAGCACTGGCAAATTTATGTACTCTTTCAAGGGTGTCTCAAGTATTTTTTCTTTTAAAACTGAGGCACATTAAGAGAATCACTGAAGGTGTTATATATTAAGGAGTCTTCAAATGCTTTAAAGGGGATACGGCACTTATCACCGAAGAGCATCTCATAAGGAGTCCTCCGAGGGACTCATTAAGTTAAGCAGACTTCTGAAAATACACATGATAAAGTCAAGTTGGTTATCCCAATCCTTCTCTGTACTAATACAAAATTTTCTTAAAAGTGACTTGAGAGTTTGAGGATTACGTTCTAGAGATCCCTGTGGAGCAGGATGATAGGGGCTAGACAATACTTTAGTGATGTTGAACTCCTTAAGGGTTTTCATAAATAACTCACTAGTGAGGTTTGTGCCACAATCGCTCTGAATCTCCTTGGAAAATCTATACTGCATGAAGATCTTCAAGAGGTGCTTAACAACTGTAGCAGCCGTAACGTTCTTTGACGGTAACTGCAATAGGAAACTTGGTGGTAAGACACATTATAGTAATGATGTAGAGGTTGCCGGAACTGGTTCATGGCAGCAGCCCGACGCAGTCGATTATGAGTTTAAGAAGGGCTCGGAAGGCACAGGAATAGGAATCAGTGATGCCTTAGGAATAGGAGCATTGGGATTACCTTCCATTTGACATGTATGTACGTCTCGTTCCATGCCTGGCAAATAATAGTCCTGTAATAAGGCAGGGTATGTTTTGTTGATTCCATAATGGGACATCAGGCCATGGGCCAAGTCAAATATATCTTTATATGTAGGATACTACCAACTCATCAACATTAGCTCAATCATCCTCTGCCTTTAATTTACTGGGTCTGAATCTGCGATATAAGATTTTATTATTATTACAAAAATAACCAGGAATGGAATCAGTCTTAGTTTGAGCCTGAATGAATAAGGGTGTTAATGAAATGTCAACTTGCTGTAACTTACGGAACTCCAACAGGTTGAAATTCTGTGGAAGGCCTTATGGATCTTGAGGGAGAGCTTGGGCCACTGGTTGTGGCTGAGCGGCTTATGAACTAGTAGTCACTAGGACAGGCTGGGAGATTTCTTCTGTTTCGTCGGTCACCGGTACCTCTTCTGCGGCATGATTCATTACAGGGTCTTCTTCTGTAGCAGAGTTACATACCTTAGGTTTGTCACAGATGATTAGATTCGTAGAGTTCTGTTGTTCAGCCAAGTCATTGCTCAGGAGGAGTTGAATTCCTGGTAAGGGGAAAGGTTTCTCCCGTATGGCGACTTGGACTTCTCCACATATGAAAGAACATTCCAGGTGGACTCAAGCGAGTGGATATGGAATGGTTGCAGTGAGGTCGGCGATGAGGACATTTTCTCCAGTGCATGTAACCTTGGGTGCAGCGGGTTTCAAAAGAATACTTTGGAGAGCAGCTGTGATCCTCATGATGTTCACTTTGACCTTTCCCTCAGAATCTCTATCATTGGCAGTGACAGTTCCTAGATACATGTGTCTGTGGAATAAAGAAAGATCAGAAGCTGGAACATGGGTATGCATAACAGGCTTATGAGGCCTGGAGGTTGATTTTTAGGCATATGCGAATCGTTGTTAGCTTTACAATGAGGGTTGGTAAATTTTTCTTTCGTGTGTCCATATACTTAACAATACCGACAGTAGAGTGCATAGTTAACATCGGCAAGACTTACTTTAATAGGGCTGGACCTAGATTGTTTACTGGAATAAGAATCATAGGATCTGTGAATTAAACTATAGGTATCACCCAACTGCACACACGTACTGAGGTTGGTTTCTCTTTTATCTGAAAGGTAAATACGTATGGGGTTTGACACACGGCATAGCAATTCTTCGATGAGGATGACGTTGATTAGTTCAGACAAAGTGGTGATCTGGGCCGACTCCAGCCACTTCATAATATATCCTGTCTTATTTTGTGCAAACTCTACATAGGTGGTGGCACTGGATTTAACTTAATCTCTGAAACGACATTTTTAACTCTCTATCGACAGAAGATAGGCATCTAGAACTGCTTGCTGCAGCACCTGATAATCAGTTTTTGTGGCAAGAGTACTGAGTATCAAAGTCTTCTACCTGTAAGATGGGCTGGGAGGAGTAACGACCATTGGTCCTGAGGCCAGCTGAGTTGAGTAGCTAAAGACTCAAATGAGGTAAGAAATGAATCCATCTCGGTCTCTACAAAAGGCGGCAACATTTTTAATACATTGAGTCGCATTAAAACGTACTGGGAAGTTGGCTTTGCTTCCTGACGCTGAGTGGTGTGGGTAGTTTCAAGTTCAAGCTCCTGACGTTTGAACTCAAGCGTTGCGGCAGCTTTCTCCCTTTCTAAGCGGAGAGTGGAGGCTTCTTTCTTTGACTTTAAGCAGAGAGCAATGGCGGCTTCTTGTTCTTGGAGCTGTATTCTCTTTCGATCACATTCACGTTGCAACTCAGCTTCATCTTGCTGTTTTTTGTCGTTACAGATCAACTTCTTGCTGTTGTTGACGTTGCAGGTCAGCTCGTGTATTCTCATCTATCGTTTCTCATTAGCCTTTGCTTCCATGCTGACTAATTCGATCTTCAGCTTCATGATGGTGAATGCAGTCTTATCGGCAATTTGATGTTGTTCCTGCAGCTCTGAAGTGATAAGATCATTATCAACCAAATAATCTAGTATCATACTGTGGAGTTTAGTTTTGTTGGCTCCATGGGGAAATGGGGTGGGGGGGGGGGGGAGTGAGAGATGATATTCTGAAGTAAGGGTAAGTAACTCGGCTTTGGTGGCGCGAATGAGGTTACCAACTTCATCCTCCGAATTGGAAAGGAGGGCGGCTTAGCAAAACAGGTTTTAAAGTACTGAGACAAGATAATAACTGGAAGAATAATTCGACTGTCCAGCTGTAAATGAACAAATATGTGAGGTTTATTCGATTGACATGAAGATGACATGAATGGTTGGTATAGGACTGGTAACTCGTAACTATCCTATAGGGTATATAATATAAATACAAGATAAGTTACTGAAACATACAATGTTAATTGATAAATATAACTAAGTCTTAGACTTTAGTAGGAACTTGGAGAAACAAAAATAAATGTTTCGTGGTAGTACAAGAGATGGTAGGGATCTCTATACCCGGTGCTCTATTAATGATGGAGATAAGGGCAAGAGTTTTCCTACTAAAAACTGGGTAATTAACTGTAGAGTTACAATTCCTTGTGCTCTGGAAAAGAATGGTAAACTTCCTACCTGGGCAATTAATCACGGAATTTGAACGAAAGCTTTGGGGTGCAGAGAACTATGTACACTATGACGAGAACAGTTGTACGTGTCCCAAACGTACAATACAGTTCAAGATGCAAAAGGAACAAAAGTCCGATACGTCCTCCTAAGTTCGATTGAGGGAAGGGACGTGTGACCCGAGAGAGCACCAGAAGTAGTCTAATTGCTGTGTTGCCGGATCTCACTTATATACACTGGTGGGTGACGTCACCCTGGCAAGTAGCAGGAGTTGAACGGTCAGCCAGCAGAATAATGGGTCATTTGCGGGTGCTGGACAAGCAGACAGTGAACACCTGGCATGTGGGGCTCTCGAGGCAGGTCAGGGAAGAATCCATGGTGGTGCTCCAGAAGTCTGACAGGAGATTCTTGATGTTGGAGACTAGTTAAGTAGCATTATGGTGTTGAGGGCAGTAGGAAGAGGCATATCCACTGCTATGCAGGGGAATAATGTAACATGAAACATGAAACATGAAACAGCTGCTCTTAAACGTGTGTGTGGAGCGGGATCCATCCATCCAAAGATCCATCACCCATCATTCAAAGCTGGGTATATTATTCTGAATGTTAATCAAGTGTACGAGTATATTGGTCAGAATGTTAATCAAGTTTCACACTATATTGTTCGGAATGTTAATCAGTGTCTGAGTGTATTGTTCTGAATGTAAATAATGTAGATGTGTATATTGTTTGGAATGTTAATAAAGTAGCTGTGTACAGTGTTCTGAATGTTAATAAACTAGCTGTGTATATTGTTTTGAATGTTAATAAAGTAGCTGTGAATATTCAAAATGTTATTACATAGCTGTGTAGCTATGTTATTAGCATAGCTACACTACCCAGGTACGCCAAGGTACATAGTTCTACCGAATGTCTGGGTTTGAATCCTTCTGGGGTGTGGAGTTTTGTGCATACGGATGATAAACCTCATGAGTGTGTATGAGTGTACTGAGTGTTTTGGAAAGAATCAAAGTACGAAGCAATGTTAGGAGTCACATGCTAATACATTCAAGTAATAACCCTCATGAATGTCTAAAGTGTGGAAAAAGATTCAGTCAACCTGCTCATATGAAGGTTCACATGATGGTGCATTTGGGTTTTAAACCGTATGAGTATCCAGAATGTGGGAAAAAGTTTAGTCAACTTGCTCATGTGAAGACTCACATGATCACATTGCTTTACAAGTGACAAACCTTATGAATGTCCAGAGCGTGGGAATGGATTTAGTCAACTGGGACATACGAATACTGATTTTTGTCCTTTTCTGTTACTAGTAAATTTTTTTTAATTATCTTACAATATACCTGTTAACATTTTTAAATTTTTATACAAATTAAAAATTAAATTTATCTGTATTAAGGACCTGTTCAAAGCCCTATAGGTGTTAATTGCTTTACAAGAATTTAAAAATATCAATGCTTTGTACTCTACCTAAACTAATGTACTTCTAGTATATCTATCTACCTATCCATATATATAATATTTATATATATTTATATTATATATATATATATATATATATATATTACAACAGTTTTTAATGAGGTGAACAAAACTTTCAACAAAGGACAGAACACGAAAACAATGGATATTAACTGGATATTAACTGGGTAAATTGAAGGTATGAATGGAAGTAACTGCGGAAGGGCCTATTGGCCCATATTTCTTGATGCTTCTATATTGGAGCGGGGTCTTGAAGTGGGTAGAATATAGTTGTGCATTAATTGACTGTTGATTGCTGGTGTTGACTTCTTGATGTGTAGTGCCTCGCAGATGTCAAGCCGCCTGCTATCGCTGTACCTATCGATGATTTCTGTGTTATTTGTTAAGATTTCTCTGGTGATGGTTTGGTTGTGGGAAGAGAGTATATGTTCCTTAATGGAGCCCTGTTGCTTATGCATCGTTAAACGCCTGGAAAGAGATGTTGTTGTCTTGCCTATATACTGAGTTTTTTGGGGCTTACAGTCCCCAAGTGGACATTTAAAGGCATAGACGACGTTTGTCTCTTTTAGGGCGTTCTGCTCCGTGTCTGGAGAGTTTTTCATTAGTAGGCTGGCTGTTTTTTGGTTTTATAGTAAATCGTTAGTTGTATCTTCTGATTTTTGTCTGTAGGGATAACATTTCTATTAACAATATCTTTCAGGACCCTTTCCTCCGTTTTATGAGCGGTGGAGAAGAAGTTCCTGTAAAATAGTCTAATAGGGGGTATAGGTGTTGTATTAGTTGTTCTTCAGAGGTTGCATGGCGTTTACTTTCCTTCTTATGATGTCTTCAATGAAACCATTGGAGAAGCCGTTGTTGACTAGGACCTGCCTTACCCTACAGAGTTCTTCGTCGACTTGCTTCCATTCTGAGCTGTGGCTGAGAGCACGGTCGACATAAGCGTTAACAACACTCCTCTTGTACCTATCTGGGCAGTCACTGTTGGCATTTAGGCACATTCCTATGTTTGTTTCCTTAGTGTAGACTGCAGTGTGGAAACCTCCGCTCCTTTCCATGACTGTTACATCTAGAAAGGGCAGCTTCCCATCCTTCTCCATCTCGTAAGTGAAACGTAACACAGAATTCTGCTCAAACGCTTCTTTCAGCTCCTGCAGATGTCTGACATCAGGTACCTGTGTAAAAATGTCGTCAACATACCTGCAGTATATGGCCGGTTTCAAGTTTAAGTCGACTAAGACTTTTTCCTCGATAGTACCCATGTAGAAGTTTGCAAACAGGACGCCTAGGGGAGAACCCATGGCGACCCCATCTACTTGCTTATACATGTGCCCATCCGGGCTCAAGAAGGGTGCCTCCTTAGTACAAGCTTGGAGTAGTTTCCTCAGGATATTTTCTGGCATGTCAAGGGGAGTACAGGCCGGGTCTCGATACACTCGGTCCACTATCATCCCGATTGTTTCATCCACAGGTACGTTGGTGAACAGTGATTCTACGTCCAACGAGGCTCTTATCCCTGTAGCCCGTGTTCCCCGCAGTAAGTCAACAAATTCCTTCGGGGATTTCAGGCTGAAGTTGCACGGGACATAAGGAGTCAGTAAGCCGTTGAGTCGTTTCGCCAGTCTGTACGTGGGTGTGGGTATCTGGCTGATAATTGGCCGAAGTGGGTTTCCAGGCTTATGCGTCTTGACGTTTCCATACGCATATCCAGGTTTATATTCTCCAATAATCTTTGGCAGGTGGAGTCCGGATTTCTTGGCATTCACAGTTTCAATCAACTTGTTGACCTTTGTTTTCAATTCGGCTGTAGTGTCCTTCGTTACCTTTGGAATTTAGTTTGGTCAGAGAGTATGCTGTTCATTTCGCCAGATATTCGTCTTTCTTAAGGATGACGTATATTGGCGACTTGTCGCCTCTCCTGACAACTATCTCCTTGTTCTCACGAAGGCTCTTGGCTGCCGCTTTGAGCTCGGGGGTCAGTATGGTACTTCTGTAGTTGCCTCGATTCTTTCCTCCTTCTGTTCAGAAATGAACGTTCAAATACTTTCAGAAGGAGGAAAGAATCGAGGCAACTACAGAAGTACCATACTGACCCCCGAGCTCAAAGCGGCAGCCAAGAGCCTTCGTGAGAACAAGGAGATAGTTGTCAGGAGAGGCGACAAGTCGCCAATATACGTCATCCTTAAGAAAGACGAATATCTGGCGAAAATGAACAGCATACTCTCTGACCAAACTAAATTCCAAAGGGTAACGAAGGACACTACAGCCGAATTGAAAACAAAGGTCAACAAGTTGATTGAAACTGTGAATGCCAAGAAATCCGGACTCCACCTGCCAAAGATTATTGGAGAATATAAACCTGGATATGCGTATGGAAACGTCAAGACGCATAAGCCTGGAAACCCACTTCGGCCAATTATCAGCCAGATACCCACACCCACGTACAGACTGGCGAAACGACTCAACGGCTTACTGACTCCTTATGTCCCGTGCAACTTCAGCCTGAAATCCCCGAAGGAATTTGTTGACTTACTGCGGGGAACACGGGCTACAGGGATAAGAGCCTCGTTGGACGTAGAATCACTGTTCACCAACGTACCTGTGGATGAAACAATCGGGATGATAGTGGACCGAGTGTATCGAGACCCGGCCTGTACTCCCCTTGACATGCCAGAAAATATCCTGAGGAAACTACTCCAAGCTTGTACTAAGGAGGCACCCTTCTTGAGCCCGGATGGGCACATGTATAAGCAAGTAGATGGGGTCGCCATGGGTTCTCCCTAGGCGTCCTGTTTGCAAACTTCTACATGGGTACTATCGAGGAAAAAGTCTTAGTCGACTTAAACTTGAAACCGGCCATATACTGCAGGTATGTTGACGACATTTTTACACAGGTACCTGATGTCAGACATCTGCAGGAGCTGAAAGAAGCGTTTGAGCAGAATTCTGTGTTACGTTTCACTTACGAGATGGAGAAGGATGGGAAGCTGCCCTTTCTAGATGTAACAGTCATGGAAAGGAGCGGAGGTTTCCACACTGCAGTCTACACTAAGGAAACAAACATAGGAATGTGCCTAAATGCCAACAGTGACTGCCCAGATAGGTACAAGAGGAGTGTTGTTAACGCTTATGTCGACCGTGCTCTCAGCCACAGCTCAGAATGGAAGCAAGTCGACGAAGAACTCTGTAGGGTAAGGCAGGTCCTAGTCAACAACGGCTTCTCCAATGGTTTCATTGAAGACATCATAAGAAGGAAAGTAGAACGCCATGCAACCTCTGAAGAAACAACTAATACAACACCTATACCCCCTATTAGACTATTTTACAGGAACTTCTTCTCCACCGCTCATAAAACGGAGGAAAGGGTCCTGAAAGATATTGTTAATAGAAATGTTATCCCTACAGACAAAAATCAGAAGATACAACTAACGATTTACTATAAAACCAAAAAAACAGCCAGCCTACTAATGAAAAACTCTCCAGACACGGAGCAGAACGCCCTAAAAGAGACAAACGTCGTCTATGCCTTTAAATGTCCACTTGGGGACTGTAAGCCCCAAAAAACTCAGTATATAGGCAAGACAACAACATCTCTTTCCAGGCGTTTAACGATGCATAAGCAACAGGGCTCCATTAAGGAACATATACTCTCTTCCCACAACCAAACCATCACCAGAGAAATCTTAACAAATAACACAGAAATCATCGATAGGTACAGCGATAGCAGGCGGCTTGACATCTGCGAGGCACTACACATCAAGAAGTCAACACCAGCAATCAACAGTCAATTAATGCACAACTATATTCTACCCACTTCAAGACCCCGCTCCAATATAGAAGCATCAAGAAATATGGGCCAATAGGCCCTTCCGCAGTTACTTCCATCATACCTTCAATTTACCCAGTTAATATCCAGTTAAT
>WNGS01165105.1:187706-207085 GCA_020271785.1 Procambarus virginalis | reverse complement strand
TCCCCGCCGGCACTCGGATATAATCTTGGGCATAGCATTTTATCAAATCACCTCATTTTTTGGGGGGGGGCAACACGTGAGGAACACAAATGCAAACAAGCCTGAATGGTATGCTATGCCCAACATTACCATCCGAGTGCCAGCGGGGAAGTGGTTCATATAGCCTCGGCTTTCACTTCCTTATGTCCGGTCGTGCCCAAACCTCCAGCACTTATTACAGAGCCGAGGAGAGGGAATGTACTCCTGGATGAAGTACCTGACACCTGCAGGTACTTAAGGGGAGCCGGTCAGCCGAATGGACAGCACGCTGGATTAGTGATCCTGTGGTCCTGGGTTCGATCCCAGGCGCCGGCGAGAAACATCGGGCAGAGTTTCTTTCACCCTATGCCCCTGTTACCTTGCAGTAAAATAGGTACCTGGGTGTTAGTCGGTGTCATGGGCTGCTTCCTGGGGGTGGAGGCCTGGTCGAGGACCGGGCTGCGGGGACACCAAAAAGCCCCGAAATCATCTCAAGATAACCTCAAGAAGAAGATAGCAAGAATGACAGAGGATGGAAGGGTCCTAGCATCAAAGGTAATCTTCACAACCCGAAGGGGTTGACGGCGACGACCATGAGGGGGACGAGTAAACGAGTCTGCCTGGAGGACAGAATGGCCCTGGGCATCGAGGATATGACGAATATTTTCGTGGCAGTGCTGGAGATTCCGAACACCGGTAGCAACATGGAGTGGGAGGAGAATAGTGCAAACACTGGCATTCAACCAAGCGTTCTTGAAGACCTGAACATGGGTCTCGCCACGGCAGGATAAGGCGGCTAAGCGGGAGGTTGCATCCTGAGAAGGAGCAGTAGGGGTTAGGGGAGAGAGAGAGGGGTTAAAAGGTGCAGTAGTCACAATTAGAGACTGAGCCATGCCAGGGGACGAGGTGGTCACCACTGGGGGCTTGTGGCTCGACTCAACTACAGAAGAGGAGGGGAGCCAAGTGGAGTAGTCAGGAGGGTCAAAGGATGAACAAGGTCGGGGCCCAACGCAGAGGGGGCTACAGATCCCGGTCTTCCAATACAATCTGACTTGGGGGCTTGGAGGCCCACCCCACGAGCCTGAGAGGGTACAAGAGGAACATTCATCAACATAAATACGAACAGAAACACTTTCATTCACGAATGTGCCCCCACACCCATTATGGAGCCACAATTAGAAGCAGGACACCCAACAAGAAGCTATATCCGATCATGCTGGGGCCCCTAGGGGTGCGTTGTGAGTATACGCCCCACAAACGCCACCTCATGAACCGTCAGTCCGTCGAGATCGGGTTCAGTGACGAAAGGAGGATTGACAATAAAAGGTTCCTCTCGCCCCGAGACGTTGGGTACTACAATTCTACGGGTGCAAGAGTATGCCTCCTAAAACACCCGGGCGTCAAAACAAAAGAAGGCCAAAAGAATGATCAAAACAGGCACAAGGTCAGCAGGAAATGACAACGAGATAGGAGAAGAGGGGGGGGGGGGAGAAAAACGAAGCAAAAGGAAAAGGAAAAGGCATCCAGCAAAATTTGTGTGGACAGCAGCAGGAGTACAAGGCTACAAAAGGACAGGGAACCGCCCCAAGGAGCATCACACTCCGGCAGCCACCCACCAAGCCCCCTTATGGCAGCAACGAGCTGGACAGGGAGGGGGGAGGGTGTACAAAATAATCTACCCATGCACCTCCGGCAGCAGCTTTTCGAAGGCAGATAATGACAATATACTATATTATGACTGATAATATAGTATATTGGCAGATAATGATATATATATATATATATATATATATATATATATATATATATATATAATATATATTATATATATATATTATATAAGTTACATTGGGTTTATAAAAGTACATAGCATGATATGTATACATTCTTGTAAAGTCACTTGTATGCACGGCGTTTCGTAACAGTAACGCGTTTCGCACAGTAAACAAAGATTCACACCATGAGAAAAGGTTCCACAATGTACTGTGGAGGTGGTCGCCTAGGGGCTATGGCTGACCAACCACGTGGTAATCGACATACAATATAATGTAGAGAAAACGGGGGAAACAGCGGCTCACCTTAGCCTGAAGTCTTCTCCCGGGGTGATTGAAGCAATACGATGGCTTCTAGGGGCGAGGATGGGCGAGGTCCAAAGATATCTGGCCAATATGGGTACTGGATCACCACAGTCAAGGAGTCGTTACCAACAGGTCCGGTCTTGGTCAGGTGCGGTTCTTCTCTGGTCTCCTTCTCGCCTCCAGGCATGCGTGCGGGTGATGCGCAGATGCACGGGGTCGACCTGCCGCCCACCAATCAGGAGCGGCTAATCTAAAAAGTTACTCTGGCGGGTATTTTGAATATGGATCCCTCCACGGTACTATGACTCACAGGATGAATAAGAGGTGCACAATAAACTACAGGTCACAGGATAAGCATGGGTTGCACAAACTACTGGTAACAGGATGAGTATGGGTTGCACACACTACTGGTGTGAAGATGAGTATAGGTTGCTGTTACAGCCATTATGGACCAGTAACCGAGTTCTTGATGTTATAACCTCTTTTTCTATATCCGACCCCAAGTCGGCAGTAAGCTTTCAAGAACTGGCCAAGTCAGACAGTAGTGCAATGCCTAAATAAGGGGAAGAATAAGTAATACTCAATTCCCTTCACCACCATATATATTATAATAGATTATTACTACATGTATGTACTGAAATGCCTCTTTCACTGAGGGAACATCACAACTACAGTGTTCGTCAAGCCCAGTGAACCAACATTCTAGGTACACGTTGTCCACTGGCAAATGCTGACGAGTTCACCTACATGGGCCAGTCCACCCACACAGTATCATGATGTGTCTACACCGCTTCTTCACTCTTCAGATAATCACTAGCAGAGGGCTTCAGCAACATGCTGACAGGGGTCTCAAACGATCATACATAGGAGTAGCAAACACCTTGGTAAAAGCCTCTAGCAGCCTGCTAGCAGCATTTCACAAACAGACACATCACCCTCTTCCTTAACTCATAGAAGCCAATCCCGGGTATGTCGATCTTCAACAACACCGTATATCAGCAGCTAACACACACTTCTCGAATCGATGGCAGCTTACTTAGTCTTCTCGCAGGACCCAGCTAAGAGTTCGTGGACTGCCCAAGGTGAACTGCCTTCCTCAGCTCAATTGCCCCCATATGTCACCTCTGTGGACATATAAACATCATTAGCCAGATGGACAGTACACTAGGTAACCCTGGGATAACACTCGTTCACCCGGGGACTTAACATTGTGACATAGCCACAACCTAGATGCGCTGATCTTTATATGCCACCCACCAGATTTCATCCATATCGACCTCCTCTTCTGACTGGGGCAGGAAATTGGAACTTTCCACCAATACCACGCCATCACCGACAGATGGCGTTGTCTACATAGCGCCCAATATAAGTGGAATTGGAGTGCAAACTCATAGTGTAGAATCGCCACTCCACACTCCAATGATGGTGTCGATACCGTAACAGTTGCACAATACATTACCATACAGAGGATGAGTATGGGGTGCACTTAAACAAAGACTCACAGGATGAGTATAGGGTGGATAATAAACTACCACTCACAGGATGAGTCTATGACATTTGTGCTCTATATTAGGGTAACTAAAATACACCTGTTTCCAAAATAAATATTTTAATGACAAATATTTGAAAATATTTTTATATATATATGGCTTGAAAAATTGCCGAACGAAGGCTTGAGGCTAATCCTTGGGTGCCCTCGTACCACAAAGATACTTAACAAGAGAAAGGAACTGAATATTCCGAGCGTTGTTGATCGTGTTATTGAAATTAACTGTCAAATTGGTATACAAATGCTTAGGATAACATAACATACCCATCCTGTGGGCGGCAGTGGACACCATACTTATCATGTGGGCGGCAGTGAACGCCATACCCATCCTGTGGGCGGTAGTGGACCGAATACCCACCCTGTGGGTGGTAGTGGACCCCATACGCGTCCTATGGGTGATTTAACCCCATACCCATCCTGTGGGCGGTAGTAGACGATATACGCATCCTGTCGGCGGTATTAAACCATATACCCATCCCGTTGGTGGTACTGGACCCTATCGTCCTGTGGGTGGCAATGGAGGCCATACCCATCCTGTGGGCGGTAGTGGACCCAATTTTCTTTCTGTGAGTGATTGTGGACCCCATACCCATCCTGTGGATGATAATGGTCCCCATACCCCATCCTATGGGCAGTTGTGGGCCCAAATCCATCCTACAAGTTGTATGGACCCCTTACCACCTGACAGGTGGTAGTGAACCTGATACCCATTGCACAGTTGGGAGTAGACACCATATCATCCTATTTGCAGTAGTTTATCCCATAGACATTCCAACATAACATTTTTTTCTGTTGACATTCCTAAACTACATATGTAATAATTTATAGTGTTTATTATAATTTACTGAGAACAACTAATATTTCTCAAAACAAACTTACAAGCCTTCAATAGGATGTAGCTCATCCGTAATATTCTAAGAGCATGGACAATAGTAGGTAAATTTCACAACACATGTGGGACAGGATAATTAAAATTTTCATTAAAATTTAACCAATCGCGACTATTCTGCTGTCTACGGCGATGGACGGGTAATATGAGACGTAAATTGTTACGTGAGGAAGAGTTAGTGCCTTGAAAAAAAAAATGGGAATATACCACAAAGGTACTTATTCATTAGAAATATATAGTCTATAAGCATTTAGTCACATATGTGCTGCCTTGAGCGAGAACGGGTTGAATTGTAGTAGGTATTAAGGAACAAATAGGGGCCAGGGCAGTGGAGAGGAGAGATATGGTCAATGTCACAGTTCAAGAGCCTTAAAGGGGTACAAATGGAGAGGGAAGAACAGAATATAGAAAAGGTTTTCAGGCTTGGCCAGTACAACAAGGACAGAGATCGATTGATAAAAGTGGTTTTCAAAAACGAGGACACAAAAGAAGAAATTTTAGCAAAGACGAGCAGTCTATTTAATGTACTGAAGTTCAAAGGGGCATTCCTGTAGATTGATATGACCAGGGAGGAGAGATAGAGGGCAGCAGCAGCGAGGAAGGAGCGCAGGGAGAAAGACAGGAATCAGGGATCAACAGCCCAAGAAGCCTACTATCCCTGAGGGAGAGGGGAACAATAGATTATTACAGGAACTTGAACAGGAAGTTCAACAGCCCCAGTGGGAGGAGGATCATGTAACACGGGATGGGGTTTAGGCTCTACTCTGTCCACTACCCTGCCTGTAGATATCTTAACTCCAAGACCCCAGAGCTAACTCTTAGCTTAGTCCATGCCTCGTGACCTCAGGCATTGACCGACGTAGGGACTACAACTCACGAGAACCCTGTACTTGGCTCTAGCACGCTCAAGGATCTTAATCATCGCCACCACCAGACTGATAACCAATGATGTCAATTAACTGGGGTCTGGGCCAATTTATTAACCATTAACCCTTGGGGGTAAGTAAGTAATTATTAAAAGAAGGCATCAAACTGGAAAGGCTATGTAGCACCATCAAATGTGCAGAATAATCAGAGGGCACTATATATCACTAAGGATGCCAATACGAGAACAGAAACGCATAAGGCGAACGATATCAAAAGTATCTGACTCACCAAGAATTCTATCGAGGGACAAGTGACCGTAAGGAACAGTCGGAAAGCAGAACACACGTTCGCCCTGGAAGTCAGGACATTCAATAAGGATATGCAAGACGGTAAGAGGGACATAGCAATTTGGATAATAAGGAGCAGGGCGACGCTCCATTACGTGACCGTGAGTTAAGAGAGTATGGTCAAGACCCAACCGTGCTAGAGCCGCCAGTTACGTGTTAGAGCCACCACCAGTTACGGTGGCAGGAAGAAGGCCACGGGGACACACAACGCTTAAGAGTACGCAGTTTGTTACCAACAACAGAAGACCAACAACCCTGCCAACGGGCAAGGATGGAAAAATGAATAACAGGGTAAAAGTCGAAAAAAGGAATACCTTTACAGGAAATGGGACAAGAGCGGATAGCCTCTCTAGCGGCAGCATCCACACGCTCATTTTAAGAAACACCAACATGGCTGGGAACCCAGCAAAACTCTACGGATTTAAATGTACTAGACATAAGAAACAGCCAATGTTGAATCTCGACGACTACCGGATGGACAGGATTAAAGGACCCAAGATTTATGAGGGCACTACGAGAGTCAACTACAATCACACAGGAGGATTGACAACGAGAAAGTAGGAGATGGAGAACATAGAGAATAGCATAAAGTTCCGCTGTGAAGATGCTAGTCTCTGAAGAGAGGCGACACATATAAGTGTGGTCAGGAAAAACAACGGAGTAGTCCACACCGTCCGCCAACTTAGACTCATTGGTGAAGATGGAAACAGAGCAGAAGTGTGAAGAAAAGTGCGCAAGAAAAAGGCGTTTCAGAACCGTATGAGGAGTAAAAACTTTAGTAATGCGGTTCAAGGATGTACAAAACATCAGAAGGGGGACCCTCCATGGGGGCAAGAAAGGAACAATACGAGGAGAAATATGAGAAAGACGAATGGAAAGAGAGTCCTGTA
Source organism: Procambarus virginalis (assembly GCA_020271785.1). Classification (NCBI taxonomy): domain Eukaryota; kingdom Metazoa; phylum Arthropoda; class Malacostraca; order Decapoda; family Cambaridae; genus Procambarus; species Procambarus virginalis. The sequence goes on along the minus strand of WNGS01165105.1, from coordinate 200,447 downwards.
AGTGAGACAGCCGGACAGAAAGAGGGAGGTGGTGAAAAGGAACAGGAACTACAGGAGGGGTAAAAGTCAAAGCACGACAGAGGCGAGAGGAAGGATGTTGCAAGGACTGCGCAAGATAGCAAAGACAGTAGCGATCACGGCGGTCCTGGAGAGAATGGAATCCAGTGTCAACATATAAGCTGAGGGCGGAAGTCAAACGAAAGGCACCAGAGCTGAGGCGCAACCCAGTATGGTGCAAAGCATCAAGACAGCGAAGAGTAGGAGAATCGGACAAGTAAGCAGGGCAACCATAATCGAGTTTAGACAGGACGAGTGAGGAATGTAAAAAGAGGAGCGTACGCCTATTCGCCCCACCAAGAAGTATGGGACAAAACCTTAAGGAGGGAAAGGGCCTTAGAGCATTCAGCGTGGAGGTAAGAGATATGGGCTGACCAAGACAAACGAGTGTCAAAGATTAACCCCAGAAGCTTAACGGAATCCTTGTACACAAGGGGATGTCCATAGTGAAAAAGAAGGACGAAGAATAACACGCTTCCGAGTAAAAGTCATAACACAAGTCTTAGACGCAGGGAACTTGAAGCCCTGATCGATAGCCAAAGATGACACGGCATCAATCGCAAGTTAAAGCCGCCGTTGAAGGAGAGGCGAATCATCACCCCAACAGCAAAGGGTAAGATCGTCTACATAGAGAGCGGAGAAGACGCCAGAAGAAAGGGAGGAAAGAAGACCATTGAGAGCAACAAGAAAAAGAGTAGTGCTCTGAACACTATCTTGGGGCACACCCTCATATTGCCTAATAGGGGCAGAGAGAGTGGCACCAAGCCTCACTCGAAAGGAACGACGAGAGAGGAAACTTTTGAGGAAGAGAGGAAGACTCCCACGATGGCCAAAAGAATGAAGTTGGGACAGAATACGATATCGTCAGGCAGTGTCGTAAGTCTTTCCAGGTCAAAAAGGATGGCAACAACGGAGGTCTTCATGAGTACGAATATAGACCTCCAAGTTCACCAGGACATCCGTTGTACTGCGGCACTTACGAAAACCAAATTGAGAAGGGAAGAGGTGGTGATAGTGCTTAAAGAACCACATCTGACGAACGTTAACCATACGTTCAAAAGGCTTCCAGACACAACTCGTGAGAGCACTAGGGCGGAAGTCCTAGGGAGATAACCTGAGAGACCCTGGTTTCCGAACAGTGAGGACGACAGCATCGAGCCTGTCCTCAGGGATTGACGATGACTCCCAGACCCGATTAAACAGACTCAATAAATACCGAGACGTGCACGGGGGAGAGATGGCGAAGTATCTCATAATGAGTGCCATCGGAGCCTGCCACCGTAGAACCGCAGAGGGCCAGGGCAGACTGAAGCTCAGAGAGAGAGAAGGGATCGTTATAGGGGAAGGCTGAGATGGGTACAGAAATCCAAAGGAAGAGATTCAAGAGGAGGCTTACGAAGAAGGAAGGATTGAGGAAGATGAGAACCAGAGCTATCAGATGAAAAGTGGGAACCCACTTCGGTCGCGACCTGCAATGGGTCCGCCACAAGAGTACCACAGAGGAGAAGGACTGGTGAGACATCGGGAACGAACTTAAACGCTGTCTTGTGGATACGCTTCCAGATCAGCGGTAGTGAAGGTCCGGACGTGATGGTGGAGACATAAGACATCCAACATGCACGTTTAGGCGTACGGATGGTCCTACAGGCCACCGCATTTGCCTTCCGAAACAAAAGAAAAGATTCAGTCGTCCGCCGGCGACGATGTCTCTTCCAGACTTCACACTTACTGTGGACAGCCCGAGCTCAGTCCACATTCCACCAGAGAACGCACTTCTGCATTCCCCGAGAGGAAGAGCAAGGAATGGAGTGGAGGGCAGCGTCGAAGACAGTGTCATAAAAAAGGAGGAGGGCGCGATGGAGAGGCAGAATGGAGAGGTCGAAGATAGTAGCATGGAGGGTAAAGAAGGGCCAGTCAGCCTCGACAAACTGCCACCTAAGGAAGGAGAGGGGAGGGTGAAAAGAGCATAAGGAAACAAGGATGGAAAAACAGTCACTGCCATGGAGGTCATCAAGAACCGGCCAATTGAAATCTAAGTAAAGAGAAGGCGAGCAAACGGAAAGATCTGGACAAGAAAGGGTGCGAGTCCAAGAGTCTACATGAGTGGGCTCACCAGAATTCAGAAGACAGGGAAGAAGAGAGGATGAACGGTTCGAGAAGGCAACCTCGGGTGTTTGTCAGAACATCACCGCAAAGGGTATGTTGACAACTGAAATCACCCTGCAGGAGCACAGGCTCCGGCAAGGAGACAAGGAGGCCAGGCGGCGTTTAAGATCAGGAAGAGGAAGCGGGGCATTTGGGGGAAGATAAATGGAACAAACCATGTACCATATACGCACAAAGATTCGGGCAGCAGAACATTGGAGAAGTGATGGAAAAAGTAAGGGGACGAAAGGAACATCAGAGCGAATCAAGAGAGCAGAAGAATTATGGGGAGAGAAAGAAATAGCCACGGAAGCGACCAGGACGAGCACGAAGCATCGGCTCCTGGAGACAGACACAAAGGGACGAAAACCGTGAAATCAGAGGTTGGAGTTCAAGGAAATTGGCGTAATATCCACGAATGTTCCACTGAAGAAGAGACATCAACAAAAGGAGAAAGAACAAAAACAGAGACCAAGGAAGAAACAAAGGTGAAAGAGGAACACAGCACGTTAAAGAAGGTCAGGGTTGGGATCAGGGTCAGCAAAGTCAGGGTTAGGGGGCATGAAGAAACTGAGCAAAAATGGAGGGAAGGGAGCTGGAGAACAGACCAGAGACGGATGAGCAGGGTCTAGAAGAGGAGGAGGTGACAACGGAGAGGAGCCGTCAAGGACAGCAGGAGGAGGAGCAGAAAGAGGGGAGTGTACCTCAGCAAGGGTAGCATCCGAGAGCGAAGCAGAGGCCAAAGAACCCTCCATAGCAGGAACATGGGGCGTGACCACCGAAACGGGAGGGGCTGGAGCGAGAGAGTCAGAGGCAGGGGGTGAGGAAGAAAGCGAAGCCTTCTTACACGCCGGGGAGTAGGAACGAGAAGAGCCAGGCTTTCGCTTCTGACTCAAAGAGACAGGCGTCCCAGCAACAATGTACTGGGCAACAGATTCAAGCGTCTCAACAGGAGCAGCAGAACGAGAGCAAACACGATGGCCATTGGGAGAGCGATGGACATTAGCTCACACTGACATGCAGCGCAGAGATACCTGCTTGATGGGGTTCTGGAAGTTCTTCTATCCCCAAGCCCGGCCCGAGGCCAGCCTCGACTTGTGAGAGTTTGGTCCACCAGGCTGTTGCTTGGAGCGGCCCGCAGGCCCACATACCCACCACAGCCCGGCTGATCCGGAATTTCTCTTAGAAAACCGTCTAGTTTTCTCTTGAAGATGTCCACGGTTGTTCCGGCAGAGACTTAATAGACGAAGAAGAAGGATGGGAAGGAGGATCGGGACGAGACGAGGAAGAAGACACAGGAGACATGACAGACTGGGCAGAAAGAAGGGGAACCCTAGACAGAGAACCAAGAGGGGGACCCTGCAGGACAGAACTCAAAAGAACAGAGGAGGAGGCGGTGGGCATGTCTGGGTTAAGGCCTCGAAACGGTTGTGAGACTGAGGAAGGGGAGAAGGACGAGGAGAGCAAGAGCGCAACACATGAGCGTAAGAGATGTTAGCATAAGGCGGGAGACGGCGAACTTGGCGCCTCGCCTCATGAAAAGACAAACGTTCCCGGTGCCTCAAGTTGAGGACGGCTGCCTCAAACTTGTAATGTATACACGCGTGAGGGAAAGTAGGGTGGGCCTCACTGCAGTTGAGGCAGCAATCCTGGGTAGAAGTGCACTCCGACTTAGAGTGACCTTCGCCCCCACACAAGGGACAGAGAGAGACAGTACATGAGCATCAGAGGGCACCATGCCCAAACCTCCAGCACTTATTACAGAGCCGAGGAGAGGGAATGTACTCCTGGACGGAGCACCTGGCACCAGCAACATTGACAGAGGGCGGAAGGGTCCTACCATCAAAGGTAATCTTTACAACCCGAAGGGACTGACGACGACGACGACCACGAGTGGGGCAAGTAAACGTGTCCACATGGAGGACAGAATGGCCCTGGGCTTCGAGAATATGCCGAATATCTTCGTGGCAAGCCTGTAGATTCCTAACACCGGTTGCAACATGGGGTGGGAGGTGAACAGTGCCAACATTGGCATTCAACTGAGCGTTCTTGCAGACCCGAACAGGGGCCTCGCCAAGGCAGGATAAGACGGCCAAGCGGGTGGCTGCATCCTGAGAAGGAGCAGCAACAACACGTGTACCGAGACATGTGTGGTTGAAAGTAACAGAGGCATCTATGGAATCAACAAGGTGCCACTGGTGGAGGAAATCTCAGGAGGTGAAGAATCAAAAGGGAGGAGATCAAAGTATTTGGCCCACAATGTGAGACCAAACAAGGCTTGGTACACATCAGTACGGTAAGGGATCGTGCGAGTTTGGCAATGGTGTGGACAGCGTTGAGAACCCCCAGAGAGAGAGGGGTTAAAAGGTACAGTATTCACAACAAAAGACTGAGCCGTGCCAGGGGACGAGGTGGTCACCACTGGCGGCTTGTAGCTCGACCCAACCACAGAAGAGGGAGGGGAGCCGAGGGGAGTAGTCAGGAGGGTAAAAGGCAGAGCAAGGTCGAGGCCCAATGCAGTGGGGGCTACAGAGCCCGGTCTTCCAGCACTGTCCGACTTGGGGGTTTGGTCGCCCACCCCATGAGCCTAAGAAGGTATAAGTGGAACAGAATTAGACATACAACGAGAGGTCAGACTTTCATTCACGCATGTGGCCCCACATCTACCATGGAGCTACAATTAGAGGCAGGAGACCCAACAAGAAGATATCGCCAATCATGCCGGGGCCCCCTAGGGATGCGTCGTGAGTATACGCCCCACAAACACCACCTTAAGAACCATCAATCCGTCGAGATTGGGTTCAGTGACGAAAGGAGGATTGACAATAAAAGGGTCCCCTCGCTCTCGACGTCGGGTACTACAGTTTTACGGGTGCAAAAGAATGCCTCCTCAAACACCCGGGCATCAAAATAAAACAAGTCCAAAAGAATAATCAAAAGAGGCAAAAGGTCGGCAGGAAATGATAATTAGAAAGGAGAAGAGGGGGGAGAAAAACGAAACATAAGGAAAAGGAAAGGCGATCTGCCAAATTAGAGAAGACAGCAGCAGGAGCATAAGGCTACAAAAAGACAGAGGATTGTCCCATGGAGCATCACACTCCGGCAGCCAGCCACCAAGCCCCCTCACGTCGCCAATGGGTCGGATAGGGAGGGGGGACCCTTGGGGGTAGGTTATCGCTAATTTCGTAAAACGGAAGGTATTAGCTTACGATAAGTGTGGGAATTGAATCAACACAAGGGAATATCTCTGATGTTAAAAGCTTCAGTTGCTTGGGGTATGACTGTCGACTTAACCCAAATAACCAGACTTGTGGAGAACAGATGGCCAGGAGAATAAGTATATAATATCATTCATGGAGATACTCAAAAATACAGAAGAGAATTCTTAACAAAGTTTATTGATGCAAAGCTAAGAAAAATTAAATAATAAAAATCACTCCCTAAAACTTGAATATTCCCTAAAAGATTTCCTAAAAAGAGGCAGACGTGAAAATATTTATCTGTACAAACTCTTAGTCCTCTACTGTAATCTTAGAAACCAGCCGATGGGGGTTCTGGTCTCTGGAGGTTGAGATGGAGAACCTCCCAGCGCTACTACAGGAACCACACTGCCCTCTCCTAGCTCTCTCCAGCTAAGACTGACCTAAGGCTAGTATCACTCCGCCTGGTTATCAAATTTCTAAGCAGGGTTTAAATTGAACAAACTAATCTCTATGTCCTGGTCACCCAAGATGGTTGAATTATTATTAAAACTGGTGTTAAATAAATTAGGCATCTTGGCAAAAGCTATCTCCAATTACAATACTGGCTATTGAACTTTATTTAATTAAGATGAATTAATGCTATGGGAAGGTCATTCTCAGGCCACGTGACCTTGACATGGTGAGTCACCCGGACCACAAACTAGTCTCTCCTATTCCACAATGACATCATTGTTTCCTTTGTAGCAGACTACGAACCTTGGTCTTTTACTCTACAATCATGGTAGCCTAGCATACCTACTTAAACCAGGCTGGATATTACTGTAATTACTCTATTTAGTTAAAGTATTCATTACTTGATAAATTAATACATGAGAGGCAGCCATTTTGACTTCTACCTGCTCGCTAATCCCTAAATCCCAGGGGAGATGACCGATGCTCGCCTCCCAGGTACTAGAATACCCTGTGACTAAATTTGGACCATGTGGTCTCATCCAATCCCTTTGAGTTGAGATCTATAATTTCCAAATAATCCTCCACAACAAGCTTAGTCTGTTACAACCACACCCACCTCCCACCCTATAGAAGCCTTACCCGTCCCAGCCACAACGAGCTCCCGACAAAGTGGCCATCTGGACCACAGTCCATTCACTCCCCCCCCCCCCACTCCTCAAGACCTCCCCTCTCCACACCCCAAACTCTCCCTACTCCCCCAAGCCCTCCCTCCTTACCCACCCCCAAGTCCCCCTTTCTCACCACCCTAAACCCTCCCTTATTGCCAACCCCCCTAAACCCTCCCTTTTCCCCCTCCTCTCTCCCCCACCCCCCAAGCCCTCCCTTCTCCCCTACCACTCCAAGCCCCCCCTCTAACCCCCTATCCCACAAGCCCTCCCTTTGCTCCTACCCTCTTAAACTAATTCCTCCCAGCCCCCTCACAACCCAGGTCCCCCATACTCCAATCCCCCACACAACCCAGGTGTCCACTTACCTCCCCTCATCCCGGACCATCCATGTTTACCTACTCCAGTGGAAGCAACAGAAACTGAGGATGAACAGAAAAGAGTCAGCTTCAAGGTGATGTACTCGAACATAAATATGATTATAAGCAAGGCAAGTGAACTTAGGGAAAGAGCACAAGAATTCCTGAGCACTCTCAGGAATCATTATGAATGCGGTGTTCCACCAGGACTACACTGTAATAAGGAAAGAGAGGGAGGGTAGGGGAGGCAGTGGAGTGGCCCTATTCATGAGAAAGGAATGGAGTTTCAAGGAGGTGGTTATGCCCGGCTGTGAGGGGTTTAGAGACTACATAACGGGCACCATGACGATGGGAGGACCATGAGTAGTAGTAGCAGCAGTGATATATAATTCTCCACCAAACGACAGAAGACCCAGGCAAGAATATGACAGGAACAACATGGCAGTTAACAATATAATTCAGAGGGCAGCCTCTGCTGCCTGTATAAATAGGTCCAATCTGCTCATCATGGGAGACTTCAATCACGAAAGGATAGATTGGGAGAACGAGGAACTGCATGGAGGAGAGGAAACATGGAGAGCTAAACTACTGGAGGTGGCAACAAAAAACTTTTTAAGTCAGCATATCAGGGAACCGTCAAAAATGAGGGGAAACGATGAACCAGCGAGACTCGACCTAGTTTTCACTCTGAATGGCTCCGACATAAGAGAAACTGACTTCGAGGCCCCAGTAGGAATGAGTGATCACTGTGTACTGACGTTTGAGTATCTGGTTGAAGAAGGGTTAAAGTACTCGAGGAGGGGAACTGAAAACAAAAGGCTAGCATTCCATAAAAAAACTATAATGAGATAAAAAATTCCTAACAGATTTAACATGGGTAACAGAGTTCAGGGGAAAGACGGTCCAAGACATGATTGTCGTGAAGGAAAGCTAGCTCTTAATATATTGACATTTAAATGATTGATTCAAATTACTCGAAGGACCACCCTATTTCTACTGAAAAGGTTAACATATAAATAAAGCAATAGAAAAGGACTGAGATACCAGTGCCTGTGGATAATGTAATCATTAACAATTATTTGCTGAGTATTAATGGACTGTAAATTAAATTACTATTCAAGAGTTGAAATTTCCCAAACTTCACAATTGGGGTTTAATATTAGAAGTTGAGCTACTCCCAGTACGCTTCATCGAGGCTGGTTCTTCCTCGAGGCTGGTTCTTCCTCGAATAAAATTAGCAAATCTAACTAAGATTATATAAAAGATATAAACATTTGGTAATTTGGTTAGTAACAAGAATATATTAAATAATGGTTAGATAAAAAGTTGTTCCTATCTAAAGTTGATGAGGCTATAGAATTATTCTTGACCTCCTAGCTCACGTAAATGAAATATAATTTCAAAATATTATTAGGTTTCAACTGTTCCTAAGTAAGCAATAACTAAATTGAAATCATCTCAGCTGCTTAGCTGTAACAGTGAATGGAAGCGTGGTGTTGAGATGGCGTCATCTAGAACTTGCTGGAACACGTGACCCGGTAGCGTAGCGTGGGAAATTGTTACACTCACGGTTGCTCCAACACACGCTGGAAACCCAATGTGGTGTAAAAATTTTCTACACAAGTTAAATTATATCATTACGATTCAATGAAAGGGACAAATTAAATTCCCTGTGGACGTACTTGGCGACTGGGGAGGGATCACGACGTGACGATGGACTAAGGGAAAAGTTTACATATTTAGAGCACCAATACGAAAACTAGACCACTTAACCTGCTGGTGGTCCACCAATGCAATCCTTGGATCGCTAATGGAGTAATTGCACACTTCAGGGCCGATTAATGGCAAGGGCCGCTCATGTAATTGATGAAAGTTTTGCCTCTCCCTTGACTTATGGCCGCCACGTTGTCTCAGGCGTCGTCCACCTCGTGCAAGTGTGTCGCGTCCCTCTTCCTCAACCTCTTTCTCGCGCATGCGCAACATATTTTAGTAGAAACGGAAAATTCTTTTCCTTGTAATTACTCAACTGAATAAGTTAATGAGAACGGGGTCGCAATTATAGGGAGTTATATATTGTTTACATTCTCGTTGAATAATAATAAATATGAACATTGTCTTATTAAACGAGAAATGGAGAGAATTTCTGTTTCCTCCATGTTAGTTTAGGATAACAAATAAACTGTTATATAGTGATCTTTTACTTGATAACTCGTTGTTATTAGATCACTAGTTGTTATATTATCAGGTATTAATTCTTGTAAAGAATACCGACAAAGGGCGAGAATATTACTCAATTCTCTGGCATGTTGACAATAATTATGTCTCTGCTAGACATTATCTGACGCAATACTATCCCTTTATGTGGGAAGAATTTGGTAAATGACGTGCAGATACGAAATTATTAATTTATGTTAGTTCTACAATTAGTATAATTAATATATACTATGCCTAGTATACAATGGTGATGAATTATGATACAAAAAGGATGTATTAGTGTTGGAACTTTCCAACATAACTCCGGGGGGGGGGGGAATCCTTGGATCACAGTTCAATGTTGAGTGCTGACGTACCCATTCCGAAGTTATTCTAAAGTTAGCTGGCCCTAGCTTCGGTAGGGGACAGACGTGTTGCCTTGGCGCTACGGCTGTTGGTGTTGTTTACAAATTTGGCCAGTTGGGGGCGGGTGTGTCTCTGCCTGTCTGTGCTGACGTGGAGTTCACGATGGGGGTCCCCCTCCCCCTGTACTGCGGGCTCAGTCTGTGGGCCTCGAATTTTCCTGCCGGGCTGGGTACCCAGAGATAGCGCTGGTGTGGAGCCTGCGGCTTAATTTGACTCAACACGGGGAACCTCACCAGGCCCAGACACCGGAAATAATGACGTTTTGAGTGGTGGTGTGTGAGTTGCTTCATATCCCTGTGATAAACATTTATGGAGTCGAGCTGGTGACGCCACGTCGAGTGATACTGAAGTTCACAGAGGAATTGACGTATCGCAACTTTCTCCATTGATACGAGGGGCGGACATAACCCTTGCCGGATGGTGCGGGCACTGTGTCACTCTCTGATCGGAGTGGTGCCCTCACTTACGTCAGTGTGCATGGGGCTCCATTGGAGTTTCCGGAGGGTCTGCTACGGCGGTACTTCGGCCGGTTTGGCACATTGGTTAGTGTGTGGGTGAACGTAGTGTCTTCCAGTCCACTTAAGGGTGTAAGGACTAACATTTGCACCATGGGCATGAGGCTCCGGGAAGATATTCCATCCTCTATGCATCTTATGGGTTACAACGTTCGGGTGTTTTACGCACGCCAGCCTTGGACGTGTTATCGTTGTAACCTCTTGGGCCATCAGGCTGCTGACTGTTCTGCGCCTGCCATTGCACTTGTGAACCTCTTCAGTGAGGAGGATTTTCCGCCGCTTCCTGTGGAGGAGGATTTGGTGGATGTGGACGTCTCTTCAGCCGCGGATGTGCCCCCTGTGTCGCCTGTTATGCCGCCTGGTGCGCCCCCTGTTGTTGTCGCCTCTCCTCCAGAGGTTGTGTCGTCGCATGGTGATCGTACTGCTCCGACTAGTGTCCCTGGGGTTCTTCAGACTGCCTTCTGCTCGAATCCCCCGTCCTCCAGTTCGTCCTCTGCTGCGTCTGACCCTGTCCCTGCACCCTTGCCATCTGTTTCGGCTGTGCTGGGTGATGGGGTGGATCCGGCGATTCCACCTGTGCCTGGCCTGGTGCCCCATGTGGTTGAGGATGCTGCCGTTGTGCGACGTGCATCGGTTCGCTCGGCTTGTGTTGCGCGTGTCGCTGAGTCTGCCTCAGGGTCTGATGATGTGCGGCCAGAGCCTAAGCGTTCCTGGCGTTCGTCTTCAGCGTGGGCAGACGTTGGCGACTTCGACGCTTGTGGATCTGCCGGCGACGGAGGGGTTATCTTGAGATGATTTCGGGGCTTTTTAGTGTCCCTTCGGCCCGGTCCTCGACCAGGCCTCCACCCCCAGGAAGCTGCCCGTGACAGCTGACTAATTCCCAGGTACCTATTTTACTGCTAGGTAACAGGGGCATAGGGTGAAAGAAACTCTGCCCAATGTTTCTCACCGGCGCCTGGGACCGAACCCAGGACCACAGGATCACAAGTCCAGTGTGCTGTCCGCTCGGCCGACTGGCTCCCCTCCGCAACCGGGCTGGCTCCGGTTGCATTGCATACTACAGTGATGGCAGAGGTGCATTTGCCTGAGGATGCCAGTGCCAGTGTTTCAGCCTCCACTTCAGATATGGTGTCTGCGGTTCCTGCTTCGGGTGCGTCCCCTGCCTTGGATGGCTCCGGTTCTTCGTTGGGGGTGGTTCCCCCTGCTGAGGTTCGTGGTGAGCGGGGTGGCCTGGTGATGGTGTTGAAAAAGGCTGCTCGCTCTGGAGGTTCTGTAACCCCTTCCTCGGACCCCGTTTCATTGACTGCGGTCTCGACGCCTATTCCGTCTCCGGCCTTCTCTTCAGTGTCTCCTGCGGTCTCTGTGGAGGTGTTACTATCTCGTCGATTGTCCCCTGCTCCTGTGCGTAAGGCGACGCGGCAGTCTCGGCAGCCCTCGTACGCTTCATCGGTGTCGTCTGCTACCTCGAAGGATGTGGCTTGCGCTCCCCAGCCTCGTTATGCGACTTGCGTCGGTGAGCTTCAGGAGTGGCCGTTCCCGCCTGATCTGGAGGTTCCCAAGTTTATGCAGAGCCCTCGGCGGCAGGGGGATCGTCCCCCCACCGACATGGAGTATTTGATTTGGGAGGCCTATAAGCGAAGGTATCCTTGGGATTCGTTCCCTGAGAAATATATTCCTGTCTCTGAGGACTGTATTCCTCGCTCATGATTCCTTTGTGAATTGTGTTGTGGGGTGCGGGTCGGGTGTGTGTGTGTGTGGGTGGGGCGGGTTTGTTTCTCAGTTCCTGCGTGCTCCGGTTTGTGGTTGTGGGTTTGTGTGGCTTGTGTGTGTGTGTCCGGTTCCTGTGTGGTCCTGGGTTTGTTTGGTGTGTGTGTCTGGTTGTGGATGTCGTGTTCTTATGTTATGCTTTGTGGTTCTGTGTTTTTATGATGCTGTTTGTGCGCTTGTTTGTGTCGTGTTGAGTGCCCTTCAGGCTGTTGGCGTGACCCGGTCTGGGTTTATGCTTTTTGTCATGTTTTTGTCAGAAAGGAAAAAAAGTATACAACAAACAAAAAGAAAAGCCCAATGGCAACATTGGGCTTTTCTTTTTGTTTGTTGTATACTTTTTTTCCTTTCTTGTTGTTGTTATTATTATTATTATTATTATAATTTTCGTTTTGTGTTGGTGCCTCTCCGTGTATGTTTGCGGTGCTGGTAGCCTTGTTCTGAATATTTCATGTTTTGGTGTGTTATTTCTGTATTGTATTCCGCTGCGTTTTAATTTACTTGTTGTATTTTGTTTGTAATTATTGTTGTTTTGTTGTCGGCCCTTCTGCCGGCGTTTTTGTGTTTAGTACATTTGTTCCTTTATGTTTTTGCACGTTTGTGCTTTGTTATTTTGTTCTGTTCTATGTTGTAATTGTTTACTTTTATTGTACTCATAAGCATGCTTGTATGTAAAAATAAAAAAAAAAAAGTTGTTATATTATCAGGTATTAATTCCTGTAAAGAATACTGACGAAGGGCGAGAATATTACTCAATTCTCTGGCATGTTGAAAATAATTATGTCTCTGCTAGACATTATCTGACGCAATACTATCCCTTTATGTGGGAAGAATTTGGTAAATGACGCGCAGATAGGAAATTATTAATTTATGTTAGTACTACAATTTGTAGAATTAATATATATACTATGCCTAGTATTCAATTGTGATGTATTATGATACAAAAAGGATGTATTAGTGT
>WNGS01165105.1:114880-154561 GCA_020271785.1 Procambarus virginalis | reverse complement strand
TCATTTAAAGGAAAAAAAATGTTAGTTAAAATTTGTTTTGCAAATTTAAAAAAATATGATACCATCCCCAAGAAAGACGGTCCCTTCCCCAATGATGAAGGAGGCGAGGCACCCACAGTATTTACTATATTTTTACGAGATTGGTTAAACTCTTTACCAGACACATGGTAACCTTGGTACTCGACGGATTCTTTTTATCTGAAGTCCTTCTTTAACACTTACAATTTGGGTTGCCTGCTCACTAAGTGCAACCGGCTCGTAAAAGACTTTGAAAGAAGTTATGTTTCTACTAACTGCTCATAACGGAGAAGAATTGACCTTACTTTGACAAATTTGGGTAAAGCCTCAGGTTTGAGAAGAACTTTTACGATAACGATATTAATTGGGTTTATCTGCAGGAACAAGATATTTTCCATCATATCTTCTGTAATATTTATAGTTTTTACTCTAGACAATTCAGCCAAGCCAACCAGGGTAAAATCCTTAAAGTAAAGACCTTATCCAATAGGTCCTTTCCACATAAGTATATATTTTGTAAATGCATTATATAATATAATGGGCTGTTTCTTTCCTATTTATAGCCTACTTTTGCTTTGCCGAAACTTTAACAGGAACTTTAAGTCTGAAAATTATTATCACGTAATAATTTTTAATAAGGTTCCACTTCTAAGTGCAAAGCATATAACAATTTTTTTAAATACCATAAACACTGTGGTACCAGCGTCCAGTTCTAAGGGAACTAGCTTCCTATTGATTTCAAATGTCACCACTTTTGACATTACTGCAAATAATTTATAACAATAACAACACCGAAAAAAGTCTGCCTCCCGCGCCCAAGCTTATTCAGTCTAGTTACCTTTCTATAATACCTTCACAGCTTCTAATATTACTATTAGTTTTCTAGTAGTTTCTACACATTTTCTTCATATGATATTTTTTGTTACAATAGATGCACACGAAATCATTAAATCTGCAGCTCATTTTACTATGCGTATAACAATAGTGTTACTGTGAGATAGTGTTACAGCAGTGACTGGTCAATATTGCGACTCAAGAGTGTACCAGCAGTGACTAGTCAATATTGCACTTCACAGCTGTTACAGCAGTGACTAGCCTTATTGGGCCCCTTAGGTGCTACAGCAGTGACAGGTCAATATTGCATCACAAGGGCTATACAGCAGTAGCTTATTGCGTCTCAGTGATGGCTGGCCATTATTGGGTCAGCAGCGACTGACCAATATTGTGTCTCAAGGGTGTTACAACAGTGACTGGTCAATATTGCCTCTCATGGGTGTTACAGCAGTGACTGGTAAATACTGTATCTCAAGAGTGTTACAACAGTGACTGGTCAATATTGCATCTCAAGAGTGTTAAGCAGTGACTGGCTTTTATTGGTTCCCCTTGGGTTCTAGAGCAGTGACTTCTCAATATCGTGTCTCAAGGATGTTACAGCAGTGACTGACCAATATTATGTCTCAAGGGTGTTACAACTGGGACTTGTAAATAGTGTGTCTCAAGGAAGTTTCAGCAGTGACTGTCAGTTATTGGGTCCCTTTTGTGCTACAGCAGTGACTGCTCAATATTGTGTCTAAAGGGTGTTACAGGAGTGAACGGTCAATATTGCGTCTCAAGGGTGTAACATCAGTGACTGGTCAATATTGCATATCAAGGGTGTTACAGCAGTGAATGATCAATATTGTGTCTCAAGAATGTTACAGCAGTGGCTGGTCAATATTGCATATCAAGGGTGTTACTGCAGTGAATGGTCAATACTGTGCATCAAGAATGTTTCGGCAGTGGCTGGTCAATATTGCCTCTCAAGAGTGTTATAAGAGTGACTGGTCAACATTGCGTTTCAAGGGTGTTACAAACGTAACTGGTCAATATTGCTTATCAAGGATGTTACACCAGAGACTGTACAGTACTGCGTCTCAACGGTGTTACAGCAGTGACTGGTCAGTATTGTTTCTCAAGGGTATTACAGCAGTGACTTGTCAATATTGCATTTCAAAAGAGTTACAGCAGTGATTGGTCAATATTGAATTTCAAAAGTGTTACAGCAGTGACTGGTCAATATATGATCACAAGGATGTTACAGCAGTGACTCGTCAATGTTACGTCTCAAGGGTGTTACAACAGTGACTGGACAATATAGTATCTCAAGGGTGTTATAGTAGTACTGGTCAATGTCGCATGGGTGCTGCTGCAGTAACTGGTCAGTATTGCATCTCAAAGGTGTTACAGCAGTGACTGGTATATATTGCATCTCAAGGGTGTTACAGCAGTGACTAGTCAATATTTTGTCTCAAGGTTGTTACAACAGTGACTGGTCAATATTGCATCTCAATGGTGACTGCTCATTATTGGGTCAGCAGTGACTGGTAATTTTTGTGTCTCGAGGGTGTTACAGCCGTGATTAGTCAATATTCCGACTAAAAAGTGATACAACAGTTTTTGGTCAAAATTATGTCTCTAGGGTCTTTCAGCTGTGACATGTCAGTATTGCGTCCCAAGGGTGTTACGGTAGTGACTGGTCAATATTGCGTCTCGGTTGTTACAACTGTGATTGGTCATTGCATTAATTGTGTGCTACAGCAGTGATTGGCCAAAATTGTGTCCGAAGAGTGTAACAAACGTGACTGGTCAATATTGCAGCTTGAGGGTGTTTCAGCAGTGACTGGACAATGTTAAGTCTCAAGGTTGTTACAATATTGACTGGTCAATATTGCATCTCAAGCGTGTTACAGCTGTGATTGGTCATTATTGCTCGATTCAAGAGTGTTACAGCAGTGGCTGATCAATATTGCGTCTCAAGGATGTTACAAAAGTGACTGGCTAATATTGCCTCTCAAAGTAGTTACTGTAGTTACTTTTCAATATTATGTCTCGAACGTGTTACAACAGTGACTGGTCAATATTGATTCTCTAGTGTGACTGGCAATTATTGGGTCAGCATTGACTGACCAATATTGCATATCAAGGGTGGTAAAGCAGTGACTGGTCAATATTGCTTCTCAAGGGCGTTACAGCGGTGACTGGTCAAAATTGCATCTAAAGAGTGTTACGGCAGTGACAGGCCAATATTGTGTCTTAGGGGTGTTATAATAGTGATTGATCAATATTGCTTATCAAGGGTGTTAGATCAGTGACTGGTCAATATTGCCTCTCAACTGTGTTACAACAGTGAATCATCAGTGTTTTGTCTCATGAGTATTACAGCTGTGACTGATCAATATTTTATCACAAGGATGTTACAGCAGTAACTACTCAATATTATATCTCAAGGTTGTTACAACAGTGACTGGTCAATATTGTATCTCAGGGGTGTTACAGCAGTGACTGGCAATTATTGGGTCTTTTGCGTGCTACAGCAGTGACTGGTAAATATTGCATCTCAAAGGCGTTACAGCGGTGACTGGTCAATTTTGGGTCTCAAGGGTGTCACAACAGTGACTGGTCCATATTGCATCTAAAAGATGTTACGGCCAATATTGTGTCTTAGGGATGTTACAATAGTGACTGATCAATATTGCTTATCAAGGGAGTTTCAGCAGTGACGGTCAATATTGCGTCTCAAGGGTTTTATAGCAGTGATTGGTCAATATTTTATCACACGAATGTTAATCACACATACGGGAGTGTGTGATCTCCTTAGTGGTTCCCATTAGCGTTTGTTGATAGCTTTAGACTACAGGTGTCAGCAGATACATAATTATATATAATCGTAGTGTCACGAAGACTAGTGTGGCATTACTGTGGTTATTGCAACTGGTGGTCCCGTGTTCTTAAGAGGTAATTAAAGCACTGGGAAGTTGTTATTGCAACCGGACAGTAAAGTATTGGGTCGTGTTCTAGTATATAGGAATTAGAGCACCAGGTGTTATTGGAAAGGGTTGCATTGTTGGGCCGTGATTGTTGCAAGTGTTGATCAATCACCGTGTGTGTTATTACAGTCAGTAAATTACTGTTGGACCATGTACTAGTGGGCTAGAGTACTGAGTGTTATTTAATGGTGTTCCTCAGTAATTGTAATTGCAACCAGATTATACATGAATCACTCTTGGGCTATGATTTATTATTGTCGTGGGTGAAACTCGTCATTGAGTCGAGTGCTTGGTGTTATATTTCCTGTATATCTGGCGGACATCGATGTCCAGTATTCAGTGAGGTGATTGGAAGTCAATTAATGTAATGTAACCAAGGGAATACTTATAGAGAAATGGTTCTTTAACAATTTGAGCAACGTAAGATGCGTTTGGGTTAATTATTTCCTAGGAACAGCTGTGTTGGTCTCTCTGGGAGCCAGACAAGAATTGTAGAATTGCAGGGGAGGGGTGAATCTTACTCTTAATATTGTTTGTTGCAAATTATCAGTCAGGGGACAGGAAATTAACGGGTTCCAGGAAGACAAGGTAATTAACTTCGATCAGGGTTGATCGACTCATACGAAGGTTCCATTGTTTCATTACCGTAACGTCGGTTATTAATCTGTCAGTGGACATAAAATTTGCTTGACTATTGGGAGAGTAACGTCATTGTAAAATAACGTAGACGTGGTGATTAATTATCAGTTCGTGGGATCGTTTATTAGTCATCTGCATTTTGTCGAAGTATGGAAGGCCCAGACGGAATTTATACCATTAGTGTCAATTGCTGAGCCAGTGTGAATGGTGATGTATTTGTATTAATCAATTATTGATCTTCGGGATAGTAATTATTTGCTCCAGGGTAGTCAAGGGTGATTACCGTTCTCTTAGCACTTTGCACATTGTGATTGTAGTAAACTATCGTGGGGCGATAGTAACGAATAACGTAACTCGGTACTGGGATTATTCAGCTGTCTGGAAGTACAGGGATTAATGAGGATTACTCACTGAATCTCGACGAGTAGAGTGTTTGTGTAATTCTGAGTTACTAGTGACAGTTGAACAGTTTGATTTGTCTGTGGGAGACAAGATTAAGTTAACGTAAATGTTACTTTCATATTAACTTAATCAATTAGTTATTGATTACGGAGTGCTAACGTAAGAATTTAATTGAGGAGGGTTGCTGGAGTTGCCAGTAACCCCATTAGTCATGGTCATGTCATTCATTGGCTACGAGTTTGATTGCTTGCAAACGCCATTGAAGGTGTGGGCTGCATGATACATAAGGAATTGATAGGAGGTTATTGGAGGCGTGTCTCCTAGCCTACCTTGTTGATGTTGCATAGTGATTATAGACAAGTATGTCTTGCTTGCTTGATTGTGTCCTCTATGTTCACTCAGTATGTTCAAGTTAGTTCATGTTGCAACACTCGGGGCTGGTGTCTAGCTGTCAGTGAAAGTGTCACAGGAAAAGATTTCGAGAAACGTCATTGATATTTGTTTCGTTGTTATAGTAGTTAGTACTTTATTTAATAAACTGTGTTGTTATGTTGAACACTGTCTTTCCGTCACACCCCACACATTTTATTGTTTTATATATGTTCTGCCACTCTACTGTTAAATTGTGATTGACTCTGAAAATTTGATCTGAATTCATGGCACCTCACAACATAAATTTCGTTGTGAGAGGCCAGGACCTACTCGTTAGATTTGCTCCGGCGAATGACGAAGGTCAACGGCTAAAGTGAAGGGGATTTCAAACTTTTGAGGTCTCAGCGTTTGCTCGCGCCAAGTCAATTGTTCTTCTATGGTCCCAGAGTGAGGAATGAGCTACTTATTACACTGAGCATGTTAGCTAAGCAAGTCCTTCCTAAGGCGACCCATCTAGACTTTCAGGTAAAGTCGACGGATGTAATATTAGAATATCACGATTGGAATAAGGATAAAGGAATTAAAATATTTTTTTTTTAAATTATCTAAAATCGAATAGATTCCCCTTTTCCTAAAATCATCCATCACTACCAAAAACTTTCAAACAAAAAGGGTGTTATAGTAGTGACTGATCAATACTGAATATCAAGGGTGTTACAACAGTGACTGCACAATATTGCATATCAAGGATGTTATAGTAGTGACTGATCAATATTGGAACTCTAGGGTGGTACAGCAGTGACTGGTCAATATTTTGTCTCAATGTTGTTTCAACAGAAACTGGTCAATATTGCATCTCAACAGTGTTACAGCAGTGACTGCTCAATATTGCGTCTCAAGGGTGTTACAACAAAGACTGGTCAATATTATGTCTCAAGGTTGTTACAACAGTGACTGGTCAATAATGCATCTCAATGGTGACTGCTCATTATTGGGTTAGAAGTGACTGCTCATTATGGGTTAGAAGNCTTTTTGGTCTCTGGTCTTCTTATACTGACAGTCCTTCAGTGGATGAGGACCGGAACAGAGAGCCACACTTGGGGTGGGGCACCGGCAGTGCTTAGCTATGTGGCCACTGCCACAGCACTCGTAACACTCACAGGGTTCGGCTCCACACCTGAACGTGCTGGAGCGCGCATACAACCCACCAAACCAATACTGGTCAGGTGGCGGATCAGGCTTTTTCCAGACTATGACTATTTGATCAGAAGGCTCACCATTCTTGGTCATCTTCGTGCTCTGTGTACCCCGTCTAATTCATAGGCCCACGCTAGTGATACCCGTGACTGTACCTGTAGACTAGGTATTCATCCATCTTCTTGTTCCGTGTTGGATTATCTAGAGGGGAGAGCTTTACATCACCTATTTTCCCTTGTAGAAGAGCCTCCCAACCTGCTGCTTCTCTCTTGAAACATACACATATGGGGAGTTGACATGTGGAAGTAGCACGCCTGCAAGCCAGGTGGTACACCACGCTCAGTTTCTTACTCCACACAAATCCTGTCAGCCACACTCGTGCCTTTAGGGAAGGTCAGACGTGTGTACTGGCTCCTTGGTGCTATCGGGCGCCTTCCACCCTGTTGTTCACCAGGCTTCTGTTTCCCTTGGTTCCTTCTCTGGCTCTTAATTAGCACCGCCATAAACCCATCATCACTGGGTGGTGGGGTGACAGTGTCACTGGTCACGGTAGGGGAGAGCCCTGAGGGTCCAGCAGCTACCTCCTCCATACCTGCTTCTTCAGGCGGCGGTAATTGTTGCTCTAACCTCTTCCGATAACTGGGTACATTGATAGTCATATGATGATGATTAACACGACAAATGGCAGAGCAGGCAGCATGCCTTACCAATCATCAGCGCCAACAGTCATAAACCTGCTCTGAGGGGTAGAGCACTCTCAGTGGGTTTGAGCGTGCTCAGACGACTTGGATAAACACTTGGATATTCCACTTGGTTGGTTGGGACTCGCAGAGGGTAGCCCTCAGTGACTTATTCTCCTATGTGGACAGAATGTCCCCTAAGACGGCCTAACCCTGCTACAGGTGTAAACAGATGCCCAAGTCAAGTGGCCCCCCAGATTTTACAGGTAACCGCATGGGCTACTGGACCGTTCCACTTGACCTGTTGAAATGGCGAAGTGAGAAGAATAAGAGAAAGTGGGGAAGATAAGTCTTATAACTAGGAATGTACAGTTGCTGTGTACAAAGCTGGCATCATTGAAGTGTTGGCGGCTGTCAACCTCCCGCCAGGGAAGGAATAGGGCTGACCGTTCGGTCAGTGTTCTAACCGCAAGGGTCGGAGGCCCGTGGGGGTCAGGTACGGACCCACCACTCTCTTGCCTGAAGCAGTGTTGCCTGAAGCTGTTGATGCCCTGTGGTTCTTGTTAGAGAGTCTTACAGTGAGTCCCAGGTACACTGTACAGGTGATGCTATGTCATTAACACCAGCAATGCATCAGCACTAATGTTTGGTAGGCTTCCCCTAAGGGAGCGGTGGGGGCAGGCTGGCCTGCCTCCAAGCATCAGGCGCCACTCACTAGTTCACCCTAGGGTTCCTCTGATACTAGTGACTTATGCAATAGTGTCGGAAACACTCAGCAGCACAGTAGTATTGTGACGATACCGCCCCGGCGATCACAGCACAAGGCTGGGGACGAGGGACTTAAGCCCTCGAGGGGGAGAGAAGGCGCGCACGTCGTCTCAGCCCAAGGCCTGGCCAGCGAGTGCTCTGTTGTACTAACACGGTTGTACTAACACACTGTCATGCAAAAACACTATTGTACTAACAAACACTGTCATGCCACAATTTTGTTGAACTAACAAAAAATCTCATGCCACAACACTGATGAACTAACATTGTCATGCAAAACAACTTTTGAACTAAAACTGTCTCTCATGCCACACCACTGTTGTACTAACAAACACTGTCATGCCACAACACTGTTGTACTAACAAACACTGTCATGCCACATCACTGTTGTACTGAGAAACACTGTCATGCCACATCACTGTTGTACTGACAAACACTGTCATGCCACACCACTGTTGTACTAACAAACACTGTCATGCCACATCACTGTTGTACTGAGAAAACACTGTCATGCCACATCACTGTTGTACTAACAAACACTGTCATGCAACACCACTGTTGTACTAACAAACACTGTCATGCCACACCACTGTTGTACTAACAAACACTGTCATGCCACACCACTGTTGTACTAACAAACACTGTCATGCCACATCACTGTTGTACTGAGAAACACTGTCATGCCACATCACTGTTGTACTGACAAACACTGTCATGCACCACCCACTGTTGTACTAACAAACACTGTCATGCCACATCACTGTTGTACTGAGAAACACTGTCATGCCACATCACTGTTGTACTGAGAAACACTGTCATGCCACATCACTGTTGTACTGACAAACACTGTCGTGCCACAACACTGTTGTACTAACAAACACTGTCATGCCACATCACTGTTGTACTGAGAAACACTGTCATGCCACATCACTGTTGTACTGAGAAACACTGTCATGCCACATCACTGTTGTACTGACAACCACTGTCATGCCACAAAACTGTTGTACTTATACACTGTCATGCCACAACACTGTTGTACTGACAAACGCTGTCATGCCACAACACTGTTGTACTGGCAAACACTGTCATTCCACAACACTGTTGTACTAACACTGTTGTACTAACACACTGTCATGCAAAAACTATATTGTACTAACAAACACTGTCATGCCACAGTTCTGTTTGTACTAACAAACACTCTCATGCCACAACAATGTTGTACAAACACAGTCATGCCACAACACTGTTGAACTACACTATCATGCCACAAAAATGTTTTACTGACAACACTGTCATGCCACAACGTGTGTACTAATACACTGTCATGCCACAACACTGGTGTACTGAAAAACACTGTCACGCCACAACACTGTTATACTGACAAACACTGTCATTCCACAAGACTGTTGTAGTGACAAACACTGTCATGCCACAACACTGTTGTAGTGACAAACACTGTCATGCCACAAGACTATTGTACTGACAAACACAGTCATGCCACAACACTGTTGAACTAACAAAGAATGTCATGCAACAGCACTGTTGTACTAACGCCGTCATGCCACAACACTGTTGTACTAAACGCTGTCATGTCACAACACTGTTGAACTTAATAAACACTGTCATGCCACAACACTATTGTACAAGCACTCTCATGTCAGAACACTGATGAACTAGCAAACACTCTCACGCAACAACACTGTTCTACTACGCACTGTCATGTCACAAAACTGCTGTACTAAAAAATACTGTCATGCTAAAACGCTGTTTTACTAACAAACACTGTCATGCCACAGCACTGTTGTACTAACACTGTCATGTAATAAAACTGTTGTACTAACACTGTCATGTAATAAAACTGTTGTACTAACACTGTCATGTAATAAAACTGTTGTACTAACACTGTCATGTAATAAAACTGTTGTACTAACACTGTCATGTAATAAAATGCTGTACTAACACTGTCATGTAATAAAACTGTTGTACTAACACTGTCATGTAATAAAACTGTTGTACTAGCAAACATTATCATGCCAAAACACTGTTGTACAAAAACAGTCATGCCACAACATTGTTGAACTAACACTGTCATGCTTCAACACTGGTGTACTAACAAACACAGTCATGCCACATGTTGTACTAACAAACACAGTCATGCTACATGTTGTACTAACAAACACAGTCATGCCACAACACTGTTGTACTAACAAAACACGTCATGCCACAACACTGTTGTACTAACAAACACAGTCATGCCACAAACACTGTTGTACTAACAAAAACAGTCATGCCTCAACATTGTCCTAACAAACACTGTCATGCCAAAACACAGTTGAAATAACACTGTCATGCTAAACACTGTTGTACTGAGAAACACTGTCATACCCACAACACTGTTGTACTGACAAACACTGTCATGCCACACACTGTTGTACTGACAAACACTGTCATGCCACAACACTGTTGTACTGACACACATTGTCATGCCAAAGTGATGTTGTACTGACAAAGACTGTCATCCACAACACTGTTGTACTGACAAACACTTTCATGCCACAACACTGTTGTGTGACATACACTGTCATGCCACAACACTATTGTACCGACAAACACTGTCATGCCACAACACAGTTCAACTAACAAAGAATGTCATGCAACAACACTGTTGTACTAACGCCGTCATGCCACAACACTGTTGTACTAACGCCGTCATGCCACAACACTGTTGTACTAACGCCGTCATGCCACAACACTGTTGTACTAACGCCGTCATGCCACAACACTGTTGTACTAACGCCGTCATGCCACAACACTGTTGTACTAACGCCGTCATGCCACAACACTGTTGTACTAACGCCGTCATGCCACAACACTGTTGTACTAACGCCGTCATGCCACAACACTGTTGTACTAACGCTGTCATGCCACAACACTGTTGAAGGGAAAGGAACTATCGGGGGGAAAGCGCCAAGCCATTACGACTGTATAGCACTGGGAAGGGTCAGGAGAAGGATTTGGGATGGGACGGGGGGAAGGAATGGTGCCCAACCACTTGGACGGTCGGGGATTGAACGTCGACTTGCATGAAGCGAGACCGTCGCTCTTGTACTAACACACTGTCATGCAACAACACTGTTGAACTAACAAACACTGTCATGCCAATCACTGTTATACTGACAAAAACAATCATGCAACAACACTGTTGAACTAACAAACACTGTCATGCCAATCACTGTTATACTGACAAAAACATCATGCAACAACACTGTTGTACTAACAAACACTGTCATGCCAATCACTGTTATACTGACAAAAACAATCATGCAACAACACTGTTGTACTAACAAACACTGTCATGCCAATCACTGTTATACTGACAAAAACAATCATGCAACAACACTGTTGTACTAACAAACACTGTCATGCCAATCACTGTTAAACTGACAAAAACAATCATGCAACAACACTGTTCTACTGACAAACACTGTCATGCTAAAACTCTGTTGTGCTAACACTGTTGTACTAACACACTGTCATGCAAAAGCTATATTGTACTAACAAACACTGTCATGCCACAATTCTGTTGAACTAACAAATACTCTCATGCCACAACACAGTCATGCCATGCAAACTGTCCGCCACAGCCGCCCGCCGCCACTGTCCGCCACAGCAGCCCGCCGCCACTGTCATGCCACAACACTGTTGTACTAGCACAGTCATGCCACAACACTGTTGTACTAGCACAGTCATGCCACAACACTGTTGTACTAGCACAGTCATGCCACAACACTGTTGTACAAACACAGTCATGCCACAACACTGTTGTACTAGCACAGTCATGCCACAACACTGTTGTACTAGCACAGTCATGCCACAACACTGTTGTACTAACAAACACAGTCATGCCACAACATTGTTGTACTAACAAAAACAGTCATGCCTCACACTGTTGTCCTAACAAACACTGTCATGCCAAAACACTGTTGAAATAACACTGCCATGCCAAATCACTGTTATACTGACAAACACAGTCACGCCAAAACACTGTTGTACTAACACAGTCATGCCACAACACTGTTGTACTAACAAACACAGTCACACTGTTGAAATAACACTGTCATGCCACATCACAGTTGTACTGAGAAACACTGACATGCCACAACGCTGTTGTGGCGGCTGTGGCTTACAGTGGCGGCGGGCGGATGTGGCGGACAGTGGCGTCGGGCGGCTGTGGCGGACAGTGGCGGCGGGCGGCTGTGGCGGACAGTGGCGGCGGGCGGCTGTGGCGGACAGTGGCGGCGGGCGGCTGTGGCGGACAGTGGCGGCGGGCGGCTGTGGCGGACAGTGGCGGCGGGCGGCTGTGGCTGACAGTGGCGACGGGCGGCTGTGGCGGACAGTGGCGTCGGGCGGCTGTGGCGGACAGTGGCGGCGGGCGGCTGTGGCGGACAGTGGCGGCGGGCGGCTGTGGCGGACAGTGGCGGCGGGCGGCTGTGGCGGACAGTGGCGGCGGGCGGCTGTGGCGGACAGTGGCGGCGGGCGGCTGTGGCGGACAGTGGCGTCGGGCGGCTGTGGCGGACAGTGGCGGCGGGCGGCTGTGGCGGACAGTGGCGGCGGGCGGCTGTGGCGGACAGTGGCGGCGGGCGGATGTGGCGGACAGTGGCGGCGGGCGGCTGTGGCGGACAGTGGCGGCGGGCGGCTGTGGCGGACAGTGGCGGCGGGCGGCTGTGGCGGACAGTGGCGGCGGGCGGCTGTGGCGGACAGTGGCGGCGGGCGGCTGTGGCGGACAGTGGCGGCGGGCGGCTGTGGCGGACAGTGGCGGCGGGCGGCTGTGGCGGACAGTGGCGGCGGACGGCTGTGGCGGACAGTGGCGGCGGGCGGCTGTGGCGGACAGTGGCGGCGGCGGGCGGCTGTGGCGGACTGTGGACAGCGGGCGGCTGTGGCGGACAGTGGCGGGTGCCGGCTGTGGCGGACAGTGGCGGGTGCCGGCTGTGGCGGACAGTGGCGGGTGCCGGCTGTGGCGGACAGTGCCGGCGGGCGGCTGTGGCGGACAGTGGCGGCGGGAGGCGGACAGTGGCGGCGGATAGTGGCGGCGGGCGGCGGCTGTGGCGGACAGTGGCAGCGGTGGTGGACAGTCATGGCAGCTAAAGTGGGTGAGTGCTCATGACAACGAGGTTTGTGTTGGAGCCGCATCCCCTAAATATAAGACGGTAAAGGTTGATCTCTTGATCAAAAATAAGCACTTCGGAATTTTAGGTTGGTTTGTTCATAAGCAAGGATGACCAACATCAACATCATAATAAACACCACTCCTGTTGTCTCAATAGCTCAACAGAACACGTAATGAAACCACCACTCCTGTTGTCTCCAACAAAACATGTAATGACTACACCATACCTGTTGCATCGAATGGAACACATTTTCTGCTTCAATCAAGGGATGGGGAACTGTACGCCTTTATAGCACTTGAAAGGTGGTCAGGATAAGAACTTGGGATAGGACTGGGGGGGGGGGGTAGGAATGGTGCCCCACCACTTTGACAGTCGGGAATTAAATGCAGACTTGCACGACACGAGACCGCCCCTCTACCGTCCAGCCCAAGTGGGTAAAAGTAATAGACATCCATCAGTCATGGCGGCCGTCAAATTTCAAAGAGAAACTTCTAAATTTCGGCCTTACAGCTCTCTACACTACTTTACTTGCCCGAGATCAATACCGAATTATTTTCCTTTTTCATCAAATCTATCTTTACACCATATTTTTCTTCAAATTATAGTATCGTTGTGCCTTCGGGGCCAAATAAACGTTTATAAAATATATTGGGAACAAATAATTGTTAATTCACAATTTCCAAGTCCTTTTGTGTTTCATAAACATGCTGTCTTTCCTGCCTCAAGTCATTTTGTTTCCACCCTGTAACTAAATTTTAAATTTCCTTTTTTAAGGCGTCGACGCTATCTTTCTCACCCTCCAAGAACATAATGCCTGTGGTGGATTGAGTTCCTGAATTAGTTGACTCTCCAACTTTACTCCTCAACTTAATCAAAACCCTAAACTAACGCTCCAATTCTCTAATTTTCGTTCCCTTTGCGCCAATGATCCTTGATCTGTATTTTAGTGGAAACAAAAAGCTATCGGAAACTATTTTAGAACCTAAATTATTTTAGCAACTATTCTAAGCCTCGCCCTTTTCTGCGACTTCCTTCTCTGCCGCCTTCTCGGCCGCCTCCTTTTCTGCGACTCCTTCTCTGCCGCCTTCTCGGCCGCCTTCTTTTCTGCGACTGCCTTCTCTGCCGCCTTCTCGGCTGCCTTCTTTTCTGCGACTGCCTTCTCTGCCAAGGCACAAAATTCGCCTGCCGCCTTCTCGGCCGCCACCTTTTCTGCGACTTCCTTCTCTGCCGCCTTCTCGGCCGCCTTCTTTTCTGCGACTGCCTTCTCTGCCGCCTTCTCGGCTGCCTTCTTTTCTGCGACTGCCTTCTCTGCCAAGGCACAAAATTCGCCTGCCGCCTTCTCGGCCGCCTTCTTTTCTGCGACTGCCTTCTCTGCCAAGGCACAAAATTTACCTGCCGCCTTCTCGGCCGCCTTCTTTTCTGCGACTGCCTTCTCTGCCGCCTTCTCGGCCGCCTCCTTTTCTGCGACTTCCTTCTCTGCCGCCTTCTCGGCCGCCTTCTTTTCTGCGACTGCCTTCTCTGCCGCCTTCTCGGCCGCCTCCTTTTCTGCGACTGCCTTCTCTGCCGCCTTCTCGGCCGCCTTCTTTTCTGCAACTGCCTTCTCTGCCGCCTTCTCGACTGCCTTCTTTTCTGCGACTGCCTTCTCTACCAAGGCACAAAATTTGCCTGCCGCCTTCTCGGCCGCCTCCTTTTCTGCGACTGCCTTCTCTGCCAAGGCACAAAATTCGCCTGCCGCCTTCTCGGCCGCCTTCTTTTCTGCGACTGCCTTCTCTGCCGCCTTCTCGGCCGCCATCTTTTCTGCGACTGCCTTCTCTGCCGCCTTCTCAGCCGCCTTCTTTTCTGCGACTTCCTTCTCTGCCGCCTTCTCGGCCGCCTTCTTTTCTGCGACTGCCTTCTCTGCCGCCTTCTCGGCCACCTCCTTTTCTGCGACTTCCTTCTCTGCCGCCTTCTCGGCCGCCTTCTTTTCTGCGACTGCCTTCTCTGCCGCCTTCTCGGCCGCCTCCTTTTCTGCGACTGCCTTCTCTGCCGCCTTCTTTTCTGCGACTGCCTTCTCTGCCGCCTTCTCGGCCGCCTTCTTTTCTGCGACTGCCTTCTCTGCCGCCTTCTCGGCCGCCTTCTTTTCTGCGACTGCCTTCTCTGCCGCCTTCTCGGCCGCCTCCTTTTCTGCGACTGCCTTTTCTGCCACCTTCTCGGCTGCCTTCTTTTCTGCGACTTCCTTCTCTGCCGCCTTCTCGGCCGCCTTCTTTTCTGCGACTGCCTTCTCTGCCGCCTTCTCGGCCGCCTCCTTTTCTGCGACTGCCTTCTCTGCCGCCTTCTCGGCCGCCTTCTTTTCTGCGACTGCCTTCTCTGCCGCCTTCTCGGCCGCCTTCTTTTCTGCGACTGCCTTCTCTGCCGCCTTCTCGGCCGCCTTCTTTTCTGCGACTTCCTTCTCTGCCGCCTTCTCGGCCGCCTTCTCGGCCGCCTTCTTTTCTGCGACTGCCTTCTCTGCCGCCTTCTCGGCCGCCTCCTTTTCTGCGACTTCCTTCTCTGCCGCCTTCTCGGCCGCCTTCTTTTCTGCGACTGCCTTCTCTGCCGCCTTCTCGGCCGCCTCCTTTTCTGCGACTGCCTTCTCTGCCGCCTTCTCGGCTGCCTTCTTTTCTGCGACTGCCTTCTCTGCCGCCTTCTTTTCTGCGACTGCCTTCTCTGCCGCCTTCTCGGCCGCCTTCTTTTCTGCGACTGCCTTCTCTGCCGCCTTCTCGGCCGCCTCCTTTTCTGCGACTGCCTTTTCTGCCACCTTCTCGGCTGCCTTCTTTTCTGCGACTTCCTTCTCTGCCGCCTTCTCGGCCGCCTTCTTTTCTGCGACTGCCTTCTCTGCCGCCTTCTCGGCCGCCTTCTTTTCTGCGAATTCCTTCTCTGCCGCCTCCTTTTCTGCGACTGCCTTCTCTGCCGCCTTCTCGGCCGCCTTCTTTTCTGCGACTGCCTTCTCTGCCGCCTTCTCGGCCGCCTTCTTTTCTGCGACTGCCTTCTCTGCCGCCTTCTCGGCTGCCTTCTTTTCTGCGACTGCCTTCTCTGCCAAGGCACAAAATTCGCCTGCCACCTTCTCGGCCGCCTCCTTTTCTGCGACTTCCTTCTCTGCCGCCTTCTCAGCCGCCTTCTTTTCTGCGACTGCCTTCTCTGCCGCCTTCTCGGCCGCCTCCTTTTCTGCGACTGCCTTCTCTGCCGCCTTCTCGGCCGCCTTCTTTTCTGCGACTGCCTTCTCTGCCGCCTTCTCGGCCGCCTTCTTTTCTGCGACTGCCTTCTCTGCCGCCTTCTCGGCCGCCTCCTTTTCTGCGACTTCCTTCTCTGCCGCCTTCTCGGCCGCCTTCTTTTCTGCGACTGCCTTCTCTGCCGCCTTCTCGGCCGCCTCCTTTTCTGCGACTTCCTTCTCTGCCGCCTTCTCGGCCGCCTTCTTTTCTGCGACTGCCTTCTCTGCGGCCTTCTCGGCCGCCTTCTTTTCTGCGACTTCCTTCTCTGCCGCCTTCTCGGCCGCCTTCTTTTCCGCGACTGCCTTCTCTGCCAAGGCACAAAATTCGCCTGCCGCCTTCTCGGCCGCCTCCTTTTCTGCGACTGCCTTCTCTGCCGCCTTCTCGGCCGCCTTCTTTTCTGCGACTGCCTTCTCTGCCGCCTTCTCGGCCGCCTTCTTTTCTGCGACTGCCTTCTCTGCCGCCTTCTCGGCCGCCTTCTTTTCTGCGACTTCCTTCTCTGCCGCCTTCTCGGCCGCCTTCTTTTCTGCGACTGCCTTCTCTGCCGCCTCCTGGTTGATACCTGGTTGATGGGGTTCTGGGAGTTCTTCTACTCCCCAAGCCCGGCCCGAGGCCAGGCTTGACTTGTGAGAGTTTGGTCCACTAGGCTGTTGCTTGGAGCGGCCCGCAGGCCCACATACCCACCACAGCCCGGCTGGTCCGGAACTCCTTTGAGGAATAAATCTAGTTTCCTCTTGAAGATGTCCACGGTTGTTCCGGCAATATTTCTTATGCTTGCTGGGAGGACGTTGAACAACCGCGGACCTCTGATGTTTATACAGTGTTCTCTGATTGTGCCTATGGCACCCCTGCTCTTCACTGGTTCTATTCTGCATTTTCTTCCATATCGTTCACTCCAGTACGTTGTTATTTTACTGTGTAGATTTGGGACCTGGCCCTCCAGTATCTTCCAGGTGTATATTATTTGATATCTCTCTCGTCTTCTTTCTAGTGAGTACATTTGGAGAGCTTTGAGACGATCCCAATAATTTAGGTGCTTTATCGCGTCTATACGTGCTGTATATGTTCTCTGTATTCCCTCTATTTCAGCAATCTCTCCTGCTCTGAAGGGGGAAGTGAGTACTGAACAGTACTCAAGACGGGACAGCACAAGTGACTTGAAGAGTACAACCATTGTGATGGGATCCCTGGATTTGAAAGTTCTCGTAATCCATCCTATCATTTTTCTGGCTGTCGCAATATTTGCTTGGTTATGCTCCCTAAACGTTAGGTCGTCAGACATCATTATTCCCAAATCCTTTACATGCTGTTTTCCTACTATGGGCACATTTGATTGTGTTTTGTACCCTGTATTATGTTTAAGGTCCTCATTTTTACCGTACCTGAGTACCTGGAATTTATCACTGTTAAACATCATATTATTTTCTGATGCCCAGTCGAAAACTTTATTAATATCAGCTTGAAGTTTTTCAATGTCTTCAGCCGAGGTAATTTTCATACTGATTTTTGTGTCATCTGCAAAGGATGATACGAAGCTGTGACTTGTATTTTTGTCTATATCTGATATGAGAATAAGGAAAAGCAGCGGTGCAAGGACTGTACCCTGAGGTACAGAGCTTTTAACTGCACTTGGACTAGATTTTATATGGTTGACCGTTACTCGCTGAGTCCTGTTTGACAGAAAACTGAGTATCCAGCGTCCTACTTTACCGGTTATTCCCATTGACTTCATTTTGTGTGCTATCACGCCATGGTCACATTTATCGAAAGCCTTTGCGAAGTCCGTGTATATCACATCAGCATTCTGTTTTTCTTCTAATGCCTCAGTGACTTTATCGTAGTGCTCAAGTAGCTGTGAGAGGCACGATCTTCCCGCTCGAAATCCATGTTGGCCTGGGTTGTGAAGGTCATTGGTCTCCATGAAATTGGTGACCTGACTCCTAATCACTCTCTCAAATACTTTTATTATGTGCGATGTTAGTGCAACTGGTCTATAATTCTTTGCCAATGCTTTGCTCCCTCCCTTGTGTAGAGGGGCTATGTCTGCTACTTTAAGTGCATCTGGTATCTCCCCCGTGTCCAAGCTCTTCCTCCACACTATACTGAGTGCCTGTGCTACCGGCACTTTGCATTTCTTTATAAATATTGAATTCCATGAGTCTGGACCTGGGGCCGAGTGCATGGGCATGTTTTCAATTTCTCTTTCAAAATTTAGTGCGCTCGTGTTGATATCAGTTATATTTACAGGGGTTTGGATATCCCGCATAAAGAAATTGTCTGGATCTTCTACTTTCATGTTGTTTATTGGAGTGCTAAACATGTCCTCATACTGCTTTTTTAGGATTTCACTAATTTCTTTGTCATCCTCCGTGTATGAACCTTCACTTGTACGAATAGGTCCAATACTGGCAGTGGTTTTTGCTTTTGATTTCGCATATGTGAAGAAGTATTTTGGATTTTTCTTTATTTCCTGAATTGCTTTCTGTTCTAACTGCCTTTCTTCAGTTTCATATGAGTGTTTCAATTTCCGCTCGATTTCTTCAATCTCCCTATTTAAATTATTCCTTCTTTGACGGGAAATTCGTGTCTGCATAAGCAGTTCCGTTATTCTTTTCCTGCGTTTATAGTGTCGTCTGCGTTCTCTTTCTACGTTGGATCTCTTTCTGGCTTTCCTCAAAGGAACATGTTTCAGACAGACTTGATACGCTTCCGAAGTCAGTTTTTCTATTCCTTCTGTAGGACTTTATTACTTAAAACAGTTTCCCATGGAATGTTTGTAAGTTCCCTGTTTATTATCTCCCAGTCTATCCTTTTATTATTAAAATTGAATTTACTGAATAGCCCCTCTCGCTTTATCAACGTTTTAGGTCTATTCTGAGTATTGATGGTCGTTTGCACTTCAATGAGCTTGTGATCTGAATATGTGGTATCTGATATCGTAATGTCTCTGATAATGTCTTCATTGTTCGTAAAGACCAGATCTAGAATATTTTCATTTCTCGTTGGCTCCGATATCTGCTGACTGAGTGAAAATTTGTCACAGAATCTAAGTAGTTCTCTAATCTGTGGTTGGTTAGGTCCTGATAGATTTCCTGGTATAATATATTGTTTGCTATTCTCCACCTGAGACTAGGCAAGTTGAAGTCACCTAGGAAGATAATATCAGGTATCGGGTTCTCCAAATTATCAAGGCTATTCTCTATATTGTTTATCTGTTCTGTGAATTCCTCAGCCGTTGCATCTGGCGGTTTGTATATTAGAATAATCACTAAATTTATTTTCCCTATTTTTAATCCCAGTACCTCTACCACCTCATTTGTAACGTCAAGGAGCTCCGAGCATACAAGGTCTTCCCTAATATACAGACCCACTCCTCCATGTGACCTAATTTTCCTATCACACCTGTATAGGTTATATCCTGGAATCCAGATCTCACTGTCCAAGAATTCCCCTGCATGGGTTTCTGTGAAAGCTCCAAATACTGCATTTGACTCCATGAGGAGGCCATTTATGAACTGTACTTTGTAGTTTGTTCTTGTTTTCAGCCCTTGTATGTTGGGAAAGATGAATGAGGTTACTCTATTAGTGATAGTTTGACTATGAGACTTTTTCAGCAAGCCCATAATGCGTGGACATATTGAGTTTGTTCTGACCAGTGCTGATTGTTGTAGGGCAGTTGCCTGTCGTAGTTGTAGTTCCCTTTCGGTGTGTAATTGTATCTGTAATTTTGGAATGCATGTGGATCTGGCATCCAGTTCCATACATTCTCCATGCTCCTCCTTGTGAGGAGTTAGTGTGGAGTTAGGTAATGTGAAAACTGGCGCTTGACTGACAGAAGGGAGCTTGTAATTGCAGTTAGTCAGTCCCGTTCATTTAGTCAAATGACAATCTAAAGTCTGCTCCACATGAAAGAATAGTAGTATCCCTTTGTTACATAACTGCCTAATAATGCAATTATCTATTGTCCACTTCTGCTGTGACGGTTACTTGGACACATATCGTCCCTTGTCCCTGTGGCTCAATGGTATTCCCGTTGTCTATAAGGCTACTACAAACATCTTAGGGTTGATCTTTGACGCCCGTTTGTAAATATCAAACCATGTTCACCTTTGAATTGCCTACTCTTTGGCTCTTGCTCAATTTATGGTCTTGTCCCATGCATCATGGGCTTGATAAATGCACACCTCTTTTTTGGTCTGTGTAAACTTTATTATGGCTTCCCTGCTAGTTCCTCAGCATCTCCATCAACCTTTCGTCGTCTTGATGCTCTGCACCATACTGGGCTGTGCCTCGGCGCTGGTGCCTTTCATTCAATCCCCGTTCAAAGATTGTATGTTGACACCGGCGTCCTGTTTATACAGGACCGTTGTGATTGCTACTGCCTCCGTTACCTCACACGGTCCTTCCAGCATCCCTGCTCTCGCTTGTGCCGTTCTTTAGCCGTTGATCCTCAGGAAGACCCTGCTACCCACTGATCGCCTACATTTTACCACGAGCGTGGCTCGTTTACAAGATTCTCAATTCTCAAAACGATGTTTCTGCCTTGCTCCTGTGAAAGGTCCCACTGGTGAACTTTTGGAGAATCCTAGCCCATATGGTGAATGGGGGACTGTATGGGGTACTGTATACCCCATACAGCTTTGAGAATTCATTTTCATGAATATGTCTCTTCTTACTCAGACTCCGTTGCTCTCTTCACCGATGGATCTAAGTTTGCCGACGGTGTCGGCTACTCCGTTGTTTTCCCCAACCAGGCCTGTATTTGCCAGCTAGCCCTGGGGCATAGAGTCTTGACAGCAGAACTTTGTCATTTTTATGCTTGTTGTCAACTGCTTTCCCTGTGTCATCATTCCTTTGTCATTCTAGTTGACTATTAGAGTGTAGTCTCTAGAAGGCTCTGTAGTCTTTTAACCCGTTTTATCCTGTGGTAGCAGATATCCAGCACTGGCTGCTTCTAATTTTTTGCAGGTGTAAGACAGTCGAATTTTGCCGTATTCCTAGGTATATTGAAATTACCTCGAATGAACTCGCTGATGCCGCGACTAAGGGGGTCATTAATGCTTACAACATTTCCCAGAAAGGAGTTCCATATTCAGATTTCTATTCTATCATTCATCCGTGACCGTTAGTACGATGGATGAATTGACATTACAGGTGTTGACCTTTCCCACTTCACCTACCACCTTCAACCATATGAGGCGCTGAGAGACGGCTTTGACTAAGTTCCATATCGGTCACAACCGTCTGACTAATGGTCACATATTGCTAAAACCTGTCACCTGAAGCCCACATAAAATGGATGCAACGTATGCAACTCTGTCTAACAGCAGAACTGCCTTTAGAAATATGCATAAGGAATAATTTAGAACCTTGTAAGCCACATATGTTAAGACCAGTCCTTGCGTATGCAGCTCCAGCATGGAGTCCAAACCTTGCCAAGCATAAGACGAAACTGGAGAAGGTTCAAAGGTATGCCACCAGACTAGTCCCAGAAAAAAGAGGGATGAGTTACAAGAAAAGGCTGCGTGAATTGCACCTCACAACACTGGAAGTCAGAAGTTTGAGGTGACATGATTACCACATCAAAAATTCTCAGGAGAATTGTCAGGGGTAGACAAAGTATAATATTTAACACGGGTAGTACTTGCGCAAAGGGACATAGGTGCAAACTGAGTACCCAAATGAGCCAGAGCGACATTAGAATGAACTTTTTCAGTGTCAAAGTAAAATTGCAGTGTCAGAGCAATAAATGGGATGAATTAGGCAGTGATATGGTGGAGGTAGGATCTATACACAGTAATACAAACCTGTACACCAGTTGAGCGGTGTACAAGAGCCGAAGCTCAACCCCCGCACGCACAATTAGGTGAGTATTTGGAGTTAAACATATAGGCTTCCACTTCAAACAACCAGACATAAAAAGCAGCATTTTAGCAGTTGCTGTGGCCCAGTGGTAATACACTCTCCCTGGATTTTGCGAACCGTTTGGCCTGGGCTTATATCCTGGCCAGAGAGGATTAACTAGGCGCCCGACCAAACAGGTCGTCCATTTCATCCATTAAACTTGAACAGGTGGTCCCAGACCAGCAGTGAATTATTGCACGAATCCAGTCATCCATCCTTCTCTTATCTCTGGTATCTAGAACCCTGTTTGCCTCCGCTGGCCACTAACTTTCCTCCCTGCGACGAGTTTTTCTCTGCCGCCTTGAGGAAAATGGCCGGTCAGGCTTCTCCAAAATTTGATGAATTCAATTTATTTAAAATTTCAAGCATCTTGACTTCACAAATGTACTTAAAATGATCCTTATGTCATCCTTCAAATGTATAAGTTGATTAGTATGACTCTTGATAGGTGGAAGAAGTGTGTTCAGCAGACGACATTCATAAAAATTTTAAATAATACCTTAATAATGCGACATTCGACTTGATAATGACCCAGGATGGGCAGAAACGTTGTTGCCTCATTTTTTGGTATGTTGATTAGTTTTCATACCTTCAAGTCACGCTATTGTGACTCATCGCCTGCATAATACCCTAAGCCTTATTATTCTCATGATAATTTAACCATATGGCACTATAGGTATCCCCTTACCCAGGAGTGTGTGGGTGGTAACGGTGGCGCTGGTGGTGCTGACGGCTGCTACGTTGGTGATGTTGGAGCATCAAGGCCGCCCCTCCTGGCCCCTTTCTCCACAGCTCCTCAACAACTACCTCTTCTCCCTCCTGGGAGTCCTCGCTCAACAAGGTGTGTTGACTTCACCCGCTTCGCCTCTGGCACCTGCACTCTAGCACCTTGCACTCAGTCCCAGCACCCTTGTAACCTGAACAAAGTGCCTCATCTTGGTGCTTGAACTTAATGCCTGAACCTAGTGTCTGAACCTAGTGCCTGAACCTAGAGTCTGAACCTAGTGCCTGAACCTAGTACATGAACCTAGAGCCTGAACCTAGTGCCTGAACCTAGAGTCTGAACCTAGAGCCTGAACCTAGTGTCTGAACCTAGAGCCTGAACCTAGTACATGAACCAAGAGCCTGAACCTAGTACATGAACCTAGAGCCTGATCCTAGTGCCTGAACCTAGAGTCTGAACCTAGAGCCTGAACCTAGTACATGAACCAAGAGCCTGAACCTAGTACATGAACCTAGAGCCTGAACCTAGTGTCTGAACCTAGAGTCTGAACCTAGTACATGAACCTAGAGCCTGAACCTAGTGCCTGAACCTAGAGCCTGAACCTAGTACATGAACCTAGAGCCTGAACCTAGTGCCTGAACCTAGTGCCTGAACCTAGAGCCTGAACCTAGTGCCTGAACCTAGAGCCTGAACCTAATACATGAACCTAGAGCTTGAACCTAGAGCCTGAACCTAGTGCCTGAACCTAGAGCCTGAACCTAGTGCCTGCACCTAGCAAGCTGGACTTGTGATCCTGTGGTCCTGGGTTCGATCCCAGGCGCCGGCGAGAAACATTGGGTAGAGTTTCTTTCACCCTATGCCCCTGTTACCTAGCAGTAAAATAGGTACCTGGGTGTTAGTCAGCTGTCACGGGCTGCTTCCTGGGGTGGAGGCCTGGTCGAGGACCGGGCCGTGGGGACACTAAAAAGCCCCGAAATCATCTCAAGATAACCTCAAGAAGATACCTAGTTCGCAGGAGAAATTTCACAGTACCGAGCTTGTAGTACCTAGCTCACAGTACCTAGCTCAAAGGAAAAAGTTCACAGTACCTAGCTCATAATACCTAGTTCCATAGAAAACATTTTCTCGTTTATGCAATGTTTTTAACCGACATTTCTTCGTTTTCATCACATTTTCTATTACTTTCTGAAAACGTTAATTGAGAATTTGTAAAATGAATATGAAACGTAAGGAGAACCTTTTTTAATGTTATGCTATAATGTTTTTGGCCAAACATTTTATATACATGAATGCTAATTATTTAAATATTGGAATGTTAATTAAGTAATAATCTTTACTGAAATGAGATGAGATACAGAGATACAGAGAGAGAGAGAGAGAGAGAGAGAGAGAGAGAGAGAGAGAGAGAGAGAGAGAGAGAGAGAGAGAGAGAGAGACAGAGACAGAGACAAAGAGAGAGACAGACAGACAGACAGACAGACAGACAGACAGACAGACAGACAGACAGACAGACAGACAGACAGACAGAGGGAGACAGAGAGAGGGGTCCCACCACTGATGCAGGATGGAACGACAATAGTCTCTGGGACCTGCTCCCAGGTCCCAGATGATTGCTGAGGTATATGTTGCCAGTGTATAGAAATAACAAGTTTAATTATCGTGGAAATAATGTATGTGTTTATAATCACATTATTAAGAAAATCCGTATGAGCCATGATGAGTGTTCCAGTTTGTGCGGTGGGTAGTCCCCACGCTCATGCCCTCATCACGGCTCATACTGATGTTCTCATTGATGCAGTCACGTTAATGTGATTACCTTCTGTGAATTCACATTATTACTGTGCAATATTGTCCTTTTGCCTTTTGCGACAGTATTAGAATAAGTTAGAACAAACAACATTAACATTAAACTAAATATAGTGTAAGGCAAAGTTGCGGTTTCCCAAAAAACTGACCGTAGCCTTTGACCACAACTTCCTTTAAACAGTTAGCCATACACACGACGCGATACTGTATATACGTCGACCCAAACACACCACACACACACACACACACACACACACACACACCACACACACACACACGCACACGCACACGCACACGCACACGCACACACACACACAGTCATGGCGCAAAGTCACATGGCAGTCACAGTCATGGCGTGAAGTCACTAGTGGAGTCCCACAGGGCTCTGTACTCGGTCCTATCCTGTTTCTGATATACGTAAATGATATCTCGGAGGGTATAGACTCATTCCTCTCAATGTTTGCTGACGATGCCAAAATTATGAGAAGGATTAAGACAAGGGAGGACTGAGGCTTCAAGAAGACCTAGACAAACTGAAGGAATGGTCGAACAAATGATTGATATATTTTAACCCAAGCAAATGTAATGTAATGAAGATAGGGGTAGGGAGCAGGAGGCCAGATAGAAGGTATCATCTGGGAGATGGAATTCTTCAAAAGTCAGAGAGAGAAAAAGAGTTGGGTGGTTGATATCACGACAGACTTGTCCCCTCAAAATGAGGTGATTTGATAAAATGCTATGCCCAAGATAACCATCCTGGTGCCGGCGGGGAAGTGGTTCATATAGCCTCGGCTATCACTTCCTTATGTCCGGTCGTGATGGTCAAGTGGTTTAAGGCATCCCTGTACATACCAGTTGTGTTGCTCCTGGGAGTATGGGTTCGAGTCACTTCTGGGGTGTGAGTTTTCAGTTGTATCTAGTCCTGGGGACCATTCAGGCTTGTTTGCATTTGTGTTCCTCACGTGTTGCCCCAAAAAATGAGGTGATTTGATAAAATGCTATGCCCAAGATAACCATCCAGGTGCCGGCGGGGAAGTGGTTCATATAGCCTCGGCTATCACTTCCTTATGTCCGGTCGTGATGGTCAAGTGGTTTAAGGCATCCCTGTACATACCAGTTGTGTTGCTCCTGGGAGTATGGGTTCGAGTCACTTCTGGGGTGTGAGTTTTCAGTTGTATCTAGTCCTGGGGACCATTCAGGCTTGTTTGCATTTGTGTTCCTCACGTGTTGCCCCAAAAAATGAGGTGATATGATAAAATGCTATGCCCAAGATAACCATCCAGGTGCCGGCGGGGAAGTGGTTCATATAGCCTCGGCTATCACTTCCTTATGTCCGGTCGTGATGGTCAAGTGGTTTAAGGCATCCCTGTACATACCAGTTGTGTTGCTCCTGGGAGTATGGGTTCGAGTCACTTCTGGGGTGTGAGTTTTCAGTTGTCCCCTGCAGCCCATATCAAGAGGATACCATCAGCGGCATATGTCAGGCTGGCCAACATGAGAACGGCATTTAGAAACTTGTGTAAGGAATCATTCAGAATTTTGTATAATACATATGTCAGGCCGATACAGTAGTATGGAGCCCCACTTTGGAGTCCATATCTAGTCATGGATAAGACTAAACTGGAAAAGGTTCAAAGGTTTGCCACCAGGCTAGTACCCGAGCTGAGAGGTATGAGCCATGAGGAGAGACTACGGGAGTTAAACCTCACGTCGCTGGAAAACATAAGAGTTAAGGGGGACATGATCACCACATTCAAGATTCTCAATGAAATTGATAGTGTAGATAAAGACAGGCTATTTAACACAAGGGGCACACGCACTAGGGGACACAGTTGGAAACTGAGTGCCCAAATGAGCCACAGAGATAATAGAAAGAACTTTATTTAGTGTCAGAGTGGATGACAAATGGAATGCATTAGGAAATGATGTGGTGGAGGCTGACTCCATACACAGTTTCGTGTTGATATGATAGAGGCCAATAGGCTCAGGAACTTGTACAACTGTTGATTGACGGTTGCGAGGTGGGACCAAAGAGCCAGAGCTCAACCCCCAGCAAGCACAAATAGGTGATTACACACACACACACACACACACACACACACACACACACACACACACACACACACACACACACACACACACACACCCATCCCCACATCCAAACACCTACCCACCAACACCCACACACATACCCTAACCCCACACCACCACCCTTACCCACCAACACCCACACACACCCCAAACCTACCCATACCCACACACACCCCACACCCACCCACACCTACCAACACCCACACACACACACACCCCGCACCTATACTCCCACCACCACACTCATACTCCCACTCACCCACACCCATACCCCTATCTCCACACCCACACACCTGCCCACCAACACCCACACCCACACACCCCACACTCACTCCACCACACTTACCCACATACACCCACACACACAAATACCCACCAACACCCACACACACAAATACCCACCAGCACCCACACACATACACCCCACACCCACCCATATCCACCAACACCCATACATATACACCCCACACCTACACTCATACTCCCACTCACCCACCTCATAACTATCTACACCAACTCCCATACCTAAACCCACTCAAACACAGTACATTACCCAAACGGGACAATACTCACACACATACATTTCAGGACAGAGAAAGATCTAGGAGTTGATATCACACTAACCCTGTCTCCTGAAGCCCACGTCAAAAGAGCCCTGTCGGAAAACCCGACACCATTTAGTAATATTTAATACAATAGGCAGATAATATTGCTGCTGTTGTATACACAAGTTAACCCATAGAAAATGTAGCTTGTAGTGGAATTTTCCATCAATAGAAAACGGGATATTATTGCCACATAGTACTATAAATTCATCAGCTATTCTGTTGGGAATTATTCCTAAATACAGTAGTCTTTAGACTTTTTACATCATAAAAACATCTCATTTGAATTAACTTAATTATCAGTATCAAAACAGAGTTAGTGTCACATACTGACATCTGGACAAAGAGAGCCAGGAGCATCAGTGGTGAGGGAGGTCAGCCATTGTTAAGAACATAGTGGCTGGAGCAAATTCAGCTCCTATAAATTCTCCTTTGGGGGAAGTGTTTTGGAGATCAAGTTAGTGCTCTACCATCATCAACACGCAGTTAACATCTAAACAAAGGAAGTGTCTTACCGAAACCCGTTTATCTTATCATTTCTGGCCAGTTAATGTTAAATAGATATAGGGCGAACTGGTTAGGACACTAGAGAAGCCACTAAACACAGGTAATTAGTCCTTCGTCCTTATCTAATCAATATAAATAAAAATGGAAATGTTCGTTTGTTCAAAATCGCTAATCTCCGAAAGTTCTGCACCGAATGCTTTGAAATTTTCACACAACGTTCCATTCGCATCCGAGCGGATTTTATATATATACTATATCGATATCACGTCTGTGATGGGAAAAAAACATGCTTTTTTGAAAAACTGTGTTTTTCATGTGAGGGAAATCTTTGAAACCTCTTTACCGATTGCTTTGAAATTTTGACACAACGTTGCATTAGAATAGTCGAGCATTTTTATATACCTGCTATATACATTCCTCACCTGTGACAGGGAAAAACATGCTTTTCTTTGAAAACAGCGCCATCTGTAGGACGTAGGAGCAACACATACTTTAATCTCTGAAAGTTCTTCACCAATTGCTTTGAAATTTTGACACAACGTTCCATTTGAATACGTGCATGTTTTTATATACCTACTATTTACATGCCACACCAGTGACAGGTAAAAACATGCTTTTTTTTTTAAAACAGCACCATCTGTTGACGTAAGACCAACACGAGCTATGCAAAATATGTTACGATTCCATTACAATGTTTCTGATTACATTGATAAATTGAATTTTCATAGATTTTGATTTATTTTCATTTTGATTTAATAATGTTGTGTGAAAATGCATTGGAATTGAGGTGTGTTGTTTACCATACCATTCATTTCGTGAATATAGTATATTTGTTTCTTTTTTCATTGTTTTTCTTTTCGTTTTTTATCTGTTCTTATTATTTTTCAGTGAAATTGAGCTGCATCGAATGATCCGTGTTTGAATTGAAATATTTTGTTAGTATTTTTGGTTTTTGTTTTGAAAGTAAGTAATTATCAAAAGAAGGCACCAAACCGGGAAGGCTATGTAGTACCATCAAATGTGTGGGATAATCAGAGGGCGCTAAATATCACCAAGGATGACAATACGAGAACAGAAACGCATGAGGCGAACGATATAAAAAATATCCGAGTCACCAAGAATACTATCGAGAGTCAAGCGACCGTGGGGAACAGTTGGAAAACAAGACTGGAAGTCAGGACATTCAACAAGGATATGCACGACCATAAGAGGGACAATGCAATTAGGACAATAAGGAGCAGGGCGGCGCTCTATCAAGTGACCATGAGTTAAGCGAGTATGGCCAATACGCAACCTCGCCAGGGCCGTTTCCCATCGCCGGTTACGGTGGTAGGAGCACGGCCACGAAGACACACAACTTTTAAAAGATCGTAGTTTGTTACCAGTAACAGACGACCAACAAGCCTGCCAACAGGTAAGGATGGAGGAATGGATAATGGGACAAGAGCGGACAGATTCCCTGGTAGCAGCATCCGCACGCTCATTTAAACAGACACCAATATAACTGGGAACCCAACAAAACTCAACAGACTTAAATTTACTGTGAACAAGAAAAAGCCAATGTTGCATCTCGACAACAACTGGATGAACCGAATTAAAGGATCCTGAGAGCCATGAGAGCACTGCGAGAGTCAACAACAACTACAAAGGAAGATCGACAACGAGAGAACAGGAGACGAAGAGTATAGAGAATAGCATAAAGTTCCGCTTTGAAGATGCTAGTCTCCGGAGGTAAGCAACACATGTAAGTGTGATCAGGAAAAACGACAAAGTAGCCGACACCTTCCGCAGACTTAGACCCATCGGTAAAGACGGAAACTGAGTGGGAATGAAAAGAAAAGTGCTCAAGGAAAGGGCGTTTTAGAACCGTAGGAGGGGAAAAAGTTTTAGTGATGTGGGTCAAGGATGTACAAAACTGCGGAAGGGGGACTCTCCACGGGGGCAAAGAAAGAACAACACGAGAAGAAATATTAGAAATACGAACGGAAAAATAATCCTGTAAGCAAGATAACCGGACAGAAAGAGGGAGGTGGTGAAGAGGAACAGGAACCGTAGGAGGGGTAAAAGTTAAAGCATGACAGGGGCGAGAGGAAGGATGTTGCAAGGACCGCGCAAGATAGCGAAGACTGTAGTGATCACGGTGGTGCTGGAGAGATAGGAAGCCAGTGTCAACATACAAGCTGAGGACGGAAAGGCACCAGAACTGAGGAGCAACCCAGTATGATGCAAAGCATCAAGACGGCAAAGAGTAGAAGGAGAAGCAGACGAGTAAGCAGGGCAACCATAATCGAGCTTAGAAAGGACGAGAAAGGAACGTAAAGCAAGGAGAGTGCGCCTATCCACTCCCCAAGAAGTATGGGACAATACCCGAAGGAAGGTAAGGGCCTTGGAGCACTCAACACGGAAGTAAGAGATATGGGGAGACCAAGACAAACGAGTGTCAAAGAATAACCCCCAAAAGCTTTGCGGAATCTTTGTACTGAAGGGGATGACCATATAGTGACAAAGATGGACGAAGAACGACCCGTTTCCGAGTAAAAATCATGACACAAGTCTTAGTAGTAGAGAACTTGACGCCTTGATCGGTGGCCCAAGACGACACGGCATCAATCGCAAGTTGAAGCCGGCGATGAAGGCAGGCGAATCACCACCCTGACAGCAAAGGGGAAGATCATCGACATAGAGAGCGGAGAAGACGCCTGAAGGAAGAGAGGAAAGAAGACTATTGAGGGCAACCAGAAAAAGAGTAGTACTCAGAACACAACCCTAGGGCACACCTTCGTATTGCTGAAAAGAGGCAGAGAGAGCGGTACCAAGCCTCACCCGAATGGAACGACGAGAGAGAGGAAGCTGTGGAGAAAGAGAGGGAGATGACCACGAAGGCCAAAAGAATGAAGCTGGGATAGAATATGATATTGCCAAGTGGTGTCGTAAGCCTTTTCCAGGTAAAAAAAAGATGGCAACAATGGAGGTCTTCACAGCAAAAAGCAGTTTGAATATAGACCTCCAAGTTCACCATGCCATCTGTTGTGCTGCAGCACTTGCGGAAACCAAATTGAGAAGGGGTGAGGAGGTGATGGTGTTCCAGGAACTACACCAGACGAACGTTAACTATACGTTCAAAGAGTTTGCAGACACAACTTGTGAGGGCAATAGGGCGAAAGTCCTTAGGGGATGTTCCCAGAGACCCTGGTTTGCGAACAGGGAGGACAACAGCATGGACCCAGTCCTCAGGGACTGACGACGATTCCCAGATCCGATTATACAGACTCAGTAAATACTGAGACGATGGGCGATGGTGAAGCATCTCATAATGAATGCCATCAGAGCCCGCCGCGGTAGAACTGCAGAAGGCCAGGGCAGAACGAAGTTCAGAGAAAGAGAAGGGATCCTTATAGGGAAGTCGAAGACGAGTGCAGAAATCTAAAGGACGAGATTCAAGGACAGATTTACGAAGAAGGAAAGATTGGGGAAGATGAAGACCAGAGCTAACAGAAGAAAAGTGGGAACCCAGTTCGGTAGTTACCTGCAACGGGTCCGCCACAAGAGTACCATGGAGGTGAAGGACCGGTGAAACATCAGGAACAAACTTAACCGCTATCTTGTGAATTCGCTTCCAGCTCTATGGCAGAGGAGTTTCAGACGTAATAGGGGAAACATAAGATGCCCGACATTCCCGTTTAGCCATACGGATGACCCTACGGGCCACCGCACTTACCTTCAGAAAGAAAAGAAAAGAAAAAGGTACAAGAATGTAACAACTCTTGTATATATCTCAAAAAAAAAAAAAAAAAGAAAATCGGCCGTCTGCCGACGGTGGTGCCTCTTCCAGGTTGCACGCTTACAGCGGACAGCCCGAGCACAGTCTGCATTTCACCAGGGAATGCACTTCCATGGACCCCTAGAGAAAGAGCGAGAAATAGAGCAGAGGGCAGCTCGAAGAGAGTCATG
This sequence comes from Procambarus virginalis, assembly GCA_020271785.1. Taxonomy (NCBI): domain Eukaryota; kingdom Metazoa; phylum Arthropoda; class Malacostraca; order Decapoda; family Cambaridae; genus Procambarus; species Procambarus virginalis. The sequence goes on along the minus strand of WNGS01165105.1, from coordinate 122,702 downwards.
AAAAAGGAGGAGAGAGCGAGGCAGAGGCAGAAGGGAGAGGTCAGAGAGAGCAGCACTGAGGGTAAAAAGGTTCCAGTCCGCCTCAGCAAACTGCTCCCTAGGGAAGGAGAGGGGAGGGTGAAAAGAGAAAAAGGTAACAAGGATGGGGAAATGGTCACTGCCATGGAGATCATCAAGAACCTGCCACGTGAAATCTAAGTAAAGAGAAGACGAGCAAAGAGAAAGATCAAGACAGGAAAGGGTGCGAGTCCGAGAGTCCAAATGCGTGGGCTCACCAGAATTCAGAAGAGACAGGGAAGATGAGAAGATGAACGGCTTAAGAAGGCGACCTCGGGTGTTCGTCAGAACTTCACCCCTAAGGAAATGACGACAATTGAAATCACCCAGCAGGAGCACAGGCTCCGGCAAGGAGTCCAGTTGGTGTTTCAGATCAGGAAGAGAAAGCGGGACACTCGGGGACGAGATAAACAGAACAAACAGTGTACCATTTCCCCACAAAGATACGAGCAGCAGAACAATGGAAGGAAAAAGTAAGGGGACAAAGGGAACATCAGAGCGAATCAGGAGAGTAGAAGAGTTAGGAGCCCCAGCAACATCTGGTGGGGGGGAGAGAAAGGAATAGCCACGAAAGCGACCAGGACGAGCACCAAGCATCGGCTCCTGGAGACAGACACAAAGGGGTGAAAACTGCAAAATCAGAAGTTAGAGATCAAGGAAATTGGCGTAATAACCCCGAACGTTCCATTGAAGGATAGACATCGACGAGAAGAGAAAGGACAACAACAGAAAACAAAGAAGAAACAAAGGCGAAAGAACAACATAGCACATTAAAGAAGATCAGGGTCAGCAAAGTCAGGGTTAGGGGGCATGGGTAAACTGAGCAAAGACGGAGGGAAGTAAGCGGGAGAATAGACCAGAGGCGGACGGACGGGGTCCGGAGGAGGAGGAGGAAGAGGAGGAGACAACCGAGAGGAGCAGTCAAGGACAGCAGCAGGAAGAGGGGGAGTAGAAAGAGAGGAGCGCACCTCAGCAAGGGCAGCAACCGAGAGGGAAGCGGGGGCCAAAGAAACCTGCATAGCAGGAACAGGGTGCACAACCACCGAAATGGGAAGGGAAGGAGCGATAGAGTCAGAAGTAGGGGCCAAGGAAGAAAGCGAAGCCTTCTTACCCGCTGAGGAGGAGGAAGAAGAGGAGCCAGGCTTACACTTCCGACTTAAAGAGGTGTCCCAGCAACTACGTACTGGGCAACGGATTCCAGCGTCTCAACAGAAGCTGAACGAGAGCACACACGACGGCCCTTAGGAGAGCGATGGACAATAGCCCACACTGACAGGCGGCGAGGAGAGTCAACAGACGGAGGAGAAGGATGAGAAGGAGGATCGGAGGGAGACGAGGAAGAAGACACAGAAGACATGACAGACCGGGTAGAAAGACGGGGAACCCCAGACAAAGGACCAGGAGAGGGACCCTTCGAGACAGAACTCAGAGGAACAGAGGAGGGGGCAGTGGACGTATCAGGGTCCAAGGCCCAGAAACGGTCGTGAGTCTGAGGAAGGTGGGAAGGACGAGGAGAGGAAGAGCGCAACACCCGAGCATAAGAGACGTTAGCATAAGGCGGGAGCCGGCAAACCTGGCACGTCGCCTCAGGAAAAGATAAACGCTCCCAGTGCTTCAAATTGAGGATGGCTGCCTCAAGCTTGTAATAGATACACGCACAGAAGAAGGTAGGATGGGCCTCACCGCAGTTGAGGCAGCGAGCCTGGGGAGAAGTGCACTCCGATTTAGAGTGACCTTTGCCACCACACAAAGGACAGAGAGACTGTCCCAGAGCAGCGGAGGGCACCATGCCCAAACCTCCAGCACGTGTTACAGAGCCTAGGAGAAGGAATGTACTCCTGGACAGAGAACCTGGCACCCACAACAATGACAGGGTGGAAGGGTCCTGCCATCAAAGCTAATCTTCACAACCCGAAGAGGTTGACGGCGACGACCACGAAGGGGACGAGTAAACGTGTCTACCTGGAGAACAGAATGGCCTTGGGCATCAAAGATATGCCAAATATCATCGTGGCAGTCCTGCAGATTCCGAACACCGGTCGTAACATGGGGCGGAAGGAGAATAGTGCCAACACTGGCATTCAACTGAGCGTTCTTTGAGACCCGAACAGGGGTATCACCAAGGCAGGATAAGGCAGTTAAGCGGGAAGCTGCATCCTGAGGAGCAGCAGCAATGACACGTGTACCGAGACGAGTGGGGTTGAAGGTAACAGAGGCATCCACGGAATCAACAAGATGCTGATGGAAGGAGAAATCGTCAGGAGGCGTAGAATCAAGAGGTAGGAGATCAAGTATTTGGCCCATGAAGCCGGACCAAACAAGGCCTGATACGCATCAGTACGGAAAGGAATCGAGTGAGTGTGGCTGTGGCATGAACGGCATTGAGAACCTCCAAAGAGAGAGAGTGGTTAAAAGGCGCAGTAGTCACAACGAGAGACTTAGCCGCGCCAGGGGGACGATGTGGTCACCACTGGGGGTTTGAGGCTCGACCCAACCACAGAGGAGGGAGGGAGGGAGGGGAACTGAGGGAAGAAGTCAGGAGGGTCAAAGGCGGAGCAAGGTCGGGGTTCAATGCAGCGGGGGATACAGAACCCGGTCTTCCAATACAGTCCGACTCGGGGGCTTGGTCGCCCACCCCACGAGCCTGAGAGGGTACAAGAGAAACATTCAACGACATAAATACGAAGAGAGACAATTTCATCCACGAATGTGCCCCCATACCCACCATGGAGCCACAATTAGAGGCAGGATAGCCAATAGGAAGCTATCGCCAATCATGCCGGGGGCCCCCAAGGGGTGCGTCGTGAGTATACGCCCCACAAACGCCACCTTAAGAACTGTCAGTCCATCGAGATCGGGATCAGTGACGAAAGGGGGATTGACAATAAAAGGTTCCCCTCGCTCGAGACGTTGGGTACTACAGTTCTACGGGTGCAAGAGTATGCCTCCTCAAGCACCCGGGCATCAAATTAGAAGAAGTCTAAAGGAATAACCAAAGCAAGCAAAAGGTCGGCAGGAAACGACATGCAGATAGGACAAGAGGGGGGAGAAAAACGAAACAGAAGGAAAAGGAAAAGTCGTTCAGCGCAATTAGAGAGGACAGCAGCAGGAGCTCAAGGCCACAGAAGGACAGAGGACTGTCCCAAGGAGCATCACACTCCGCCAGCTGTGCTCCAAGCCCCCTCACGGCAACAACGAGCTGAACAGGGAGGGGGGTTTTGTTTTGAAAACATGAAAATGGACAACACGTTTATTTCACAGCTGCAAATGTGCAACAAACCGCATGAATCCACCGGCTACAGCGTTAACTGCTTCCTTCACGTTATGTCAAAATGACTTGTTTGTGAAAATAATGCTGTACTCGGAAGTGCCTACGTATTACACATGGAATACCAGTAGAAAATCATTTGAACAAAGCAAACGAGGGGAGCGAGTCGACGGACAACCTGGCATATTCAAATAAACTACGATAGGCAGACTGTACACCGTGCATCCTAATCAGGATGAATGCTTCTTTTTTCGCATGCTGCTGGTGGACATTTTTTTTATTATTATTTTTACATGCAAGCATGCTTATAAGTACAATAAAAGTAAACAAATACAACATAGAACAGAACAAAATGACAAAGCACAAACGTGCAAAAACATAAAGGAAGAAATGTACTAAACAAAAACGCCGGCCGGAAGGGCCGACCACAAAACAACAATAATTACAAACAAAATAGAACGAGTAAGTTAAACACAGCGGAATACAATACAGAAATAACACACCAAAACATGAAATATAGAGAAGAAGGCTACCAGCACCGCAAACACGGAGAGGCACCAACACAAAACGAAAATAACAATAACAATAATAATAATAATAATAATTACAAGAAAGGAATACAAGTATACAACAAACAAAAAGAAAAGCACAATGGCAAAACACAACAAAAAGCATACACCCAGACCGGGTCACGCCAACAGCCTGAAGGGTACTCAACACTACACTACACAAACAAGTGCACAAACAGCACCATAAAAAATAGAACCACAAAACATAACATAAGAACATGACATCCACAACCAGACACACACACTAACCAGCACCAGGACTGCACAGGAACCAGACACACACACACACAAGCCATACAAATAAACCCACAACCACAAATCGGAGCACACAGGAACCGGGAAACAAACCCACCCCACCCACTCACACACTCCCAACCCACACCACACAAGCATGCACATAAATGGAAACAATCCACAATACACAAAGGAATCATGAGCGAGGAATACATTTCTCAGAGACAGGAATATATTTATCAGGGAACGATTCCCAAGGATACCTTCGCTTATAGGCCTCCCAAATCAAATACTCCATGTCGGTGGGGGGACGATCCCCCTGCCGACGTGGGCCTTTCATAAACTCTGGAACCTCCAGATCAGGCGGAAACGGCCACTCTTGAAGCTCACCGACGCAAGTCACATAACGAGGCTGGGGAGCGCAAACCACGTCCTTCGAGGTAGCAGACGACACCGATGAAGCGTACGAGGGCTGCCGAGACGGCCGCGTCGCCGTACGCACAGGAGCAGGGGACAATCCACGAGATGGTAACGCCTCCACCTAGACCGCAGGAGACACTGAAGAGATGGCTGGAGACGGAATAGGCGTCGAGACCGTAGTCGATGAAACGGGGACCGAGGAAGGGGGTTACAGAACCTCCAGATCGAGCAGTCTTTTTCAACAGCATCACCAGACCACCCCGCTCACCGCGAACTTCAGCAGGGGGAACCACCCCCCACGAAGAACCGGAGCCATCCGAGGCAGGCGACGCACCTGAAGCAGGAACCGCAGACACCATATCTGAAGTGAAGGCCGAAACACCGGCACTGGCATCCTCAGGCAAATGCACCTCCGCCGGCACCGTAGTATGCAACGCAACCGGAGCCACCCCTCCGTCGACGGCAGATCCACAAGCGTCGAAATCGCGAACGTCAGCCCAAGCTGAAGATGAACGCCAGGAACGCTTAGACTCTGGCCGCACATCATCAGACCCAGAGGCTGACTCAGAGACACGTGCAACACAAGCCGGGCAAACCGATGCACGTCGCAGAACGGCAGTATCCTCAACCACACGGGGCACCAGGCCAGGCACAGGAGGAAGCGCCGGATCCACCCCATCACCCAGCAAAGCCGGAACAGACGGCAAGGGTGCAGGGACAGGGTCAGACGCTGCAGAGGACGAACTGGAAGACGGGGGAATCAAGCAGAAGGCAGTCTGAAGAACCCCAGGGACACTTGTCGAAGCAGGACGATCACCATGCGATGACAGAACCTCTTGAGGAGAGGCGACAACAACATGGGGCTCACCAGGCGGCGCAACAGGCGACACAGGGGGCACATCGGCGGGTGAAGAGATGTCCACATCCACCGAATCCTCCTCCACAGGAAGCGGCGGAAAATCCTCCTCACTGAAAAGGTTCACGGGTGCAACGGCAGGCGCAGAACAGTCAGCAGCCTGATGGCCCAAGAGGCCACAACGATAACACGTCCGAGGCTGGCGGGCGTAAAACACCCGAACGTTGTAACCCATAAAACGCACAGAGGACAGAAAATCTTCCCGGAGCCTCATGCCCAGGGTGCGAATGTTAGTCCTCACACCCTTAAGTGGACTGGAAGACACCACGTTCACCCGCACACTAACCACTGCGCCAAACCGGCCGAAGTACCGCCGTAGCAGACCCTCCGGAAACTCCAATGGAGCCCCATGCACACTGACGTAAGTGAGGGCACCACTCCGATCATAGAGTGACACAGTGCCCGCACCATCCGGCAGGGGTAATGTCTGCCCCTCGTATCGACGGAGAAAGTCGCGATACGCCAAGTCCTCTGTGAACTTCAATATCGCTCGATGTGCTGTCACCAGCTCGACTCCATAAATGTTGATCACAGGGATATGAAGCAACTCACACACCAGTGTTCTCTCTGGGTACCCAGCCCGGCCGGATAATTAGAGGCCCACAGACTGAGCCCGCAGTACAGGGGGGAGGGGGACCCCCCTCGTTAACTCCACATCAGCACAGACAGGCAGAGACACACCCGCCCCAACCGGCCAAATTGGTAAACACCACCAACAGCCGGAGCGCCGAGGCAACACGTCTGTCCCCTACCGAAGCTAGGGCCAGCATCTGGTGGACATGAGAACCAATCCCCCACCCTTACATTAATAATAATAATAATAATAATAATCAATAATAATATTAATATTGGAAAACCTACTGTAATGCCGTAGTGCTTGAATGAAGGCGAAGAAAAACCTAATAAATGTGTAAGTGTGTTGTATACAATAAACTGATTACACATTGTTTTGTTGTGAACACTGTATAAAGTGCCTCAGGATATACCTCCCAATAACAGTTAACTAACTCCCGGGTACCTATTTAATGCTAGGTGAACAGCAGTTCATCTAGCAGTGAAAACCTCCTGCCCATCGCACCTCACCACATGGAGAGAGCCAAGTATACAATATTTCAAGTATAAGAATCAAGATATATTTAGGATTTCACAGTTTCAATAAAACCTTTATTGCACTTTGTAATCATTATCATTTACAGAAAGAAATAACATAAAAATGTAGTCATTTTAGTACACAAAACATAAGTACATATATACATATGTTAATTATGATGCAGGATCGCTACTTAGAACCTAATTATAATCTAACCAAGAATTATAAACCAATAAATTCTTCCCACCAATCTCAGGTGCTAATGAGACCTGTTGGGTATCTGGGGCTTGAACTCAGAAAATAAATTGTTTAATTGTTATATTAAAATTAATCGAAGGACCACCCGCTTTTGAGAAAAGAGGGAAAACAAATAAAATTGATCATTAGAATGACACCAGAGAACCAGTGTCTATGGAAAAACATTTAATGGATATTCACTTGAAAATAATGAAGACTGTAATTATTAATTAAAGCCAAAGCCTCAAATATCAACATTGGGGGGTTATTTCTAGAAATTCATATATATCTAGGAACCAGTGTGGTTCGTCACTAGTTCATTATATCATTTGTATTATGGTAAATCTAACTACAACATATGTAAATATATGGTAATCAAATTATATTAATTTCAGATCATATTATAGAAACAATAATTAAATTGAATAAATTTATAAGAAAAAATGGGTCTTAGCTGTAAGACGATTTCTAACGCCAGTTCATCACTCGTCCTCGTGATCACAGAATCCCCATAGATAAATGACTCGAGGTAAATAACACGATGGATGACAATCTTGCTGGCGTCTCAAATACACGCTGTAATACAAGAAATATAAAGTAGCAATTGACTAGGCTACAAAATTGTGCTCATATATTCATGAACTGAACTGAGTGATAAATATTACTAACGTTTGGTTGTGATTATATATTCTTCCTAACGACAAACTACTCACTAAGGCTCTAAACTACTCAAATGCATTCGATTAGAAAGAAAAACCTGTGAGCGTAACCGAGTACTAAGGTTTGCCGAGAGGAGCGTCTGCTGGACTCAGTGTTCACTGCTGTGCACACTTATTCACGGCCCGGGTGGTAATTGTAGACGCTGGGTTCACTATTGAGGCACTAGAGAACACTGGCAAGTAAATTCCACTTATTAATTGAGTGTCGACGTAATTCTTATCGACAAGAATTCTCAATTAATGCCAGGTGCTCCACCACGCTGTCTCGTGTGCGTGCCTTGTTGTTGTCGTAATGGCGTAATGGCGTCTCCC
>WNGS01165105.1:97380-109880 GCA_020271785.1 Procambarus virginalis | reverse complement strand
ATTGCCGTGAGTTTCACTAGGTGGTAGTTCCCCCACTCCTTGGAACTCTGACATTCCCCTTAAATCTTTGAATCAATTTATCTGCAAATCTTTTCCAAATGCAGACGAGGAGTCACAATAACGTGGCTAAAATATGTTGACCAAACCACATACTAGAAAATGAAGAGACGACGACGTTTCGGTCCGTCCTGTACCATTTTCACAATCGACTTGAGAATGATCCAGGACGGACCGAAACGTCGTCGTCCCTTTACTTTCTTGTGTGTGGTTTGGTCAACTCTTTTCCAAATATTACTGCCAAACTATGCACTTGAAATTTGAAATTTCTTCAACCTAAGATCTTCTTTTCCATCTAAGGCTTACATATTCCAAAATTCCTTGCATCCCCTCTCTAAATGGAACATCTTCTCCCTGAGACAACTGCTTGACCAGGTTTGTTACTGATTTTTCTTTAGCCACATATAATTTTACTGAACAAATCCACAATGGCCGTGATGTGAGTTCGAACCTAAGTCCGGGATGATCCCAGACGCGCCTTAGTTGAGTATGTATCACGGCCCTTGTAGACTTGTTAATCTGATATATCACGCAATTGTGATTTCTGTGTATACCTTTACTGCTTCCATGTTGTGACGGTGTTCCCACCCTTCTAATTCTCCCACGCCTGCTGTAAGAGTCATGTCCACTATTCCCGAGCGTTCTCTACATTGCAGGCATCAATTGAACATATGTGGGAGAGAGTAGTATTCTCGAAGAGCCGAGAAATTTGAGAAAATGTAGTATTTTAGCCTGTGGGATAGGCCCTTTAGGGAGCCAATATGGCGCTGGCGAGTCTGTTCTCCCGCCAAAACTGTGTGACGTCAGTGGCGCCAGATTGGTCACCGTCAGCGACGTGGCACTGAGAGCCAATGAAAACCAACTTTGGGAAAAGTGACGTCACATAGGCATGGGGAGTCCGGCCGTGTTGGCGCCGAGGCGATATCAGTCTTTCACGACACGTCCGAGAGGTAGGACGCGCGATCGGTCATCCTGTCAGAGTGACGGATTTACCGAACTCCGGTGGATTTAAGCGTCTCCAGTTGTTGGCACGCACTCTGTGAGGTCTTCCTGCAACCCAGAAGTGGCTCAGATAAGGAATTGACAGAATATTGAGCAACAAGTGCTCAGGGACAGGTGCGTTGCAAGAAGTGGGCCGGGCATCGACGTGTGTCGTCATTGGCGGTTCACCAGTATAAGAGATAGCTTAGTGGCCGGGCCACTCACCGTGAGTGAACCGGGTTGACAGTCTTGTCAACCAGGTTGAACATGTGATCGACGATCCTGTCAAGTTTGACAGTAACCCCACCTTCGTGGAACCCTACAAGTCAACAGTTGGATGCAAGCACGTCGAGAAGTCTTCCCAAATACCTAGCGATATATCTAGACGACGAGGGAATTGACAGTGTTGTGAGCTTCAAGTGCTCTGAAGTCGGGTGCTGTGCGTGTGGAGCTTAAGCAGCATTCGTCTGGGACGGCTGGTAACTTCACAGTGACTTCGTAGTGGTGAGAGGCAGTTCCTCTGGGAGTACAGTGACAAGAACTAATTGGGAAACGTGCGACGACCGCCGAGACGTAGGCTGGCTGCCGTAGTTGGGAGGAAAGTTGACGGCCAGGAGACCGACTTCAACCCTGCGACGTACTGTAGAGGAAGGAGCACGGACCTGCAGTGTACAGAAGCGGCGAGACGCGACATCCTAAGGCGTGGGCTTGTGTTTCTGGATGGTGAACGAGGCGAGAGCCTGGACCAGGAGCTACAACCCAACTGTCATCCTAGGATAGGTGAAGTAGGTGTTTACAGTTACCCTCCCATTTCCCCTTTAGTTAGCTATATATTCTTGTCAGGATATTTTATATGTCGTGAGCAAGTCTCACCTGAGTTTAAGTCACAGAGAGCACAGTGTGCGGTGAGCCTGCCCAGAGCGCTCACAGTATCAGTTTACATATATATATCTATGTGTGGGTGTGTGCAAGCACCAAGATTCATCAGAGAATTTACTGTGACTATTATTAATTTACAGAGAGTATTATTATTATATATATATTGGTAGTAAACCAGATATTGGTGTATTGATCTCTATAATCTATTGATATAANTATATATAGGGGGGTACCACCTCTGGTGCAATTATAGGGACCCACAGCCTCAGAGAAGGGAACACAGAGCATTCAGGGAAAAACTTGCCATTTAACTCTGAATACATGAGGGTGTTCGCTTCTCCTACCACCCCCCTTTTTATGGTGTACACTTTATTAAGCAAGTTATACAGTTACATATCTGATTGTATACAAAAAATGAGCATTAAGAGCATTATATATATATGAGCATTATATATATATATATATATATATATATATATATATATATATATATATATATATATATATATATATATATATATATATGTCGTACCTAGTAGCCAGAACGCACTTCTCAGCCTACTACGCAAGGCCCGATTTGCCTAATAAGCCAAGTTTTCATGAATTAATATATTTTCTCAATTTTTTTCTTATGAAATGATAAAGCTACCCATTTCATTATGTATGAGGTCAATTTTTTTATTGGAGTTAAAATTAACGTAGATATATGACCGAACCTAACCAACCCTACCTAACGTAACCTAACCTATCTTTATAGGTTAGGTTAGGTTAGGTAGCCGAAAAAGTTAGGTTAGGTTAGGTTAGGTAGGTTAGGTAGTCGAAAAACAATTAATTCATTAAAACTTGGCTTATTAGGCAAATCGGGCCTTGCATAGTAGGCTGAGAAGTGCGTTCTGGCTACTAGGTACGACATATATATATATATAAATATATATATATGTGTCGTACCTAGTAGCCAGAACGCACTTCTCAGCCTACTATGCAAGGCCCGATTTGCCTAATAAGCCAAGTTTTCATGAATAAATTATTTTTCGACTACCTAACTACCTTACCTAACCTAACCTAACCATTTCGGCTACGTAACCTAACCTAACCTATAAAGATAGGTTAGGTTAGGTTAGGTAGGGTTGGTTAGGTTCGGTCATATAACTACGTTAATTTTAACTCCAAGAAAAAAAAATTGACCTCATTCATAATGAAATGGGTAGGTTTATCATTTCATAAGAACAAAATTAGCGAAAATATATTAATTCATGGGAACTTCGCTTATTAGGCAAATCGGGTCTTGCATAGTAGGCTGAGAAGTGCGTTCTGGCTACTAGGTACGACATATATATAATATATATATATATATATATATATATATATATATATACATATATATATATATATAAATATGTTGTACCTAGTAGCCAGAACGTCGTACTCGGCCTTCTATGCAAGGCCCGATTTGCCTAATAAGCCAAGTTTTCCTGAATTAATATATTTTCTCAAACTTTTTTCTTATGAAATGATAAAGCTACCCATTTCATTATATATGAGGTCAATTTATTTTTATTGGAGTTACAATTAACGTAGACATATGACCGAACCTAACCAACCCTACCTAACCTAACCCTCTTTATAGTTTAGGTTAGGTTAGGTAGCCGAAAAAGTTAGGTTACGTTAGGTTAGGTAGGTTAGTCGAAAAAACATTAATTGATGAAAACTTGGCTTATTAGGCAAATCGGGCCTTGCCTAGTAGGCTGAGAAGTGCGTTCTGGCTACTAGGTACGACATTTATATATATATATAATATATATATATATATATATATATATATATATATATATATATATATATATATAGATATATATATATATATATATATATATATGTATATATATATATATATATATATATATATATATATATATATATATATATATATATATATATATATATATATATATATATATGTCGTACCTAGTAGCCAGAACGTACTTCTCGACCTACTCTGTAAGGCCCGATTTGCCTAATAGGCCGAGTGATTTTCTTTATTTTCCAAATATTGTTTCCAGTTGGTTTATTTGAATTTTTCTTATTACATTATATTAGGAACATAAGGTATTGACGTAGTTATGCTAGTTTAAGTTAGGTTAAGATAGGTTACGTGAAGTTGGTTAGGTTTGGTCATATATCTATGTTAGTTTTAACTCATATTAAAAAAACGTTTATAAATACATAATGAAATGGATAGCTTTATCGTTTCATGAGAAAAAAAATTGAAAAATATATAAATTCAGGAAACTTGGCTTAGTAGGCAAATTGGGCCTGGCATACTTGGCCGAGAAGTGCGTTCTGGCTACTAGGTACAACATATTTCTTATGTTTCTTTTTACTATCGATGGTAATTGAAAAATCAATTCTCCAAAATTTATTTTTATTTCTAGTCTGACGCGATGCTTGAACGCGTTTCGTACTAACTTATTACATTTTCAAATACTTTACACACACACAACTGTAACCTGAAAATACTATAGAGTTTTATTTAATGCTAACATTGAACAGCTTGTCTTATATACTCGCATTTGGGTGAGGTGATATGTTGCAACAGTTTTTGGATGAGATGAACAAACTTTTGAGCAGCATGAGACAGAACACGGTACAATGTGTATAAATTGGATAAATGAGAGGGAAGAATGGAAGTAACTGCAAAGGGCCTATTGGCCCATACTTCCTCTTGGTGCTTCTATATTGGGACGGAGTCTTGAAGTGGGTAGAATATAGTTGTGCATTAATTGACTGTTGATTGCTGGTGTTGACTTTTTGACGTGAAGTACCTCGCAGATGTCAAGCTGCCTGCTATCACTGTTTCTGTGTTGTTTGTTAAGACTTCTCTGGTGATGGTCTTGTTGTGGGAAGAGATTATATGTTCCTTAATGGAGTTCTGTTGCTTATGCATTGTTAATCGCCTGGAAAGAGATGTTGTTGTCTTGCCTATATACTGAGTTCTTTGGGGCTTACAGTCCCCAAGTGGGCATTTGAAGGCATAGACGTCGTTGGTCTTCTTTAAGGCGTTCTGCTCAGTGTCTGGAGAGTTTTTCATGAGTAGGCTGGCCGTTATTTTGGTTATATAGTAAATCGTCAATTTTATCTTTTGATTTTTGTCTGTAGAGATAACGTTCCTATCAACAATATCTTTCAGGACACTTTCCTCTGTTTTATGAGCTGTGGAAAAGAACTTCCTGTAAAATAGTCTAATAGGGGTTACAGGTGTTGTGTTAGTTGACTCTTCAGAGGTTGCATGGCGTTTCACCTTCCTTCTTATGATGTCTTCAACGAAACCTTTGGAGAAGCCGTTGTTGACTAGGACCTGCCTTACCCTACAGAGTTCTTCATCGACTTCCTTCTATCCTTCCTTCCATTCCACAGCTCAGGATGGAAGGAAGTCGATGAAGAATTCTGTAGAACTCTGTTACCTGTGTTACAGGCTTTAGTTTATGTTCATCTGCCACTTTCTGCGTGACAAATGTTTTCTGGGACCCATGGTCAAGCAATCCACATGTGTGGTGACCTTGGTCCCTTTGTTCTTGATTAGAAGTTGGACAGTGGGCATAGTTGCATTAACTTTATACGTTTTTTCTAGGACAATGAAGTTTTCTCGCACCTTGCAACAATGTACACTGGTGGGATTCCTATCTTTCTCCTTATGGTTTGAAAATTTTATTTTTTTTAAACTTGTACGGTGTGGCATGATGCTGACCCCTTTAACACCAATTGCATGTGCATAGTCGGGTCTCAAATTTGTTGGCGTCATGTGATTTGAGACTCCTGGAGCCAGATTCATGAAGAAGTTACGCAAGTACTTACGAACGTGTACATCTTTCCCCCAATCTTTGACGGTATTTGTTACATTTATTAAACAGTTTACAAGAATGAAAAATGTAAACAATGCCATCAAAGATTGTGAAAAGAAGTACAGGTTCGTAAGTACTTGCGTAACTGCTTCGTGAATCTGACCCCTGGTGCATTTGTGAAATTGCTTGAGTTGTTTTACTCAGGTGTCTCTATCAGGATAACTTGTGCAGCGATATATCGAATGCTCTTCTTGGCAGAACAAACATTTCCCCAGGTATATCACGTTTAGGAATTACCGGCTTGGGTGAAACAGTAATCCTTACTGCAGACGATGAGTCACACTAACGTGGGTGAAGTATGTTGACCAATCCACACATTAGAAAATGAAGGGACGACGACGTTTCGGTCAATCATGGTCCATTCTCAAGTCGATTCTGATGAGGGAACGAGTTGAAGGCAATAAATAGGCAAGAGAGAGGTGAGGAGCAAGGCAAAAAGTTTGCAAGGTAAGGTGTAGTAGAGGGGATAGTAACCGGAAAAAGAACAAAGGTAACTGCAGAAGACCTATTGGGCCACACGAAGTAGCTCTTATTTGTAAGAACCCAATAAGAAGGGGATAGTAATAGGAATAAGAAGAGGATAGCAAGGGATCGTAAGAGAAAATTATGGACAGAATACGTAAAAGGAAAGAGAAAGGAAAATAACTGCAAGGGTAAGCTTATGTTAGGTCACGTTTGTTAGAAAGATTACAGCATTTGAGTATATACTGTGAAAGGGAAGAGTCAAAAGCAGCAAAGCCAGGACTCACGTTCATGTTGGATACGTTGTGTATTAGAGCCGATTTAATAAGACGGCGTCTGTGAAGAGGCAGGAAAGATTATTTTGGAGGAAGACCAGTCAATAGGATGATTAGAATCCCTAACATGACAGAAGAGAGCATGAGAGAAGAGAGCAAACGTAACACTTCTTTTGTGTTCTTTAAGTCTTTCATTAAGTATGCGGCCAGTTTCACCAAAGTATTGGAGAGGGCAAGACGAGCAGGAAATAAAGTAGACACCAGCAGCATTAGAAGCAGGAGGAGCAGTGTGAACTAGATTGCAACGAAGTGTGTTAGTTTGTTGAAAGGCGAAGAGGACGAAAAGTATTAGTAAAAGTATTGAGTTCAGATATGAAGGGAAGGCATAGTACAGTGCTACTAGTGTTGGAAGCAGGTCTAGGATGAAAGAAATTTCGTTTAGCTTGAGAGTAGGCACAGTTGATGAAATGCAAAGGGTAACCAAGGCGAGAGAATGATTTGTAGATAAAGGCAATTTCAGAATTAAGAAACTGAGGATCGCTAATGCGTAGAGGGCGGAGGAAGAGAGAGAAGAGGACACTTCTCTTAACAGAAGGAGGATGGTAGAAAAAGAAGTGAATGTACATGCCACTATGCATGGGTTTGCGGTAGACTGAGAAAGAGAACCCGGACACAGAGCTGTGTACGTGAACGTCAAGAAAAGAAAGGAGGGAATTAGACTCCCATTCAACTTTGAAATGGATGGAAGAAGCCAGACTAAGATATGAGAGGAAAGGCTTCAAAAGGCTAAGGTCATGAGGTCATAATACAAAGATGTTATCAACATAGAGAAGCCAGAGAGAGGGACGAGTATCAATAGACGGAAGAACAGCAGTTTCGAAGTATTCCATGTAGAAATTGGCAAGAACAGGGAAGAGAGGGGAACCCATAGCGCCGAAAGTTTGAGTATAATATTTACCGTTGAAAGAGAAAGAGTTAGAGTCAACATGTCGAGTCTAATGAGGTCGAGGAAAATGTCAGTGGGAAGCGGGAGAGGAAGAAGGCCCTCAGTCGCCTTCTGTCTGAGTAAAGAGAGAACGTCATCGAGGGGAACATTAGTGAACAGAGAGTCGACATAAAGACTAAGCATCTTACAAGATGGTTGCAGGCGCAGTCTTTCTATGAAGTCCTGAGAGTGACGAAGGTGGGCAGGGGAAAAAGTGCCAAGGTAAGGCGTCAGGGTTTTAGCGAGCCAGGAGGCAAGAGGATAGCTAACAGAGCCCCGTGAAGAAATGATAGGACGAAGAGGAACACCAGGTTTATGAGTCTTAGGAAGACCATAGAAATAAGGAAGAGAAGGGCAGATGACACGGAAACGTTTAATGAGATCGAAGTCAGGAGGACAAAGACTAGAGAGCTGTCTCAGTTTGCGGTTAAAGGAAGTTTTGAGGCGTTCCAAAGGGTTAGAAGTCAGAGGAGCATAAGTGCGAGAGTCAGAGAGCAAGACATCTGCTTTTCGAAGGTAGTCCTCACGGTCAATGACAACCACCGAATTGCCTTTGTCGGAAGGAAGGATAAGAATAGAGTTGTTAGATTTCAGGGAGGCAAGGGCAAGCTGGAAGCGACGAGGAAGGTGGTGATTTTTAGACAACAAGCTGTCAAGAACGGGGATAAGGGCCCCTCTAAAGGCAGACAGGTCCGAAAGAGTACTAGAGTTAGAATTGACAAACCTGTCAAAGGAACTAATGAGATCAATGCCGCAGCGTGGGCCAAGGGAATTAGCAAAAGACAGACCAAGTTCAAGAAGTTCTTGCTGGTGCTTAGAAAGAGGGGAAGAAGAAAGGTTGGTAACACAGTCATAGACAGAGTGTTCATCATAAATACTATTCGTGAAAATCAATAAAAGGTGAATTTAGTTGTGAAGCAATAGCGAGGCCTAGAGAGGGAGGCATCACCATAATACCGAAGGCACTTGTCTTCATTATGAAGACCAACAATTTGCCTGCTCTATTATCTCCTTTTTGCCAACGAAATATTAATTACCTTATACACTAATTAGTATCAAAATTAATAAAATAAGAGTATAATCTAATAAAGTATAAGGCCAGACTGATGAAAACGCGACACCGAAGAGAAGCGACACACGCCAACAGATAAAAACCTTCCCCTCGCAGTTGCTGAAGCACACCCTACACGCCACCACCTGCTGGCTGGCTTCTACCTCCACTGGCTTAGATGCCAAATAGCAATAACGAAATGTAGAGATATATAATTGATTTTACAAAGATTACGAGATTTGGAAGGAAATTATGCATTGCTACACAGACACATGATTCGCTAGTGTCATTTCTGATGTTGGTGAGAGGGGGAGCTTATATTACCCATAGTTCCCTCTAATAAATTATATAAATTTGATGACTACACCATGGTGTTGCCAGAAGCGAGCAGACTTGTCTAAATATTTTTACAATTTTCTAATTTTCAAATATTTTCGAAGGAATGTCAGGCATTTCCCCTTAATGCAGTAAAATCAGCTTTACCAGAAGCTTCAGTCATTGAACCCAATGACAGCACACTACTTGAAACAGCTCTTGGCTACAAAGTCATTCCTGCAATATTTGAGGAAATGATCTAAAGAGGATGGAAGAGAGAAAAGAGAACTGTAACACATTTCACTGAAGCACCAAATGTGACGCGACTCCTGGTTCACCCCTGACGTCGAGCAGACGTCTGGACACCTCTTCCTGGGAGCCGCCGGATCACATGTCGTTTTGCGATTGGATTTGATACTGCCGTTTGGCATCCCAATTCAACGGTCTGGTTGTATGACGCCTGGTGTACATATTACCTTGTGTCACGAGATTGTTGGTAATTTTTTTGACGTGTTTTGAATGGTTCTCCCGGCGGGGTGACTGTGTCCACCGAAGGCTTGGCCAAGAGGTGTCGGGAGATAGTGGGTCTTGGTGTGCCCTCAGCCGTGGCAGGCAGCTGGCTTCTGCTCTGCCGGGGAGGGGGGGCACTGGATGACTTTTGTGTTTTAGTTGGGGGCCGAGTTTTTGGTTTTGTTACCCACTGTACCCTGTGTGGGGTGGGGCCGGTGCTTGTCATGATGTGGGACTCCTGGGGCTACCCAATCATCTGCCTGGATGCGTTTCTTTGCCGTGAGGCATATTAGTTTCCAGTGATTGGCGACACTCGTTTCGTGATTAGGCTTGGCATTTCACCTTTCTGGGCTTCACGATTAACCCTTCACAGGTATGCCGGGGCGCATCCGATCCCCCAACCGTCGTCGCCCGTAGATCAACAACAACAACAACAACAACTGTGACACCCCAGGGATGAGGGGTGTCACATTTGGTGACACCCCTCATGGGATGGACTCCTGGTTCAACCCTAATGACGAGCGGACGTCTGGAAACCTCCTCCGCCTGGGATCCACCGGATCAAGTTCTGTTTCGCGATTTTGAATTTGATACTGCCGCTTGGCATTCCTGTTCTACGGTCCAGTTTGTTATGACGCTTAGCGCACATATCGTTTTAGGTCACAGGATTGTTGATAGATTTTGAACGTTTTCTGGCTGGTTCTCCCAGCGGGGTGACGGTGTCCGGCGCCGACTTTGCCGAGAGGTGCCGGGATTTGGTGGGCTCCTGGTGTGCCCTCCGCCGTGATGGGAGGCTGGCTTCTGCACTGTTGGAAGGCACTGGATGACTTTCACGTCTTAGTTGTTTAGTTGGGGGCCAAATTTTTGGTTTTGCTACGTAGTGTTCACTGTGTAGGTAGGGCCGGTGCTTGTCACCTTGGGCTCCCCAATCATTATCTGCCTGTCTCTGTGTTTATTTGCCGCGAAGCATGTTAGTTTCTGTTGATAGGCATCCTTCATTTCGCCATTAGGCTTAACAATTAACCCTTTACGGGTACGCACCCAACATGACACCTCTGGACCCATCTGAAACACTCACCCGTCACTGCAGCACCCAACATGACACCTCTGGAGCCATCTGAAACACTCACCCGTCACTGCAGCACCCAACATGACACCTCTGGAGCCATCTGAAACACTCACCCATCACTGCAGCACCCAACATGACACCTCTGGAGCCATCTGAAACACTCACCCTTCACTGCATCACCCAACATGACACCTCTGGAGCCATCTGAAATACTCACCCTTCACTGCATCACCCAACATGACACCTCTGGAGCCATCTGAAACACTCACCCTTCACTGCAGCACCCAACATGACACATCTGGGACACAATTGTTACATCGAGGAGTCTCACCCTTCGCTCAAGGACACCGATCATGCCTGTGTGGGACTTGTTGGGCAGAAGGAGTCCTAATCCCTTAGTGGGGGCGAGGACGGTGGTGAAGTTCAGGTGTTGACGTACAGCGAGAATTATCTCCGCGACGTAGCCTCCAACGTCTTCCAGGGCGTCACCGTCCTCGAGCTCGAACACCTGCGGCTTCTGCACACACATTTAGAGACTCGTCACCGTCGACATAGTTCAGCATGTTTATGTTCTTAGTTGTACAGGCTACACCTATCTTTAAATAGCTGAGTTTAAGTGTTTTACTTCAGGTTAAATAACATTTTTCATCATAAGCCTGGATTATGATTTTTATGTAATTAGTAAAATCATCTATACATAAAACAATTTCGTCAAATATGTGTGTATTTTGGCAATTGCATCCTCATTAAATGCACCTGAGTGTAAACACTGAACTCATGAAGTACAGAGTAAACTCTGTACTTCAGAGACACTTGTGGGTAAACTCTATTCTTTAGAGGCAGTAGTATGTATTTTGTATCACATTGTGTAAATTATGTTCTTCAGTGGCAGTTGTGAGTAAACTCTACACCTCAGAGATGGTTGTGTGAAAACTCAGTACCTCAGAGACTGTTGTGTGTAAACCTTGTACCTCAGAGTCAGGTGTGTGTAAACTTTGTACCTCAGAGATGGTTGTGTGTAAACTTTGCACCTTAGACACGGTTGTGTAAACTATGTACCTCAGAGACGGTTAAGTAAACTCTATACCTCAGAGACTGTTGCGTGTAAGCTCTGTACCTCAAAAGCTGTTGTGTGAAAGTTCTGTACCTCAATGGCAGAGATAAATATCTACTAATACCAATAAATCAGATAATACAGTTACATAAATTCATTCAGGTGCTCAAATATAATGAGGCAACATTAAACATTATCTGTTCAAGTACTACTATTTTTCTATTGTTTTTCACAAAAAAACAAAAACGGAACAGGTTATAGGTATAATAAATGTAGATTGTAAACAATGGGTTCGTAAGCTTTGCCATGTCATTCCTAGCTACCTCCAGATAATCTGTATTGACCTTTCCCTCTTACACTTTAACTTTACTCTAACTATTGTGCTCTATACATTGATATAAGTTTACTTGAAATAAAGTTTACGTCGCTAATAATTTATTAGTAAAACGTTTTTGGCAGTAGGAAAAAAAGCTCGAGTGTAGTGGGAGATATGTTGAAGTATATGGGATGAGCACAGGAAGCGCGCTCTTATCAAGTCCAGAAGTAAATGGGGAAACATTTTCACCCAAAACTCATTTATTTAGGAATTAGAATTAATGTTTGCTGAGTCATGTTCGATTTCCTTAAAATCTTCCTGTAGCTTTGTAGGAATGACATCTATATCGCATATGAATTGCTTTCTTGTTAGAGCTAATAATATGCTTTGACTGGTATTTTTGCCTGGAAACTATCATTGAACTCATTAAGGAGAGAGATAAGGTGTGTGATCCCACCTTGAGCACTTGGTGATGACATTTCCCCGATGACTTCAGAAAGTCAGTGAAAAACAGTCACATGTTACACTCAATCAGTCTCCCACAGAGTTGCAATCTTGCAATGTGTTAGGATAAGACTGAGAGAACACGCTTGGACAGCATGTTTATTCTAAACACAAGACATGTTCATCGGCATGAACGTCAGGTG
>WNGS01165105.1:82323-95836 GCA_020271785.1 Procambarus virginalis | reverse complement strand
CCAGATCGTTCGTTACGGCTCGTAACCCTGTACAGCATTAAGAAACTTGTTGTCTAGGGTCATGTTAGAATTGCTGTAATATAGAGCGGGTCACCAGTGTAACCACATGATTGGCACAAGCAAGAATAAAGTATTTATCCCTTAGGACTAAGAAATATACATATAAATTATATTATATATATTAACAATAATATAATACAATATTATATATAGCACAGATGGACAAGATCACTTATAAAAGCAAATTAAAGTATTGTCTCTCTTATAATATAAATGTATGTATGGCAAAACAAATATTAACAGACTTATCTCCAAGTTGTTATCTCTCCTGTCCCGTGCGAGTTACTGACTACTAAACTGCGGGAGTCAAAAACATTGCTTCTGCCCCGCGGAAAATTGCCAAACTAACATTATTTAATTAAACTTACATGGAGCAAAATAATGTGACAAGAGTAATCTTAAAGTAACTTAGTAAATGGTCAGAATAACATGCATAACAAAAATAATGTAATTATTAATACATGCAGTAATTAAAATAAAATAACAAAGGGAAATATTGGCAACGCTCCCCCGCCACCAGGAACTAGAAGTTTCTCACGGAATGTTGCCCCCCAATGTTCAAACAATTACAGAATTCCCATCAGTGATTCCTACTGATGATCATAGATAAAACCACTTTCCCACGAAATCAACCGTGAACCAACAAAGAATAATCGTTCCCACGGGTGGAAAAGTTAGGCCTAATTCAACATATAAATCAGGCAACACATATCTTACATACAAGTAAAGAATATTTAGATGTACATATATCAGATAAAACAAGGCATATATAGAAGTACAAATTAATGTAGAAGTACAAATTAAATGTATTTAATTACGTAGCTTATAGAGGTACGTAACACTTCCACCTCCAAGAAAAAAAATGCAATGGATTGAAGATCAATGGCATTTTTTCTGAAGTAAAAATGTTAAGCACAAAAAAAACATACATTTATGGTACATCAAAACTTCTTGACAAAGCATCAGCAATAACATTTTGCCTGCCTGGAATATGTTTGATCTCAACATTGAATTCTTGCAAAAATAAGGACCAGCGCAAAATACGTTGGTTCTTAACTTTCATCATATTTATAAAGATAAGGGGATTGTGGTCTGTAAATACTAACACTTTGTTTCCTGACAGATAAATTTCAAACTTCTTAATTGACAATATAAGACCCAATGCCTCCTTTTCTACCACTGAATAATTTTTCTGAGCTGCATTAAATTTTCTTGAATAATAATACACAGGATGTTCAATATTATCTAAACCAACTTGAATCAACACAGCCCCTATACCAACATCTGACGCATCAATGTGTAATATGAAAGGTTTATCAAATTGGGGACTAGCAAGAACAGGTGATGTAGACAATATGCCCTTTAGGTTCTGAAAAGCATTCTGACAATCTTGTGTCCACTGAAACTTTACATGCTTGCGTAACAAATTTGTCAAAGGAGCAGCCACTGTTGAAAAATTTCTACAATAACGCCTATAGTATGCACACATACCAATAAACCGTTGGACTCCTTTTCTACTAGTTAACACTGGGTAGTCCACAATGGCTTGAATCTTATCTTGTAATGGAATAATCTTACCTTGTCCTACTTCATGTCCAAGATAGGTTATAGTACCTCTTGCCCAACTACACTTATTCATATTTATGGTTAATTTTGCACTTTGCAACACTGTAAACAAGTTCTTAAGACCTAAGAGATGATCTGACCAATTCTTACTGTATAAAACAATGTCATCAAGGTAGGCCCTACAATCTGGCACATCCTTGAGTAAGAAATTCATGAGTCTCTGAAAAGTAGCAGGTGCATTTCGCAGACCGAACGGCATCACGTTAAATTCGTAAGCACCATCAGGTGTCACAAAAGCAGTAACCTCCCTCGCGTAATCAGTCAATGGAATTTGGTAATAGCCCTTAGACAAATCAAGTTTACTTACATATTGAGCATGTCCAATTGATTCAATACATTCCTCTAACAGAGGTAAGGGAAAAACGTCCACAGTAGTGTGTTTGTTCAGTTTACGATAATCAACACACAATCTCCAGGTTCCTCCTGGTTTTGGCACTAATAAACACGGAGAGCTCCAAGTACTTTGACTTGGCCGAATGAAATTATGCTGGAGCAGATAGTCCACTTCTGCTTGTAGAATCTTCCTCTTTTCGGGATTCACTCGGTACGGATGTTGTCGAATGGGTGTGTTGTCCAGGAGCTGAATGTCGTGGGTGATGAGGTGGGTCTGAGTGGGAACCTCCCCAAACAGAGATGTATGGTTGTCCAGCAGAACCTGGAACTCATCACGTTGCTCCTCCTGTAAATGACATAGCATCTCCCTGCCATTGGAACTGGAACTGAGAAGTTGAATATTAACATCATTTCCCTCACTGCAATGATCCTCAGGTGTATACTCTTCCCGACTAAAACAAGTTACTACACCTGGTCCAACATAAGCTTTTAATCTGTTAATGTGCACAGTCATTTGGGGTTCTGAAAGATTAGGGTTAATTATTTTATAAGTTAGGTCTCCCACCTTCTCTACCACTTGGTAGGGTCCTGCAAACTTATGGGACATGGAAGTCCCCAAACGAGGTTTCAACACCAACACCAAATCTCCGACAGCAAACGACCTGAGTTTAGCCTTGAACTTCTTGTCATATCGTAATTTCATGGCTTGTTGAGTTCTTCCCAGATGTTCTTTCGCCAACTCACGAGCCCGACACAACTTGTCCTTGACCTTACTCAAGTACAAATCACTCTGATGAACAGAGACATCTCCCAACAACTTTTCGTGGAGCATTTTAAGAGGACCTCTCACTTGGTGACCAAACACGAGTTCAAAAGGTGAACATCCCAAAGACTCTTGTAACCCTTCTCTCGCAGCAAACAACACGAAGGGGAGATTCTCATCCCAATTACGTGGATAAGTCTCTCCGGTTGTCCTCAACATTTGTTTTAAAGTCTGGTGGAAACGTTCAAGCCCACCTTGGCTTTGTGGATGATATGGACTAGACAATTTGTGCTGAATCCCTCGGGACTCGCAAAAAGTTCTGAAAACTTTAGAACAAAAGTTTCCCCCATTATCACTCTGAATAACCCTAGGCATCCCAAACAAAGAGAAAAAGCGTTCAAGACACTTGATGAGATTATGAGCTTGGGTATTCCTTAGAGCATAAGCTTCTGGAAATCTAGTAGTCATACACATGAGAGTGAATAAAAACATGTTACCCGACTTAGTCTTAGGTAAAGGACCTACACAATCAATTACAACATGAGTAAATGGTTCATCAGGAACTACAATAGGTTGCAATGGTGCTCTAGGCACAGATTGATTAGGTTTTCCAACAAGTTGACAAGGTACACAGTTATGACAATATCTAACCACGTCTTTCTTTAACTTAGGCCAGAAAAAATATTTACATATCTTATGGTACATATTTGAGATACCTTGGTGACCTCCCATGGGGTCATCATGTGCAGCTTGCAAGATCTGCCTACGATAATCATTGGGGACAACGAGTTGGGTTCTAATCTCACAATCATCTGAAGAGGGAGTTCCCTTGGGTCTCCACCTTCTCATCAGAAGTCGATCCTGGAAAAAGAAACCCGTCCCTTCCTCCAATGCATCAACATTATCAGGTGCCTCAGAAATACACTTAATTAAACTAGGATCAGTAGTCTGTTCAACACTTAAGGGCAATGACTCAGACTCAGCAGCGAGCGGGCAAGAACCTAGTAGCTTGATCTCTTTTCCTGATTGATCAGAATAAAATGGAGCCATAGCTACTTCGGCCTCACTCTCGACAACTGGTTCACTGGAGACAAGCGGGCAAGGTACAGATAGTTCAGCCTCCTCACCTTCACTTTCCTTGTGACTTAGGTTCGGCGGGGCTTCTACTACTGCCTCACTCTCATCATCCAGTCGAGTCATAAAAGAATCCTCAAGATCCACCTCCCACTCCTTTCCTGAAGGGGTCCTGGTCTTGGGAACAGCAACCTCAGTGAAATCAGAATTACTCTCACCTGTTTTTCCCATTGATCTAGTACCACACAAGCAGGGTAAATAATATCATCTGCCTCTGGTTTAGCTAATACATTCTGGGGATTGGTTAACATTATGGGACACTTGGGCCCTGCAACCTGTCGGTTGCCAAAATCATTACCTAATATAATGTCTACCCCAGGAATGGGCAGTTGCTTACTTACACCAACATTACACCATCCTGAAGTATATTTAGAATCAAGATTAATTTGCATTAAAGACACAGGTTGTACTCTACCGGCAATACCTTGGAGAAGTACAACTTCACCCAGATCTCGGGTGTCAACATCAGCAAGTACATTTTGGGCAATAAGAGACTGTGAAGCTCCAGTATCACGGAGTAATTGAACAGTCTTATGGTTACCATTATTACATAATAATGTACCTGTGGAAATATATGGTTTAAAGTCAGCCATCCAATTGGGATTGACTGTAGTACATGAAGAATTAATATGTTGCAATCCTTTACTCATAATAAGACCAGTTGGCCGTAGTTCAGGATGCAAACTAAAACATGAAGTAATCACATGACCCCTTCTCTTACAATGTGTACAATGCTTGAAAGTGGGCACACTGGTAGAACCAACTGCAGGTTTATAATGAGCATTACTAGGCTTAGATGATCCTGGCAGTGGAGTAACAATCTTAGGGTTAGTAAGAGAAGAGTTCACGGGAGTAACTGGCGGACTAGGAGTGGGCTTATAATGATAAGGAGTTCTGTGAGCATTGTAATTTACTCTATGACTAGACTTAGGTGAAGTGGCCGTAAACTGGGCCTTAGTCAACAACTCATGCTCATCAGCGAGCTTTGACAGCTCATAAATGTCTGTTATATTCTTTTGTTCTGCCATAAAAGTAGACAATTTGTCTGGGAGACAAGACAATACTTCTTCCATGATAAGAAGATTCTTTAAAGCATCAAACTCTGTGACTGAAAGTGACTTTAACCATCTGTTGCAATATTTCGTCTTTTGACGAGTAAAATCAGCTATTGTCTGATCACTTACCCTCCTTAGGTTTCTAAATTTTTGCCTGTGTGCCTCTGGATTTAATTGATAAGCATTTAAGATGCTTTTCTTTACAAATTCATAATCAAAACTATGAGCGTCAGGTAGGGATGTAAAAACCTCCTGACTACGCCCCTTAAATTGAGACTGCATAATTGCTACCCATTGATCCCTTGGCCAGTTCATACTGATGGCAATCTTATTAAAATGTGCAAAGAAAACCTCAGGATCCTCCTCATTAAACTTGGGTAATTCTATATATTTACTCATCCTTATGGGATTATTATCATTATTAATTGAAACATTACTAGAATTTCCATGCCCAGCTGCCATACGCTGTGTTTCAAGCCTGAAATTAGTGTCAGTCATTTGTTGTTGAATCTCTAATTGTTTAGTGTGTTCTTCGGCTTGTTGCTTCCTGGTTGCTTCCAGTTGCAACTCCATTAAAACTCTCTGGTTTTGTGCCGCAAGTTCTAAACGCCTAGTCTCAAGCTCCCTCTGCTGAGCTTCAGCCTCTAATAATTTCTGTTTCTGTTGAGCTTCAATCTCTAATAATTTCTGTTGCCTTGCACATTCGTTGGCTTTTTCTTGAGCCTCAAGTTTAGCATACGTTACTTGTGCGTCTAACTCAAGACGCCTTAAAGCAATTTGATCACTTGACTCTTCTCTAACTTCCTCCAGACATTCTTCTCCTAATTCTTGGTTCTCAACAAAATGTGTCACTATGACTCTCAGAATTTGTGCCTTAGTCATGCTATTTCTGGCGGTTAATTCTAGCTTATTGGCCATATTTACTAACGCAGACTTTGTTAGGTTTTTAATTCCCTCAAAGTTTGGTTGAGCCAACAACAACAACACTTGGTCCTCCATCGTGATTAACACTTGGCACTTGATTCACAATAATAATAATAAACACACTGGCACTGCACTTCACTTAACTGTAAAATTTTCACCACACTGAAAATTCGCTTGGCCTCACTGCACAAACAAAAGTTATAGGATGACTTACCTCAAAATCGTGAAACGTTGTTACTTGACACACAGGAAGGCTTCCATGGCACATGGAATAGTTAATAGTAGAAAACACACAAGACACTGGTACCTAGGAAGGCAAGGTTAGATTAGCACAGTTAAGTTTAAGTGGGAATAATATTTCCCGGCACAGGCCCCCATAACTATGTTACCAGATCGTTCGTTACGGCTCGTAACCCTGTACAGCATTAAGAAACTTGTTGTCTAGGGACATGTTAGAATTGCTGTAATATAGAGCGGGTCACCAGTGTAACCACATGATTGGCACAAGCAAGTAAAAAGTATTTATCCCTTAGGACTAAGAAATATACATATAAATTATATTATATATATTAACAATAATTTAATACAATATTACATATAATGCACAGATGGACAAGATCACTTATAAAAGCAATTTAAAGTATTGTCTCTCCTATAATATAAATGTATGTATGGCAAAACAAATATTAACAGACTTATCTCCAAGTTGTTATCTCTCCTGTCCCGTGCGAGTTACTGACTACTTAAACTGCGGGAGTCAAAAACATTGCTTCTGCCCCGCGGAAAATTGCCAAACTAACATTATTTAATTAAACTTACATGGAGCAAAATAATGTGACAAGAGTAATCTTAAAGTAACTTAGTAAATGGTCAGAATAACATGCATAACAAAAATAATGTAATTATTAATACATGCAGTAATTAAAATAAAATAACAAAGGGAAATATTGGCAACGCTCCCCCGCCACCAGGAACTAGAAGTTCTCTCACGGAATGTTGCCCCCCAATGTTCAAACAATTACAGAATTCCCATCAGTGATTCCTACTGATGATCATAGATAAAACCACTTTCCCACGAAATCAACCGTGAACCAACAAAGAATAATATCGTTCCCACGGGTGGAAAAGTTAGGCCTAATTCAACATATAAATCAGGCAACACATCTCTTACATACAAGTAAAGAATATTTAGATGTATAATCAGATAAAACAAGATATATATAGAAGTACATATTAATGTAGAAGTACAAATTAAATGTATTTAATTACGTAGCTTATAGAGGTACGTAACAGCATCAACATTCACAAAAGCAACTGCAAAAAGCAGTGACCACTCAAGATTAACGGAATCGTACAACACAAGAGATAGACACCAACAGACAATTTGCAGCCTGATATGTAACAACACCAACAAAGCAGTTTTGAACAGCAGAGATGCACATGTTCCAACAACACAAGATACGGCCATGAACAATCAATGTCGCCCGATATGCAGCACCATCAACAACGAAATACTGGATGGCAGAGATGCACAGATTCCTACAACAAAACAAACGGCCACGTAATCAGTGCAGTTTGATGTACAGCAATACCAACAGAGAAGTGATGGACAACAGGGATGCACAAATTCCAACAATGAAGGGGATGACCATGAACAATCAGTGAAGTATGACTTGCTGCGACACGACTTGTGAGGTGGGGAATATAGACGAAGATTCCAAAGAGGAGTTCTACTAGAACAGGTAACACCAACCGAAACCGTCGTCTGGCCATTACGAATACTGCAGTGAAGCATGCAAGGTCTTTGAAATAAAAACCACACCCTTCAGGAAGCTGCAATCAGTACGAAAGCAGATATCATCGTTTTGGAAGAAACTCTTTTCCCATCCACGAAGTCCTTTTGATTAGCTGGATATCACCAATATATTATACTGTATGAACAAAGGAGACAAAGTAGGTTAATGACCCGAGTCAGAAACGCCATACACAGCAAGAAAATAGAACCAGTTTCATGTGGGAATGGAGAAGAGGTATTAGTAGGAATAGTGAAGATGGCTAATATTGAACTACTCATATACAACGTCAACAAGCCTCCTAGACATAAACTAGAAGCAGAGGCAGTGTTTGCCTTGGCCACGCACAACAATGTATTTATTGCTGAGGATTTTAATGCTTATCATCAAGTGTTAGGTACGACTGGACCAGCCAAAGCAGACGAGCGCTATTTAACTGCATCTCTTCGAGAAGTACCTGAGATTACACTTCTCAACACTGGGGAACCCACTCACTTTCAAGGAGGTTCCCTTGATCTTACATTAATCTCAACAGCACTCAAGCATCAGGCAAAGTGGGAGATAGACCCGGTGATCACCAGTGACCACTATGCTACTGTCACAACACTAAACATAGAACGACCTCCTACACCACCTGCACAACCTAGGTGGAATTTTAAAAAGGCCAACTGGAATATATACCAAGAGGAAATCGAAAAATGGTATGCAACATACACGCCACCTGAGGATTTGAACATACACGAGACCTATCTCCTGAAAGTCATTGCAGCTGCTGTAAACAAAGCTATTCCAATCATTATCCCAGGAAACACAAAACGAAAAAAAACGAAAAAACTATTGGTTCTATAGTAATGAAGTTAAAGAACAAAACCACAGAGTCAACATCTTCAGAAAACATCTAAATAAAGACCCCACACTAGAAGGAAGAACTCTGCTACGAGCAGTGATATCTGAAGCAAGACGAGTTTCTAGAGAAACTCCTCAATATGCTAATAATTTTTCATACTCAACGATCGCACACGCAGGTCCTGCCGGAGAACAAGGGATATTGGACGTTATCAATGGATCTTGGCAGCAAGGCAAACCTACTGACCTCTTGGAAGACAGCGGACATCATTCCAGTTCCAAAACCGAAAGAACCTGGCAATTACAGGTCCTTTCATTAACATCATGCATTAGTAAAACTGCAGATAAGATGGTTTTAAATAAGCTACTGTTGAAGACTGGAGACCTGCATAAGCACATATTTGGCTTCACTAGAAGAGTAGGTACTGCGAACTGCATAGCAACATTACTTGGAACAGTTAACTCAGTTAGTCTCCGTGGTGTAGTGATAAAACACTCAACTGGTGTTCCGTGACAGCTTTGTCATGCGTTCATATCCTGGCCAGGGAGGATTTACTGGGCGCAAATCCTTAACTGTAGCCTCTGTTTAAGTCAACAGTAAAATAGGTACTTGGTTGTAAAAACGATTCTTCGTGGGGATCGTATTTCAGGGACCTGCCCGAAATGCTACACGTACTAGTGGCAGTACGCGTAGGGGCTCCCAGATAGACTAAAATACGAAACCTAAGATTAGAAACCAAGCTAACACATCGATTGAAATAAGGGTAAATGGGATTGCTGCGTGCATGCTGACCAAGATACTGACAAGACCTAGAATCACTTCACTTAAAGATATAATCACTGGAGCTTAACTCGGGACAGAAGAGCCTCAAATAGCAAAATGTGGACCCAGTGTGCAATAAACTCCATCAATACATTCGATATAATAAATACAGTTACTGAGTGAGGTGTCGACAAAATACATGCAGACTTCGTTATGCAAGGCCCTTGGGAATTGCTGCCAGCAGACCTTAAGAATATGGTTTTTGAAGGAAAAAAGATCCAGACTAATCCTCATCTGCTACGAAACATTGCACAGATAGATATAGAAGCAAACTTGGCATCTGATAGCTTAACATAATTCACAGAAGGAGCAGTAGACCAACAGGGACAAGAAACCGGAGCTGCAGTAAAGGCGGGAATTCTTGAAGTTATTTGGAGACTCTCAAGCTGGTGTTCAACTTTACAAAAAGAGATGCTAACCATTCAAAAGGCTACGGAACATGCTCTTGCTAACCTAATTTAACCTAATCACTGACAACATCTTATCATTCATACAGATTTGAGATCTGTCATTTGAAACCTTGCAACATGAACACATACGTGACAACATCCATCTGATCACAAATGTCATACCATAAATGCTAACACTCAAACGCCATGGCCGTCGGGTACTTATCAGTTGGGTGCCAAGTCATGTGGGAATAATAGCAAATGACATTGCAGACGAAGCTGCAAAACTTGTAACTCAGAGAAGAAATGTAGACATTTACATATCACTAGGTCGATCACAGATGAAGCAAGTAATTAGAAATAGAGCAATGCAGAAGCTGTACAGCGACCACAAAACAGCAGTTGCAACATCAGGATCTGCAGGTTTGTACATGAATTAAACCACCTACGAACGAACTATTTTGATGAAAGAGAGCAGTAGAACAACAGAAGTACACTTACATCGCATCAGGCTTGGATACCCTTGTGCGTGGGAAATAGGTTTATAGGTTCCTGTAGATGAAAGGAAATGTCAGCACTGTGGAGAAATGCCCTCAGACCTCTGGAACACTATCTAACACAGTGCAGAGTTACAAACTCAATCCCGCCAAACACACACCGAAAGTACGACGTTGGTACAACGTTCGAACAAGTTTTAACACCTCCTAACCAGTTATAACAACCAATATAGCAAGTTGTAACAACATTCTAATGTCATAAACACGTTAAGCCAAGATGTAACAACTTTATTACAAGTTGTAACAAGCGAAAAATAGAGACAGTTTCGGCTTGTGTTTCCAGGGATAAGATTTAAATTTAGATTGAACAAAGCAGAAGTTGTTAAACACAAGAAAGAGAGGGCTGGGCGGACTGCATTTTCTTGGATTGTCGGAAAGACTTTGACACAGTGCCGCATAAGAGGCTGGTACATAACTGGAGAGACAGGCAGGTGTAGCTGGTAAGGTGCTCCAGTGGATAAGGGAGTACCTAAGCAATAGGAAGCAGAGAGTTACGGTGAGGGTGAGACCTCCGATTGGCGTGAAGTCACCAGTGGAGTCCCACAGGGCTCTGTATTCGGTCCTATCTTGTTTCTGATATATGTAAATGATCTCCCGGAGGGTATTGATTCATTTCTCTCAATGTTTGCGGACGATGCCAAAATTATGAGAAGGATTAAAACAGAAGAAGACTGTTTGAGGCTTCAAGAAGACCTAGACAAGCTGTAAGGAATGGTCCAACAAATGGTTGTTAGAGTTTAACCCAACCAAATGTAATGTAATGAAGATAGGTGTAGGAAGCAGGAGGCCAGATACAAGGTACCATCTGGGAGAGGAAATTCTTCAGGAGTCAGAGAAAGAAAAAGACTTGGGGGTTGATATCACGCCAGACCTGTCTCCTGCAGCACATATCAAGAGGATAACATCAGCGGCATATGCCAGGCTGGCCAACATACGAACGGCATTCAGAAACTTGTGTAAAGAATCATTCAGAACTTTGTATACAACATATGTCAGCCCATCCTGGAGTATGCAGCCCCAGCATGGAGTCCCATCTAGTCAAGGATAAGACTAAACTGGAAAAGGTTCAAAGGTTTGCCACCAGACTAGTACCAGAGCTGAGAGGTATGAGCTACGAGGAGAGACTACGGGAATTAAACCTCACTTCGTGGAAGACAGAAAATAAGGGGGTGGACATGATCACCACATTCAAGATTCTGAAGGGAATTGATAGGGTAGATAAAGACAGGTTATTTAACACAGGGGCACATGCACAAGGGGACACAGGTGGAAACTGAGTGGCCAAATGAGCCACAGAGATATTAGAAAGAACTTTTTTAGTGTCAGAAAGGTTGACAAATGGAATGCATTAGGAAGTGATGTGGTGGAGGCTGACTCCATACACAGTTTCAAGTGTAGATATGATAGAGCCCAATAGGCTCAGGAATCTGTACACCTGTTGATTGACGGTTGTGAGGCGGGACCAAAGAGCCAGAGCTCAACCCCCGCAAACACAACTAGGTGAGTACAACTAGGTGAGTACATGGGGCATAATCTTACTGAGACGAACATACGAACCATAAATACCCATATGTAAAACAGAAACAAGAAACAAGTAATACTTAGTGGACCAGCCAGAAACCGCCAGCAACATAGGGCCTCCGAAGGAGTATCATACAAAAGAAAACTACACCTAGCGGACGATTTACCCTGCCACACTTGGTGTCATACTTGACGACGACCACCTCGGTTGACTCTACACTTACACAGCTATACCTGCCACACTGTTGTCATACTTGAGACGCAACACCTCTTGACTCTACACTTACACACTATACCCTGCCACACTGTTGTCATACTTGTCACCAGATAGCCTCGTGACTCTAGACTACACAGTATACCTCACAACACTATGGCCATACTTGGGTGAGGGTGTGTTGAACTGTAAACAGGTTAGATCATGGTGTGTTCAAGCCACTCCATGATATGCATGAACGAGCTGCGTTACCTGGTTGATACCTGGTTGATGGGGTTCCTGGGATGTATTCTACCCCCCAAAGCCCGGCCCGAGGCCAGGCTCGACTTGTGAGAGTTGGTCCACTGATGCGTTGCTGTGGAGAGGCCCGCAGGCCCCACATACCCACCACAGCCCGGTGGTCCCGGCACTCCTTGGAGGAATAATCTAGTTTCCTCTTGAAAATGTCCACGGTTGTTCCGCAATATTTTTTATACTTGCTGGGAGGGTGTTGAACAACCTGGACCTCTGATGCTTATACAGCGTTCGCGGATTGTGCGCCTATGGCACCCCTGCTCTTCACGGTTTCTATATCTGCATTTTCTCCCATATCGGTCACTCCAGTACGTTGGTTATTTTACTGTGTAGATATTTGGTACTTGGCCCTCCAGTTATCTTCCAGGTGTATATTATTTGCTAACTCTCGTCTTCTTTCTAGTGAGTACATTTGGAGGGGCTTTGGAACCGATCCCAATATTAGGGCTTATATCGCGTCTATGCGTGCATATATTGTTCTCTGTATCCCTCTATTTCAGAGCTCTCTCCTGCCTTGAAGGGGGAAGTGAGTACCGAGAAGTACTCAAGATGTGACAACACAAGTGACTTGAGAGTACACCATTCTGATGGGATCCCTGGATTTGAAAGTTCTCGTAGTCCATCCTGTCATTTTTCTGGCTGCCGCAATATTGGCTTGGTTAGCGCCCTAAACGTAGGTCGTCAGACATTATTATTCCCAAATCCTTTACATGCTGTTTTCCGCCTACTATAGGTACATTTGATTGTGGTTTATACCCTGTATTATTTATAAGGTCCTCATTTTTACCGTACACGAGTACCTGGAATTTAACACAGTTAAACATCATGTTATTATCTGATGCCCGACGCTCGAAAAATCTTTATTAATATCAGCTGAAGTTTTTCAATGTCTTCAACCGAGATAATTTTCATTACTGATTTTTGTCTCATCTGCAAAGGATGATACGAGCTGGACTTGTATTTTTGTCTATATCTGATAGTAGAATAAGGAAAAGCAGCAGGTGCAAGGACTGTACTCTGAGGCTACAAGCTTTTAACTGCACTTGGACAATTTTATATGGTTGACCGTTAGATCGCTGAGTCCCTGTGTGACAGATAAACTGAGTATCCAGCGTCCTACTTTCCGGTCTATTCCCATTGACTTCATTTGTGTGCTATCACGCCATGATCACATTCATCGA
>WNGS01165105.1:48418-66060 GCA_020271785.1 Procambarus virginalis | reverse complement strand
CTGTATTGTGGTTGTGCAGATTGCAGTTCAGAGCCAGGTACTGGTGGGGAAGGGTTCGTGGAAACTCCACCAACTGGAAACTGGTGGTGGAAATGGAGGTTTGCTGCAGTGTGACGATGTTTTTGACCAGGTGCGGGTACGGTGGACTTAGGGAAAACTCCTTTTCATTCCACCAACTGTCTCTTAGAGTGGTGTAAAGGTCAGTGTCGGCGGCATTTTATTTCTGTTGCAAAAAGGACGTCAGCTGAACGGTTTGGGTAGTTGAACGTGTTGCAGACTAGTTGACTCACTTGTATTCGATGGTAAAGCCGGGTTTGACAGATTTGCAGAAGTTTTAACTGTGCAAAGATCAAATTCCTAGGTAGAGGGATAAGGTAGCTGAGGGAGTGAAGATCAGGGCTGGAGTTGAGGAGCGTCTTTCGCAGTTTTTGCTTGAAAGTGAAAGACGATAACGAATCAGTGTAGATAACTGATCTCCATATGACTGCTGGTTCGGTTTTATCGAATACAGATAGGGTGCTGTTCTATATTCGGAGGGAGCTTGAGGATCAATATAGGAGGGTGGAGGGAGGGATGAGGTTGGAGGACTTTTTTTCTTGGACATTGTTTTCCAAGGTTGTCGTCATCGCACTGTTAGGTACTGGTAGCTGAGGTTGATCGTGTTGAGGTTTGGGACATTATTTGTTCCTTAAAGAAGGGTAGGGTTCTGGAGTCTGAAGGCTTTCCCCCAGAGTTTTGTGGGTCCTGTTGGGATATTATTGGGTCCGATTTCCTGGAGGAAGTTCACTATTGTTTTTTGCACGTGCAGTTGGCTGCATCTCATGTTCTTGGAATTGTGAAGCTATTGCCTAAACCAGGCAACTTGTGGTTCTTTTCCAATTGGCGTCCAATAACTCACTTAAATAAGGAGTATAAAGTCATTTCTAAGCTATTGGCGAATAGGTAAAATCAGTGGAAGGCTTACTAGTTTTTAGGAACAGTTTTGTGGGGTGCTGTGTTGGTTGCTGGTCTATTGCAAAACCTGCTTCAAGATGTTATTCTTTATAGGTCGGGTCCGGGTTACCTGCTGCCCTGA
The DNA here is from genome assembly GCA_020271785.1 of Procambarus virginalis. Lineage (NCBI taxonomy): Eukaryota > Metazoa > Arthropoda > Malacostraca > Decapoda > Cambaridae > Procambarus > Procambarus virginalis. Next base: position 64,985 of record WNGS01165105.1, on the reverse strand, counting down.
TAAACCTAGACTGGTCAAAAACCTTCGACTGTGTAGCCATTGGGTTTGTACCTCCTGGGAGGCTTGGGGTTCTTCTTCTTCTTCTTGATAGTAGGTGCAGTTGCATGAAGGGTTGTACCTCCCGCTGACTGCACCAGTGACAGAATGTGGAGAGGCGTTTATCTTGAGGAGAAAGAAAGTTCAAAAGTGTTGTGGTTGTGGCGTAGACAGAGGAGTGGCGACAGAAAACAGATGTGCGAGTTAGAGCGAGACTTGTCGCACCGTAGTGTTGTGTTATGGTCTCAGCTGATGCTTGGTACTGCGACGAGGCGGTTGTTTTCTGTGTTAGCTGTTGGTGGCGCCAGGTATAAGTGTGGCTCGGGTCAGATGTGACCCAATTTGTTGGTCGACTGGATATATTTAGCCAGTGCTTTGACTATTTGGTAATTTTCTTGTAACGAGTGGTCACCGCCTCCTAATATATGCTCGATGGTAAAGGGTATTTTAAGTGAAATAAGTACTTGTTTGAGATTTACTCTGGCACTATAATGTCGGAGCAGTGAAGGAGATAGTGTTCGACTGTTTCAGGAACCTGACAGTGGATGCAGAGTTCGTTGATGTGTGTTCTGTACTTAGAGCTGTGTGCTGCTAGTTGGTATGTCCCAGCCTTAATCTGGTCATCGCTACATCAATTTCTCTGCTTTTATATCTGACATGTTTCCAAGTTTCCCATTCTTTTTATGGACCCATAGTACAAAGGTGAGCATGACGTTTTCCATTCCGCGCAAAATCTGGGTGATGGCATTTTTGAAGCTCCTTTACGTGCAACATGGGGAATTGGATGACGGGTAATGCGAGGTAACTCCCGGTTTGAGGCCTGGGTCCGTATGTTATATAAGTGGGTGTAGTAGCTGAGAGTGTTAATGGTTTGTTTAGTGATTGGTTTACCATTGGGTGCGTGATCGACAGGGTTGCCCCTGTCGATGCTCAGCACATACTTTTCAGGAACCTATATTTCGGTTTTTGCAGAAACGTAATGCAATCGTTCCCCTAGGTTGCCTACGGGTTAGTACTGAATGTATGTACGCTGATGATACGACTGTATTTGTGGCTACAGAGGATTCGGTTGTAGGTGTGCAGAGCGTTGTGCAAAGTTTTGAGTTGGCCACGGGAGTATAATCAATAGAAACGGGGAGCATAATAAATTTTGAATTATGGGGCTGGGTAGTTGGGCTTCCCAGGCAACTTGGGAGGGGACTTGATTTCCCGCAGTATGGCCTGTTTGGATATTGGGAATTACTCGGTTTAGCTTATTAGGAATTGATGTTTTTGAACTGGGTGGGGGTCTTCTGTTCAGTAGAGGTGGCAGTGGGTACCCAGCAAACACAAAACGTTGTCGAAACCTCAACTAATGTTTCAACAGGTTTGTGGGAAAGACAAGTTTCAAGGATGGGTCAACAGGCACATGAGCAACCTTTAACCCAAGAATGGTAAAAGTATTTATTTATGTAATATGGCAAATGCTGCCTTTTCTAACATTAGTTTCTTCATTATATAATAAAAAAATCATGTTTAAATACTAAATTTATGTACATTACATATATAAATTGTGAATGTTGTATCATAGCTGTATGAAACATTCATAAAACATTTAATTACTCGAAGATTAGAATAGAGTTTTTGGTGACATTGCTAATTTTTTGACTTATGTAATACTATTTGTTCCCTTACATATTTAACCTATTTGTTCATGTTTATATATTACATTTGTCATTTTGTAATATACAAAAATATTAATTGTAAAGCTTGTGTCCTAGATGAATGATAGGTGTGCAAAACATTTATTTCATCTAAACTTTTATTAAAGTTTGTTAATATGATTTAGCTAAAAAAAATTGTAACACTATTTGCTAAATGATATGTTAAATAATATTGTTTTCACGTTTAAAATTATATTTATATACTCAATGTATAATACATTAACATAAATGGAAAATGTTTGTTTCATAGGAATTGAGAAGGAGGGGATAGATGTGTGGAGTTGGAGGGGGGGGGGGTCATGGTGTGGAGGAAGAGGGGGTAGAGGAGTGGAGGAGGAGGGGGTAGAGGTGTGGAGAAGGAGGGGGTTAGAGTTGTGGATGAGGAGGGGGTAGAGGTGTGGAGGAGGAGGAGGGGGGGTTATAGATGTGACGGATATAACTGCCTAAACGTACAAGTGGTTGTAACACCTGGTAGACCTGAGGTCGTATGTTGGTTATGAGCCCAGATAGATTCAATTTTACCTGCATAACAGGCTTTAATTTAAGATCATCAGCCACCTTTTAGGTGACAAATGTCTTCTGAGATCCATGATTAAACAACCCTCGGTATAGACCTTAGTCCCTTTGTTTTGTATGGCAAGTTAGACAGTAGGCAAAGTCGCATTATCGTTGGACTTTGTCGATAGGACATTGATTTTCTGTCATACCTTGCAGTACTGCACGGTGGTGGTAGCTTTATCTACCACCACCCTGGGTCTTGGAACCTTAAATTTTATGTCTCCGCAAAGTACTGTATGGTGTTGACCCTTGTTACACCTGATGCAGGTGGGTAGTTGGGATTCGCAGCTGTTGGTGTCATGTGACCTGAGAAAACTCATGCATTTTGGAACTCCTAGAGTTGCTTAACACAGGTGGCACGTTCAGGATAATTTGTGCAGTGGTACATGACATGTTCTTCAATACATAACAAACATGTTCTCCAGCCTCCAGTTATCCTGACACTTTCCAAGTGCTATTTAGTCAAAATGGATTGGCAATTTTCGCTGATAATTCCCTTCCCTTCCAGCCTACAGCACCTTTTTGGAGTCACCACCTTGGATGAAACAGTAACTGTAGGCTTCGAGGAACCCACAGCATATATGCCCACACATCCACATTTTCGCATTGGTGAGGAAGTTTTTTTTTTTTTTTTTTTTAATTTTACATGCGAACATGCGAATAAATACAATAAAATTAATACAATATAACAAGAAAACAATTAACCAAGAACAAACAATCAGAACATAACAAAAAAATACAAAATCACAAACAAGAAAAACAAATACACTAAATACACCAAATACCTGCCTGAAGGGCCGACAACAAAAACACAACAATGAGCATAAACACAACGGAACACAGGAAAAAGAAACAATAATACCGGACAGGTGGGTAACGGAATACAAGAAATACAACAAAACATCGGTCATGAGAACAAACACAACACCGGCCTGAAGGGCGCACAATAGGTACAGCACATTGCAAAACAACCCATAGGTCCAATCACACACAAAACACACAGCACGCACACAGACTACTCAAAATGCTCATACTTATCCGGCCACTCCGCCGCTGGGAAGCGAACACAATACGCCTCCCAGAGTAACATGGTATTAGCCGGAACAGGCCGATCATTAACCGTACGGGGATCAGGCATCGACTCTGGCACACCCACAACAAAAACCCGAGCCCGCGGAACCCAGATGGAAGAAGGACACCACGGAACAGGATGCACGCGGTCAACAATGTCAAACCGCAAAGGATTCTGAACACTATGCGCCACGCCGGAGGCCAAGACGAGAGGGAGGGGCTCCTTCCCATGGGGCCGGGCAATGGGCAGTACACTGGCAGCCTCCTCGGCTGCCTCACAGGGCTCAGCGACAACCGCCGGACGTTGCACCTGCAGGGACCCCCCCACGCTTGGCATCCTTCTTCAGCACCAGCTTGAGGCATCGGCTCTCATCAGAACCCTCACCATCCATGTCCGTAGGAGCAGCCACCTTCCACTGCGGAGAACCTTCTGCAGGAGAAAGAACAGGAGGTAAATCATATGTACAACCATGGTCAACAGCAGGCACATGGACGTCAGCAACCACTAGCAACGTAGAGCATGAAGCATCCGGAACCGCCACATCACCGCCTGAAGCTCCACCGGCGTCCAAGTCCTCCATATCAGCCCAAGCAGTAGAAGAACGCCTGGAACACTTGGGCACCGGCCTCACATCCTCACAGCCGGAGGCTGACCCAGAACCACGGGCTTCACAAGACGTGCGAACCGACGCCCGTCGCAGGACGGCAGCAGCTTCAACCACAGGGGGAACCGGGCCGCACACAACAGGATGCTCCGCAGCCCCCCCAGCACTCAGCACAACCGTAACACCAGGCGAGGGCGCAGGCCCCGACGCATCAGCAGGAGACGAGGCAGATGAAGACGACTCGCAGAGACCATCTGGAAGACCCTCGGGAACAACTGGCACAGCGAATTGACCAGCGACAGGAGCCACTGCAACACCCGGAGGAGGGACAGCAGCCACCGGGGGCATGTTGGGTGACGCAGGGGGGGCCGCATCAGCAGCGAACGGGACCTGCCCCTCCTCATTCCGGAATCCACGCCCTGAGGGAGCGGCAGGAAATCCTCTTCCCGGAACAAGTTGACAGGTGCAGCAGGGGCCTCAGAGCACCCGGCAGCCTGATTCCCTAACTGGCCACATCGGAAACAGGTACGGGGCTGCCGGGCATAATACACCCGAACGTAGTAACCCAGCAGCCGGACAGAAGATGGGATATCCGACCGCAGGCGCATACCTAAGGTACGGATGTTCGTCTGCTTCCCAGCATACTTTCCTGAGGAAAGCGTGTTCACCCGCACACTGATGACAGCACCATATCTCCCAAAGAAGCGCCGGAGAAGGTTTTCAGGGAACTCCAGGGGCGCACCGTGCACACTGACATAAGTCAGGGCACCACTGCGGTCCGAGACTGCAACATAGCCGGCGCCATCCGGCAACGGCAACGAACGCCCTTCGTACCGACGGAGGAAGACCCGATACTCCTCCTCCCTCACAAACTTGACAATCACACCGTGGGCCGTAACAAGTTCAACTCCGTAAACGGCCTCCACTGGGACACGAAGCATGTCACACATCACTAGCTCAACGGCTGGATAACCAGCCTTACAAGAGAACTCCAGCCCCACGGAATTCTGACGCAGAACAGGAGGAAGTTGAAGGCCCCCCATGGCAGAACCGCCACGTCAGCTCACAGCCAGCCAAGCAACAACACTGGGGAGGGCAGAGACGCCCACCACCTGGCGACCAAATGGCCAAACAACCCCAGCAGTCACGGAGCCCGGGACACGTCCTCACTCCACGGCTGCTCAGGGTGCACCTTCACATTTTTGGAACTCCTTGAGTTGCTTAACACAGGTGGCACGTTCAGGATAATTTGTGCAGTGGTACATGACATGTTCTTCAATACAGAACAAACATGTTCTCCAGCCTCCATTTATCCTGACACTTTCCAAGTGCTATTTAGTCAAAATGGATTGGCAATTTTCCCTGATAATTCCCTTCCCTTCCAGCCTACAGCACCTTTTTGGAGTCACCACCTTGGATGAAACAGTAACTGTAGGCTTCGAGGAACCCACAGCATATATGCCCACACATCCAGATTTTCGCATTGGCGAGGAAGTGGTTGATTTGCATTTTTTTTTTTTGGAGATATATACAAGAGTTGTTATATTCTTGTACAGCCACTAGTACGCGTAGCGTTTCGGGCAGGTCCCTGGAATACGATCCCCGCCGCGAAGAATCGTTTTTTCATCCAAGTACACATTTTACTGTTGCGTTAAACAGAGACTACAGTTAAGGATTTGTGCCCAGTAAATCCTCCCCGGCCAGGATACGAACCCATGACATAGCGCTCGCGGAACGCCAGGCGAGTGTCTTACCACTACACCACGGAGACTGACTACGGATGAATGGACTATGGATGAATTTATTAGTAGTGCTTGGTATACTCTTTGGTTTATTGTTAGTACCTGTGTTCTCCACTGACTTCGTCATTTTAGACTTGTCAGTTTAAGAGCTCGGTGTTGGTACTATTTTTTCCTGTGTTCTCATTCGATTCACAATCATCCTCAACCCTTCAAAGATTTCATTCAGTGAGGGGTTTCTGTTTGATAGTGAGAGAAGAGAGATTTTAAGATCTCTTTGGGGAATTTTGCCTGAATCTCTAATTGCAATACACATTCTGCTCGCAGTACATCAGACGTAGCAGCAAGAGCTTTGACTAGAGACTCCACTTGGAGTCTAAAGTCTTGTATAGCTTCAGGTGTTTTAACTGGTGTAGGCATAGCTCTCAGTTTATAGTAAAGACTAGCTACAGCAAACTCTTTGTTACAACAGTTGACTTGTGATAATTGTATGGCAGTATCGTAGTCGTCATATGATCAATAACTGCCTTTACTTCTCCTCTCAGGGTACTTCGCAAATAAATGAATTTCATTGTTTTGTTAATGGAACTTTTAGATTGTTTATAAAATGACTAATGAATCGAAAGTGTTTCAGTATTATTCGAAGTTTTCGTCGTCTCTGCCATGAAATTCAGGCAAATCAATGGCATGTAGACAAATTTCATAGATGGGGTCAAATGTTTTAGCTCAATTTGTTGTTAGAGCATTTTGAGAGACAGAGTTTATTTAATTGCTCTAAGAGCTGTATAAATTTATCCAGACGATCTTGGACCTCCTCCTCATATTGTACTGTTTAGGCAAGAAAGTTGCTGAGTTTTTCTGGATGAATATTTTGTTGGATGAGGCTTTGAACATGCCTCAGCAGCCATATGTAGTTTTTGTTTGAGCCACCTTTAAGTGGCTTTCTAGTAATTTACCACTTAAAGGTGGCATGGGAGACCGGCCCTAGCTTCGGTAGGGGTCGGACGTGTGTGCGCGGCGCTCCGGCTGTTGGAGTGTTTCCATAATTGGCGGTTGGGGCAGGTGTGTCTGCCTGCCTGTTGACGTGGCATTCACGATGGGGGTCCCACTCCCACCTGTACTGCGGGCTCAGTCTGGGGGCTTCGAATTTTCCGGCCGGGCTGGGTACCCGAGAGATGGCGCAGGTGTGTGAGATGCTGCATGTTCCTGTGATTGACATTTACGGAGTCGAGCTGGTGACGGCACGTCGAGTGATAGTGAAGTTCACTGAGGAGTTCGCTTATCGCGACTTTCTCCGTCGTTACGAGGGGCGGACATTACCCCTGCCGGATGGTGCGGGCTCTGTTTCATCTCTGATAGAAGTGGTGCCCTCACCTACGTCAGCGTGCATGGGGCTCCATGGAGTTTCCGGAGGGTCTGCTACGGCGGTACTTCGGCCGTTTTGGAGCGGTGGTTAGTGTGCGGGTGAACGTGGTCACTTCCAGCCCCTTAAGGGTGTGAGGACGAACATTCGCACCTGGGCATGAGGCTCCGGGAGGATATTCCGTCCTCTGTGCGTCTGATGGATACACAGTTCGCGTGTTTTACGCCCGCCAGCCTCGGACATGTTATCGTTGTGGGCTGTTGGGCCATCTGGCTGCTGACTGTTCTGCGCCAGCCATTGCTCCCGTGAACCTCTTTAGTGAGGAGGATTTTCCTCCGCTTCCTGTGGAGGAGGTTTCTGTGGCTATGGACGCCTCTCCAGCCGCGGATGTGCCCCCTGTGTCGCCTGATACGCCCTCTGTGGTGGTGGCTTCTCCTCGGAGGTTGTATCATCACCTGGTGATCGTCCTGCTCCGCCTAGTGTCTCTAGAGTTCTTCCGTATACGATTCCCCGTTTCCTCTGCTGCATCTGACCCTGTCCCTGCACCCTCGACGTCTGTTCGGCTGTGCTGGGTGATGGGGTGGCTCCGGCGCTTCCTTCTGTGTCTGGCCTGGTACCCATGTGGTGGAGGATGCTGCAGTACTGAGGCGTGCGGCGGTTCGCCCGGCTTGTGTTGAGCGTGTGTCTGAGTCGGCCTCAACCTCTGATGATCTGCGGCCGGGCCTAAGCGTTACCGGCGTTCGTCGCCTGCATGGGTAGACGTTGGTGATTTCGACGCTTGTGAGTCTGCCGGCGACGGAGGGGTGGCTACAGTTGCGTTGCGTACTACGGTGACGGCGGAGGTGCATTTGCCGGAGGATGCCGGTGCCGGTATTTCAGCCTCCACTTCTGATCTCGTGTCTGCGGTTCCTGCTGCGGGAGCATCGCCTGCCTCGGATGGCTCCGGTCTTCGTGGGGGGTGGTGCCCCTGCTGAAGTCCGTGGTGAGCGGGGTGGCCTGGTGATGCTGTTGAAAAAGACTGCTCGCTCTGGTGATTCTGTGACTCCTGCCTCGGTCCCCGTTTCATCGTCTGCGGTTTCGACGCCTCTTCCGTCTACGACATTCTCTTCAGTGTCCCCTGCGGTCTCGGTGGAGGTCTTGCCTTCTCGTCGCTTGTCCCCTGCTCCTGTGCTTCCGGCGACGCGGCCGTCTCGGCAGCCCTCGTACGCTTCATCGGTATCATCTGCTACGTCAGGGGGCGTGGCGCGCGCTCCCAAGCCTCGTTATGCGACTTGTGCTTTTGAACTTCGGGACTGGCCGCTTCCGCCTGATCTGGAGATTCCAGAGTTTATGCCGGGCCCGCGGGAGCTGGGGGTCGTTCCCCCACCACCCAGGAGTATATGATTTGGGAGGCCTATAAAGCAAAATATCCTTGGGCGAAGTTCCCTGATAAGTATCCTGTGGAGGTAATTCCGCAAGACCAATGATCCTGTCTGTACTGTGGGTTGTGTAGAGTGCATGTGGTGTGTCCATGTGTACGTGTGTGTGTATTTGATTGTGGTTGGCATGTTATTTTATAATGTTTTGTGGATTTTGGTTTTATGATGTTGTTTTGTGTGTTTGTTTGTGTGGTGCTGAGTGCCCTTCAGGCTGTTGGCGTGGCTCGGTCTGGGTGTATGCTTTTGTCGTGGTTTACAGTTTGTTGTATACTTGTATTCCTTTCTTATTTTCTTGTATTATTGTTCTTTTTCGTTTTGTTGGTGCCTCTCCGTGTGTGTTTGCGGTGCTGTAGCCTTGTTCTGTTTATTAAATGTTTTGGAATCATTCTGTGTTGTATTACGCTATGTGTGGCTTCATTGTTGTCATTTTGTTTGTATTTATTGTTGTATTTTGTTCTGTAATTGTGTAATTTGTTTTGTAATTATTGTTATTGTGTGGTCGGCCCTTCCGGCCGGCGTTTTNATAAACTCATAAGCACAAAAGTAAAGCCTTCTCCATTTTTCACTCATCTACATATATTTATTTGTATTCATGTTCTACATTAATTTCCTTCCGTAGCAGTGCAAATTATAATATGTGATGTTTTGAACAATGAGACTCATCGGATCGGCGGTTGTCCGTCAGAGGGTTCTTGAGGTTATCTTGAGATGATTTCGGGGCTTTAGTGTCCCCGCGGCCCGTTCCTCGACCAGGCCTCCCCCCCCAGGAAGCAGCCCGTGACAGCTGACTAACACCCAGGTACCTATTTTACTGCTAGGTAACAGGGGCATAGGGTGAAAGAAACTCTGCCCATTGTTTCTCGCCGGCGCCCGGGATCGAACCCGGGACCACAGGATCTCAAGTCCAGCGTGCTGTCCGCTCGGCCGACAGGCTCCTTCTCCTAAATATTAAGGTTAGGGGGCGCCCGGGATTGAACGAGGGACCTCTCGATCTGCAGTCGAATGCTCTACCACTGAGCTACACCCCCTTACATATGTATGTTGTTATGGAGGGTGTGTTGGTGTCCTACCTCGGCTCCACAGTTGGTCCTAGCACTCACCCATTGTGAAGTCATCACGAGACAGTTTGGTGCCTTGCTAGTGCGGTTTACGCCTTTGGAAGATGGGGACTAATATGCCTACTGTTAAGAGATCTGCTTCGGGTGGTCTTGGGTTTTCATTGCAAGTGGATCACACGGCTGTTAGTGCAGCGCTTGTTGAAGTGCTACATGTCAACATAGCGGATCAGGTTGGTCTGCAAATTATTCGGGAAACGCATGTGGTGGGGAAATTCCAGCAGGTGTGTGTTTTTTCAAGATTTCATCGATTGCTTCGAGGGACGTTCCTTCCAACGCCAGGTGGGATGGGCATCATGAAGGTTGATAATCTTAGTGTGACGACGATGTATGTGGCAGTGCGAAGAACCCCATTCGAAATGTCAGATGGGGTTCTTACGAGGCTCTTTGAGTGTTATAAAATGGTGCTGCGTGTAGTTGAAACAAGATATCTTCTCGACAACCAAAGGGGGATATTGATTTTTGCCTATACTCTACTGATGCCCATTGTCCGGAATATACCATATTCTGTCTCTTCAAATGGGGACAACACTTCACCTTCACTGTACTCTGGATACCTTCACTGTACTCTGGAAAGTTCGGTACGTGTTTTCGATGTGGTTTACCAGGTCACCTGGCTGCTGCATGCTTATTGGGGCGATGAACCGGGAGAATATTTTCCTGATATCCAATTGACCCCACTGGAAGCTCCTGAGGTTTACGTGGAGGTGCAGGGTGGTTGTGTTCTGACTGCATGCACTCGGACTTCTGCTACTGAGAATATGAATGTCACGGGTACCTGCGCAAAAGTGGCAGTGCGCCTGTTGCTATTTGAGTTGGCTGTATGCCAGTGAGCCGGGTCAAGACCATAGCAGAAGAGGTGTGTGCTTGTCATTTTGTTGCTGTGGAAGTTAATTCTGTGCCTCATGAGGAGGAAGTGGCAACTTGCCCTGGGGAAAAGGGCGCAAAAAAAAATCTAAAAAAAAATCTAAAAATATTGAACAAATTTAAATAAATCTCATGGCATATGGCATTAGAGTCGTGGAACGTTCATCCCAATATGTTAAAAAATAGATTTTTCACAATTTTTTTGTTATAAATAAATCGGGACATGGCTCTACCCATACAGGTACTATTTAGTGTGCCTATAATTGTGGTCTCCTCGCACGATTGCTTTCTAATTATCGGATTTATCGCTAAACATCGGGAAAATATGCATATATAATAGTATGTTTATGGATTGGCAACTCGTGTTGGTGGGGGGGGGGGGGGGAAGTGGCCGAGGACATCTGGATCTGTAACTTGGTGAACTGAGGTCTCTCATAGAGTGTGGAAGTGCGCCACACTATTGAGTCGTGCTGCATACTGTGGTTTGTTCGCCATCTCCTTGTGCGTATTCACAAATCTTTTCCTATCGAAATAAGCTAAATAGAAGAGGGAAAGTATGTTGCTTGCCGTACAAATACGAGAAAGGAGGAGGCTAGCGAGGCGTGAGTAGCTATACTGAGTGTACAGTAGCCAGCGACAGCCCTCATCCCATAGCGTGCGCCACCACCACTTCATGCCACACACTGCTCTCCAGTGCCAGCTATTACCACCTATATAAAGGCAATAAAGTTACTGAAACATTTATATTTTTTATCCCTAATGCACACATTCATGTTCACTTATATTGCCATTCATCAGAACACAGGTAAATATGCACTACAAGTGCTAATAAAGTCCTTGGATATCAACACTTACCAGTGAAATGTTTTTAATATATTAAATAGTAAGAATAATGTGAATATATAAAAAAAATGTGAATATATACAGCAAATATGTAAAAAAAAAATTGTTTCAAGTGATATTGCCCTACAATTTTCACATATTTGAGTACAAATGTCCTGCAACATTGACTAAATCTTACAGAAAAATCCACATAGTAGAACGATCATAAGTTTTGTCGTGAACTTCAGCTTCAGATATTTGCATGAACAAATTTTACAACTTCAAGACATTTACAAAAATAACATTTTCGGGTTGATTCTTATCATTTTTACATATTATGTGCAGAGTTCTTTGTTCTTCAACATCAAATATTAGATTTTTTATAAACTCAAAACTTTTGGAGTTAAAACATTTTTAGTCTGAATTTGCCGCATAAAATTGTAATGACATATTAAATTTTGTTTACAGCAAACTTTGAAATTAATTAAAGGTGAATTCTAAATCATTGACACTGAAATTATATTGCATTCTGATACCACAATGAAAAAAACATTAACACTGGGACATTTTACTATTTTTAAAGCCTCTTGGAAATTTGCTAGCTTTTAGTTTTTTTTTTTTTTTTTTTGCTCATGTTACGGTGTTGATATATTATCAAACGTTGGATCATTTACCATGTAGATTATGCACCAAAATTTTTAGAGAATTGGAGGAAGTTTGAGAACAATTTTCCCGCCTCCTTAAGCTCATCTTCAGAAATCAAATGTGTTAAGGAATTTCCGCCTGATGTGCCTGTTGGTGTGGGTGTTCCCGCCTCTCCTCGAGCGGTGACATCGGCTGCCCCTTCTGTGGATGTATGCATCCTACTTAACGCATGTAGTATATGTTGTCTCTTCTGGCAACTTTGGTGCCTGAGCAAAACCGTTGGAAGAAAACTCACAGGTTGTGACTCAGTGGCTGTGAAGAGCGTGTTGAGAGGGTGGAGGGTGAGATGTGTGTAGAGGATGCTGTTGTGACTCTCTCAGAGCCGGGTCAGGATGTTCCTTGTATGGACCTGGCCTGTTCTCACCTAGTTATGCTTGTGGGAATTGAGCTTCGGCTCTTTGGTCATGCCTCTAAACTGTCAATAAACCTGTGTACAGATTCCTGAGCCTATTGGGATCTGTCATATCTACATTTGGAACTATGTATGGAGTCTGCCTCTACCACATAACTGCCTAATGCATTCCATTTGTTAACTACTCTGGCACTAGAAAAGTTCTTTCTAATATTTCTATTGCTTATCTGGGAACTCAGTTTCCACCTCTGTTCTCCTAGTGCATGTGCCCCTTGGGTTAAATAAATTGTCTTTATCTACCCTATCAATTCCTCTGAGAAACTTGTATGAGGTTATCATATCTATCCAAGCTCTTCTTTCTTCCGGAGACGGGAGGTTATGTTCCCGTTGTCACTCCTTGTACCTCAGTTCTAGTGCACTACTAATCTGGTGGCATACCTCTGAACCATCTCCAATATAGTCTTGAGCTTGTCGAAGCATGGACTCCATACTGGAGCTGCATACTCCAGGATTGGTCTGATATATATATATATATATATATATATATATATATATATATCTTATATATATATATATATATATATAGTATATATATATATATATATATATATATATATATATATATATATTATATATAGATATATATTATATATATATATATATATATATATATATATATATATATATATATGCAAACAAGCCTGAATGGTCCCCAGGACTAGATACAACTGAAAACTCACACACCCAGAAGTGACTCGAACCCATACTCCCAGGAGCAACGCAACTGGTATGTACAGGCATGCCTTAAACCACTTGACCATCACGACCGGACAAAAGGAAGTGATAGCTGTGGCTATATGAACCACTTCCCCGCCGGCACTGGATGGTTATCTTGGGCATAGCATTTATCAAATCACCTCATTTTTTGGGGCAACACGTGAGGAACACAAATTTGTGTTCCTCACGTGTTGCCCAAAAAATGAGGTGATTTGATAAAATGCTATGCCCAAGATAACCATCCAGGTGCCGGCGGGGAAGTGGTTCATATAGCCACGACTATCACTTCCTTTTGTCCGGTCGTGATGGTCAAGTGGTTTTAAGGCATCCCTGTACATACCAGTTGCGTTGCTCCTGGGAGTATGGGTTCGAGTCACTTCTGGGGTGTGAGTTTTCAGATATATATATATATATATATATATATATTATATATATATATATATATATATATATATATATATATATATATATATATATATATATATATATACAAGGTCTGAACAAGGTATACAAGGTTTCTGAATAATTCCTTACACAAGTTTCTAAAGCTCGTTCTTATGCTGGCTCGCCTGGCATATACCACTGATGATCCTCATGATGTGGGCTGTGGGCCTGGCATGATATCAACCCCTAGGTCTTTCTCACTCTCCGATTCTTGAAGAATTTCATGTCCCAAATGATACCTTGTATCTGGCCTCCTGCTACCTATACCTATCTTCATTACCTATTTGCTCTTGTTAGACTCTAACAATCATATGATGGGCCATTCCTTCAGGTGGTTCAGGTCATTTTGAAGCCTCTTTATATCCTCCTCTTTCTTAATCATTCTTATAATTTTGGCATCGTCAGCAAACATTGAGAGGAATGTGTCTATACTCTCTGGGAGGTCATTTGCATATATCAGAAACAGGATAGAACGAAGTACAGAACCTTGAGTGATTCCACTGGTGACTTCATGGCATTTTTAGGTCTCGCCCCTGACAGTAACTTTCTGCTTCCTATTACTGAGGTTTGCACTTATGCACTGGATCACCCTATCAGTTACTCTTACCGGTTTCTCCAACTTATGCACAGCCTCTTATGGTGTACTGTGTCAAAGGCTTTCTGACAGTCCAAGAAAATGCAGTCTGCCCACTCTTTTCTTTCTTGCTTCATCTTTGTCACCTAGTCGTAGACTTCTATTAGACCTGTTAGTCAAGATTTGCCATCTCTGAACCCACGTTTGTGGTGTGTCACGAAGTCTCTTGTCTCCAGATGTGCTACTAGGTTTTTTCTCATGATCTTCTACATCACCTTGCATGATATACAAGTTAGAGACACTGGCCTGTAGTTCCGTGTCTCTCTTATCTGTCGTCCTTTTTGTATACTGGGACCACATTTGCTTTCTTTCATTTTTCGGGAAGGTATCCCATCTCCAGTGACTTACTATATATCATGAAGGGTGGCAAGCACAGTGCTTCTGCACAATCATTTTGTACCTTTGGTGAGATTCCGTCTGGACCAACAGCCTTTCTCACATCCAGATCCAACAGATGGCTCTTAACCTCATCTTTGGTAATTTCAAACCATTCCAAGGCTGCCTGGTTTACTGCCATCTCTTCAAGGGGAGGTGCTTCAGTTCGCTGTGTTGTGATGACCTTCTGAAATCTCTTGTTGAGTTCTTCACACATCTCTTCGTCATTCTCTGTATTCTCAGTTTCATCATCTGTCCTTTCACTGTTTTTGCCTCCTGATGTGACTGTGGAGCAGTTTTGGTTCGGTCTTGGCTTCATTTATTATGTCATTTTCGTATTATCTATCTGCCTATCTTCTCTCACTGACATACACATTCCTGGCTCTCTGGTATCTCTCTCGTGTTCTGTTATTTCGATAGTTCCTCCACTCCATTTTCTTTAGTTCCTTTGCTTCCATACATGCTCTATTAATCAACGGATTCCTCTTTTGGTTCTCATATTTTTCCTTTTGCGCCGAGATAAACTTGTCTACTGCCTCCTAACACTTTTGGGTGACATAATAAACAATATCTTTTATGGACTTTTTTCTGAGTTCTGTTTCCCATGATATTACTCTTAGAACTTTTCTCATCTCCTCATATTTTCCCTGTCAGTAACCAAGTCGTTAGCTTTCTAGTTCTTTCTTGGGGGGAGATTACTCCTAATTCTACCAGGTACTCATATATCACTGCACTGTCGTTACTCATTCGCAAGGGGGTTTCCAGCTTAACTCTTCCTATATCCAACTCATTTAGGGTGAATATCAGATCACGTCTGGTTCATCTTCTCCTCTCATACTTGTGGTCTCTTGACGTGTTGGCATAAAGTTTCTTGTTGCCTCATCCAGCAGCTTAGCTCTCCGTGTGTCGGGTCCTCCATTGTGGGTCTCGGTTCTCCCAATCAATCATCCCAGGGTTGAAGTCTCTCATGATTATCAGTCTGGATCCATTCCTGTTAGTAATAGAAGCTGCTCTCTCTATTATGTTATTGGCAGCTATGTTTTTTTCTATCATATTCCTGTCTGGATCTTCTGTCAATTGGTTAGGGGTTATTAATTACTACTATTATTCTACTATTAGTTTTTGTCCTCTAATTGCTGTGGTTCTTGTTATATAGTCACCGAACCCCTTCTACAGCCCACGAAAACCCATCTCCTCAAAATTCCAGTCTTTTTTATCAGCAGAGCCACTCACTCATCCCACCTCTTCATTCCCCTCTCTTTCGTTACTACGTAGTATTCCTGCAGAAACACTTAATTTTTTATGGCATTCGTTAGTTTTGTTTCTGTTAGTGATATTTTGTCTGGGTTTTCTTCTTGTCAACTTTCACTAAGATCGGTTGTTTTATTTGTAATCCCATTTATGTTTGAGTACATTTCCTGAAGCTCACTTTCTGTTGTCCATTCTTGTTTCCTCTCTCTCCCCCCCCCCCACTTGGTGGGCATTCGGCTGGTTTAGGAAGTTATTCCATGGGTGTGAAAATTGGTGAAATGGTTAATAGGGCCTCATAGCATTTTATGGTTAGGGATGGGGGCCAAGGACAAGGGGGACAGGGAATGATATGAGGTGATGAAGAAAGAGAGGTCAAATGAGCATTTGAATGGGGACAGGGAGAGGTTTGTGGTGAGGAGGTTTCTAAGGGGAGGAGAATGGGTGTGTTGTGTAAACCTCCCTGGGGTTGCTAGGATGCAGGTTGGGGGTTCCCCGCTTTGCTCTGGGAATGTTGGCTTGGGCACTGTCGGTCCATGGTTCTCTCCTCTCGCCCTGCGCTTCTTCCTTGCGTCTGCTTCCATGATTCTCTCCTCCGTTGCCCTGTCTCTCTGGGGAATACTTTTTGGTGTTCTCACACATTTATAGTTCGTCTTTTCCTTCCTAGGATTTCCTCCTTTGTAGCCTTGTTCGTAACACTATGTTTATCTGTCGATCTCTGTCCTTGTTTTACCA
>WNGS01165105.1:20157-34351 GCA_020271785.1 Procambarus virginalis | reverse complement strand
CAGAAGGACAGACTTATGCAAATTTTATGCAAAGGGCATATGCAGACATAGATATGCTGGTAATAAGAAAGGATTAGAATGCAGTTACCAACATCCCAAAAAATGTTTAAATATGCTTAGGAAAGGTGAGTGTCGATTTGGATCAATATGTAGGTTTTTCCATCCTGACATGTGCCAAACCTCACTGGAGGACAGAAAATGCTATGACCTCAGCTGCCCATACTTTCACGTGAAAGGCACGGAACGCTACATAAAGAGTGGCAAGCAGGATAATGAATTTGGAGGAAACTCTATAATTTTTTTATACCAGACCGACAGAGAATTCAAAAGGAGGAGCATGGAGAGTGTATGGAACTGGATGCCAGATCCACTTGCATTCCAGAATTACAGATACAATACACACCGAAAGGGAACTACAACTACGACAGGCAACTGCCCTACACAACAATCAGTACTGGTCAGAACAAACTATTATGTCCACGCATAATGGGCTTGCCGAAAAAGTCTCCCAGTCAAACTATCACTAATAGAGTAACCTCATTCATCTTTGCCAACATACAAGGACTGAAAACAAGAACAAACAACAAAGTACAGTTCATAAATGGCCTCCTCACGGAGTCAAATGCAGTATTTGGAGCTTTCACAGAAACCCATAGGGGAATTGTTGGACAGTGAGATCTGGATTCCAGGATATAACCTATACAGGTGTGATAGGAAAATTAGGTCACATGGAGGAGTGGGTCTGTATATTAGGGAAGACCTTGTATGCTCGGAGCTCCTAAACGTTACAAATGAGGTGGTAGAGGTACTGGGATTAAAAATAGAGAAAATAATTTAGTGATTATTCTAATATACAAACCGCCAGATGCAACGGCTGAGGATTCACAGAACAGATAAACAAAATAGAGAATAGCCTTGATAATTTGGAGAACCCGATACCTGATATTATCTTCCTAGGTGACTTCAACTTGCCTAGTCTCAGGTGGAAAATAGCAACAATAATATTATACCAGGAAATCTATCGGACCTAACCAACCACAGATTAGAGAACTACTTAGATTCTGTGACAAATTTTCACTCACCAGCAGATATCGGAGCCAACGAGAAATGAAAATTTTTAGATCTGGTCTTTACGAACAATGAAGACATTATCAGAGACATTACGATATCAGATACCACATATTCAGATCACAAGCTCATTGAAGTGCAAACGACCATCAATACTCAGAATAGACCTAAAACGTTGATAAAGCGAGAGGGGCTATTCAGTAAATTCAATTTTAATAATAAAAGGATAGACTGGGAGATAATAAACAGGGAACTTACAAACATTCCATGGGAAACTGTTTTAAGTAATACAAGTCCTACAGAAGGAATAGAAAAACTGACTTCGGAAGCGTATCAAGTCTGTCTGAAACATGTTCCTTTGAGGAAAGCCAGAAAGAGATCTAACGTAGAAAGAGAACGCAGACGACAGTATAAACGCAGGAAAAAAATAACAGAACTGCTTATGCAGACACGAATTTCCCGTCAAAGAAGGAATAATTTAAATAGGGAGATTGAAGAAATCGAGCGGAAATTGAAACACTCATATGAAACTGAAGAAAGGCAGTTAGAACAGAAAGCAATTCAGGAAATAAAGAAAATCCAAATATTTCTTCTCATATGCGAAATCAAAAGCAAAAACCACTGCCAGTATTGGACCTATTCGTACAAGTGAAGGTTCATACACGGAGGATGACAAAGAAATTAGTGAAATCCTAAAAAAGCAGTATGAGGACATGTTTAGCACTCCAATAAACAACATGAAAGTGGAAGATCCAGACAATTTCTTTATGCGGATATTCAAACCCCTGTAAATATAACTGATATCAACACGAGCGCACTAAATTTTGAAAGAGAAATTGAAAACATGCCCATGCACTCGGCCCCAGGTCCAGACTCATGGAATTCAATATTTATAAAGAAATGCAAAGTGCCGGTAGCACAGGCACTCAGTATAGTGTGGAGGAAGAGCTTGGACACGGGGAGATACCAGATGCACTTAAAGTAGCAGACATAGCCCCTCTACACAAGGGAGGGAGCAAAGCATTGGCAAAGAATTATAGACCAGTTGCACTAACATCGCACATCATAAAGTATTTGAGAGTGATGGATTAGTCAGGTCACCAATTTCATGGAGACCAATGACCTTCACAACCCAGGCCAACATGGATTTCGAGCGGGAAGATCGTGCCTCTCACAGCTACTTGAGCACTACGACAAAGTCACTGAGGCATTAGAAGAAAAACAGAATGCTGATGTGATATACACGGACTTCGCAAAGGCTTCGATAAATGTGACCATGGCGTGATAGCACACAAAATGAAGTCAATGGGAATAACCGGTAAAGTAGGACGCTGGATACTCAGTTTTCTGTCAAACAGGACTCAGCGAGTAACGGTCAACCATATAAAATCTAGTCCAAGTGCAGTTAAAAGCTCTGTACCTCAGGGTACAGTCCTTGCACCGCTGCTTTTCCTTATTCTCATATCAGATATAGACAAAAATACAAGTCACAGCTTCGTATCATCCTTTGCAGATGACACAAAAATCAGTATGAAAATTACCTCGGCTGAAGCATTGAAAAACTTCAAGCTGATATTAATAAAGTTTTCGACTGGGCATCAGAAAATAACATGATGTTTAACAGTGATAAATTCCAGGTACTCAGGTACGGTAAAAATGAGGACCTTAAACATAATACAGAGTACAAAACACAATCAAATGTACCCATAGTAGGAAAACAGCATGTAAAGGATTTGGGAATAATAATGTCTGACGACCTAACGTTTAGGGAGCATAACCAAGCAAATATTGCGACAGCCAGAAAAATGATAGGATGGATTACGAGAACTTTCAAATCCAGGGATCCATCACAATGGTTGTACTCTTCAAGTCACTTGTGTTGTCCCGTCTTGAGTACTGCTCAGTACTCACTTCCCCCTTCAGAGCAGGAGAGATTGCTGAAATAGAGGGAATACAGAGAACATATACGGCACGCATAGACGCGATAAAGCACCTAAATTATTGGGATCGTCTCAAAGCTCTCCAAATGTACTCACTAGAAAGAGACGAGAGAGATATCAAATAATATACACCTGGAAGATACTGGAGGCCAAGTACCAAATCTACACAGTAAAATAACAACGTACTGGAGTGAACGATATGGAAGAAAATGCAGAATAGAACCAGTGAAGAGCAGGGTGCCATAGGCACAATCAGAGAACACTGTATAAACATCAGAGGCCCGCGGTTGTTCAACGTCCTCCCAGCAAGCATAAGAAATATTGCCGAACAACCGTGGACATCTTCAAGAAGAAACTAGATTTATTCCTCCAAGGAGTGCCGGACCAACCGGGCTGTGGTGGGTATGTGGGCCTGCGGGCCGCTCCAAGCAACAGCCTAGTGGACCAAACTCTCACAAGTCAAGCCTGGCCTCGGGCCGGGCTTGGGGAGTAGAAGAACTCCCAGAACCCCATCAACAGGTATCAACCAGGAGTGTGACAATGTTCTTTCTCAAAGGTGAGCCATGAGCTCAACATACAAATTCCAAATGCAGACCTGCGCGGCTTCCCTCTTGGGAGTTTGACACATACTGATTATCAAGGTATCTGACTATTTATACAGCTTCTATACATTATATGCAGGGTTACATAGTGTGTGTCAAGACTACCTACGTGATGCTAAACAGTCCAATCACACAGGGCGATTAGTCATATGGGTAGTAAAGAGTGCAGAGGCACATAATGGGGTCAAGGACTGAACCCCGCAATTCATTTTAGCTAAGCAAGTTACAATCATGACGAGTTAGTTACAAAATTCAATATAAGTCGTCACATCGACACGGGAGACGTGATCACTACCTACAATTTTTTTTTTTTAAAGGTGATCGCAACATCTGCTGTCCAAATAAATATCATTGAAATGTATGCGTGTCTACTCAATCTCCATCACCTCTTCATCCTACACCCATTATTGCTGTGCAGACTTTGTAACACACGTCATTATCATAGCAAGACAATGCCACAGAATGTTCAAGGCTCTTATACTGAATGAATGAAACATCATTCCATCTCGTTAGGGTCTGACCTTCGTGTCCCTCCCTAGCGCGAGTTTTCACTCACCATCGTCCTTCGCGCTCATCAGCCATTAGTAATCGATCGAGCCAGCAGAAAAAAACAGAGACTGTTGACTGTGTGACAGATTTAGCCCTCTGTAACACATTGTAACATAATGCAAAATCAACTTTTTGCAGTCCAAAATAACATTATGAAATGAAAGTATGACTTAGTCCATCTCTATTACATCTCTTATCAAATATAAATATTACTGTGTGACAGTTTTAACGCCTCTCGATGTCTGTCTGTCCATCACGCGACTGGGTTAATGACCACATTATCCCACACTTTACCTGCTCCTGCTTACCCCATACACTTAGTAACGTAACGTAACGTGGAAATCATCTTTCTGTCTGATGTCCAAATAACATTTTGAAAAATGTGAAGCTTTGAAGATTAAATTTTAAACAAAGGTGTGCCACCAGTCCACGAACTAAGAGGGGAGAGTTAGGAAGAAACGTTTTTGTGAAATAAGCATAGAAGAGTTTGAGGAGGCGTGTTCACCACCTACAAATTCTAATATTTTTTTTTTTGTTAACTGCGTGATCACAACATATACCTCCTGATCTCTTGTTCTGTCTCGCACTAGTCAACAAACACAATTTTGTGTCATTTCTTGACTAAAATAGCACTCCGAAACATCTTTGCACTTTTAATTTAAAATAGTTAGCTCTAGTTATGACTGTTTTAGCAGTCTATCTGATAGAAAAAAAAAGAGACTGGTGTTACCATAGTGAGTGAAAAAATAGTTTATCATTTTCTTAATACGTTTTATTCAATAACTAGTAGACATAACATAAGACACTTACATAATAACTGGTAGACATAACACATCATAATGCCATAGTCACATGGAGATAGCATACCATAATGCAGTTATGGTGTTAGCATAGTGGGTGGAAAAATAGTTTATTCTTCTCTTAATACATTTTATTCAATATCTAGTAGACATAACATAAGACACTTATATAATAACTGGCAGATATAATACAGCATAATGCAGTCACATGGAGATAACATAACATATCGCATCATAATGCAGTTACACAACTACTGGATTTCAGCAGAGTTTCAAAAAGTTTTTTTAGCTTTTGGCTTAGATTTTAGATTTTTTAGATTTAGATATTTCACGCTCAACCTCGTTATCACTATCACTGCTGGTATCACTGGTGGTATCAATATAGGTGGATCTATTAAGATCGTCCCCAACTCGAATCCTTCGCAGAGGGGTGAAGTTTTCGTCTTCGTCATCACTGCTTATTATCACCGACTGAGACATGGTGTTCCATTCATCACGACCTCTAGCCCGAGATGTGGGTTTGTGTGAACTTAGTTTAGAGTTGTGGGTTGTGGACGAGGATGGGTGTGAGCTAGGCTTAGGGTCATGGTTCGTAGACGTGACTTGGAGCGAACTAAGTTGGGGGTTGAGGAAAAGATTTATATCAACGTCTGTTAGCAAAGCACGTTGTTGACTATCTGTAAGCATTATACGTTCATCCAGTAAGGCTTCTACATTCAAATCATTTTTGGTCTGAGTAGAGGGGTTATCCTCTGAGAGAGAAATAGCGGCAAACACCGCGTCATCGATGCTTTCACTCATAGTCAGGAGATCTGGATACTCATCCCCCTGTGAAATATCCCCACTCGTTCTTACAACTTCTTCAGTCCTAATATTGTTAGTACTAGTAGTAGTAGTAGTAGCAGTAGTAGTAGTAGTAGTGTCATTACCTACTCTACACCCTCCGGTTAAAAGGCTTGGGGACAGTCCCTCTTCAACGGTATTCATAAAATATAATACATTATTTCCCCCCCTCATCACCGGACTTGGCAGCAAGTACACAATGAGGGATAGTGTTATTACTACTGTTATCACCACGATCTCCATCAGCAGGAGCAGTAGCGAGTGTGGCAGTGGTGTGTGTAGGGAGACAATCACTGCGGTGAGTGTCCCACCAGCAGGGCTGACACCAGCTGCGCCCATGTCACTACGGGCACCATCAACGCCGAGGGAGGGAGAGCTAACACAATGGTCGTCTGGGTTAGGGGGGAGGTTATCTTGAGGTTATCTTGAGATGATTTCGGGGCTTTTAGTGTCCCCGCGGCCCGGTTCTCGACCAGGCCTCCACCCCCAGGAAGCAGCCCGTGACAGCTGACTAACACCCAGGTACCTATTTTACTGCTAGGTAACAGGGGCATAGGGTGAAAGAAACTCTGCCCATTGTTTCTCGCCGGCGCCTGGGATCGAACCCTGGACCACAGGATCACAAGTCCCGCGTGCTGTCCGCTCGGCCGACCGCCTCCCTATTTGGGAGGACACAACCACCTCCACGGTGTTAGTGTGTATGTGAGTATTCCCTAAGAAAATGAAAATATTCCCCCAGAGGTGGATCTGCTACTGCTGGTGGTGGTGGTGTGCTGCTGCTGCTGCTGCAGCTGCTAGCATTCTCCAGGTAATCTCCTGGTAATCGGGGTACAGAATAGTGGGGTACAAAACAATGGGTATAGATAGAAGTTGGGTAAAGATAGAACTGCAGAAGGCCTATTGGCCCATATTTCTTGATGTTTCTATATTAGAGCGGAGTCTTGAAGTGGCTAGAATATAATTGTGCGTTAATTGGCTGTTGATTGACGGATCCAGCAATCAACAGCCAATTAACGCACAACTATATTCTACCCACTTCAAGACTCCGCTCCAATATAGAAACATCAAGAAATATGGGCCAATAGGCCTTCTGCAGTTCTATCTTTACCCAACTTCTATCTATACCCATTGTTTTGTACCCCACTATTCTGTACCCCGTATTGTATATCATCACCTCACCCAAATGCAGGTATAAGAGCCAATGTTGTTTCAGGCATAAGTTCAGTCATAAGTTGTGTGTGGATAAACTAAAGTCTTTGAAAATGTAATAAGTTTTACGAAACGCGCTCAAATGTCGCGTCAGACTAGAAATAAAAATGAATTTTGGAGAATTGATTTTTCATTTACCGTCACCAGTAAAAAGAAACATAAGGAAAATCGAGAAAATTCGTGTTAGAATTATTAATCTCACTTTTTCGGTCATATTTAATAATATATGTCTACAGGAAAGACTGCTACCAAAATATATATATATATATGTATATATATATATATTTTATATATAATATTATATATATATATTTTATATATATATATATATATATATATTTTATATATATATATATATATATATATATATATATATATATATATATATATATATATATATATATATACTAGTATATTTTGGTAGCAGTCTTTCCTGTAGACATATATTATTAAATATGACTGAAAAAGTAAGATTAATAATTCTAACACAAATTTTCTCGATCTTATGTTTCTTTGAAATATCACACGGATGATATTTCATTCATTCAGTATAAGAGCCTTGAACATTCTGTGACATTTTCTTGCTATGATAATGACGTGTGTTACAAGGTCTGCACAGCAATAATTAGGTGTAGGATGAAGAGGTGATGGAGATTGAGTAGACACGCATACATTTCAATGATATTTATTTGGACAGCAGATGTTACGATCACAGTTAACAAAAAAAAATTGTAGGTAGTGATCACGTCTCCCGTGTCGATGTGACGACTTATATTGAATTTTGAAACTAACTCGTCATGATTGTAACTTGCTTAGCTAAAATGAATTGCGGGGTTCAGTCCTTGACCCCATTATGTGCCTCTGCAACTCTTTACTACCCATATGACTAATCGCCCTGTGTGATTGGACTGTTTAGC
Organism: Procambarus virginalis; assembly: GCA_020271785.1. Classification (NCBI taxonomy): domain Eukaryota; kingdom Metazoa; phylum Arthropoda; class Malacostraca; order Decapoda; family Cambaridae; genus Procambarus; species Procambarus virginalis. The sequence goes on along the minus strand of WNGS01165105.1, from coordinate 26,423 downwards.
ATCACGTAGGTAGTTCTTGACACACACTATGTAACCCTGCATATAATGTATAGAAGCTGTATAAATAATCAGGTACCAAGTTAATCAGTATGTGTCAAACTCCCAAGAGGGAAGCCGCGCAGGTCTGCATTTGGAATTTGTATGTTGAGCTCATGGCTCACCTTTGAGAAAGAACATTGTCACACTCAGTGCTATGTCCCAGTGTGTCAGGAGAGAGAGAGAGAGAGAGAGAGAGAGAGAGAGAGAGAGAGAGATGGTACACCCCAGTGCCGTCACTCCCCCCCAGTGTAAGGGGGATGGTATGTGGAACAGGTGGGGCCTACTGACAGTAGTTTCATCTCCTTTTCCTTAACGAAACCACAGTGGATAGGGGAACCCCGACGCTTCCGGCCGTGTAGGAGGAACTAATAGCAGTCAATGCGCACCGTCAATACGGTTGCTTGTGTGAGAAAAAGTTAAAATATTCAGCAAAGAATGTTATATAAGGCGCATATATTCTCTCTTTCACTAGCGAGAAAATGCTAACATTCTGGCTGAGATGTGTGGTATGTCTTAACTCTCTCTCTCTCTCTCAAAAAGCACTCCTCCAGACCCCAGGAGTTTGAAATTACCCATGACAGATGCCGCTTGTCCCCTGACGAGGGGGAGCTGAGGGGAAGTGGGGTGAGAGGGGAAGATATGACCCCACCAGCTACTCGAAATACTCTTCAGTTAGCCACTGAATGGTGGACAGTACTGACCTCCCAGACCCCTCTGTAGACTTTGAAAAACGATTAAGGTTAATGGACCACATCCGCCCTGGTGCAGCTCCAACACGTCCTGGTCTGTCACCTATACACACACGTGCATTGTTACATAAAACAGACCTTCTCTGCCAACTGCTACCTCCTCCTCTCATTCACATCTTAAGAGAGTCTGCTCTCTCTCACCCTCCTCGACACTTCCTCCCGTGTATGGTGTATGGCGCAACTAATCACGTCATTGATCATCACCAAACACAGCTGCATAGCTCGGAAAAAAAAGTTAAACGATTTCTTCGCTCGAAGAAAATAATGACTGTCAAAAAACCACAAAACCCATTCCACTCTCGCTTCTCAACCACAATGGGCTCCAACCCTCTCCCGCCGAGGGGAAGCTCCCCTCACCCCTCCCCCACCCCATCAACATATCCGCCTATGTTGGAACCCTCACACCTCCACCCACCCTCTACATAGCCTTCTTTAGACTCATCAATTAATCAATCTATTTATCTAAACACAGGATTACCTCTATGGCAAACACCCATACATATTCATCTACTCTTATACCCATATTCTACTCTTCTCCTCCTATTCCTTACTCTTCCCACATACTCCGCATACCCCACATACTCTCCTACCCCCAACATGACCCCCCATCATTCCCTACCGCATAACCAGACACCAGACGCTCACACGCGTCCGGCAAGCGCCAAACATCCAGGAAAAAAGCACCCCACATATCGGAAGGCCTACATACCTACAACTGGCCACCTGGACCTATTAGGCCCAACTGGCCAGAGAGTGCGCACAGTTCTAGGCGTACTTTTCACTATTGACAGAGGCCAAATCCATAAACAGACAAACAAGAAATCCGTTCAAAATATTCCCAAACAATCAAAATCAGGTCTATCATCCATTACTGTTTATGATATTATATTGTGGGTTGGTGGTGTTGTCGTGTTGTTGAACCTTCTTTACGGACAACCCAACCCACAACTCGATAGAGTGTTTATACTTTACCAGGAGATCACACTGGGCGCTTCTGGCTCTTGGAGAGGGGCTCAACGTCACACGTTTAGGGGATGGGGCTTCAATACTTAGCCTCGTTGTCACGTGCAAACACCCACTCGAGCCAATGTGACTCCCCACTCTCTCCTTATGTGATATGATCTCCTCAATCCCCTTTGACTTATTAGTTTTCCGTCCTACCCTGTCCACAGCGGTGGTTCTTGGTTCTTTCTCTCTCTCTCCCCTTCTTTATTACATCCTAAGAAGCCTCACTAGGACAAGGGCAAACACCAGCAAATTTGAATACTACTGGACAAAGCACATACACAGTACATACACACATATAATATTAATAATAGTGAATCCTACACTCTATACTATTTCAGTCAGGTTGCACTCCAACAACATCAGAACTCTATCATCTGCATACCAATTGGTATCCTATCTTCTGATTCACCACCTGATACTACCAACCTCCTCAAGTAGGTCAAGTCTTATAACACAATGTTGCTCTATCAGTAAGAGAATATACATCTGTAAACATGTGCAAGGAAAATTGGCGTATGAATGTAATAACATATATATTTCAATAGAAATGTTCCTTGATACACAACAATGATCAGTCGATCACCCTATCAGTCCTAGCACACATACATCTGTAGGTAATCCTGCCTACGACTGTAACTCTAAACTTCAGTATAAACACTCCTTGGTACAAGAATGACAAACAATCACTCACCGTTCACTGCGTCTTGCACGCTAAGGACAACCAAACACTCTTTCACCTCCCTATAAGTAATCATTTAGAACTTCCCTTCCACATCTGGAAGTTCACTACTCTGATCTCTTCAGGTTCTTCCGGGTTAAACTACCAGGATCCTCTTCAGCTCCTCCAAGCTGCTACACCATGAAGTTCTCCTTGTGGTGCTTCGCCACTTCTACTAGGGTCCTCCACAGCTCTCCTGGCTGCTACACCATGAAGTTTCCTCGAGTGACTATGGTGCTTCACCACCTCTACAGAAGCACGTGACACTCCTCTTCACTGCTTCTCCTCACAGCTCGAGGTCCTCTTCTCCACTACCTTGGAGTCTCATCAACTACTGCCTCTGTGCTGGCTTCAAATTTCTCAGCAACTTCTTCCCCAAAGACAAAACTGCAACCCATTGACACTCCAATAAAAACGTTTCCCCTTGAACACAAACAAAAATAACCACACAATATGTTTGCCTCCAACAACTATCTGCTCTCTACATACTGTGAGAGTGGACTCCCCCGTTTTGGGCTGGTCCATGCTCTGCCTTGCTCGGCGGTTCTCCTCACTCTGGTAGGGTCCTCCGCCATCAGGATCTGGGCTCCCTCAGTCACCTGCCTGCGCTCAGAGGAGATGGATGTCGCTCCGTCCTCCCGGACGTTCCTCCCTCTCCACCCTCTTATTTTAGGCCTCCTGCCTTATCAAAACATGTCTAACTTATAATAAACACTGCTACTGTTGAAAAGAAGGACAACTCAACTTCTTTGAGAAGAAGGACACGGGGTGGTAAATTCCATCATTCTGCTGCGTCAGTACAGCTCCAGCCCCTATGTCACTGGCATCTACAAATAACGTAAACGGCGCTCCAAAATCTGGCGACACTAGTACAGGCGCCTTGGTCAACAGTCTTTTGGTCTTTTCAAACGCCTCTTGTGCTGTTCCATTCCACTCCCACTTCTTGCTCTTTGATAGCAAACTCGTCATAGAAGCGGCTATGGTGGAGAAATTTTCACAGAACTTCCGGTAATATTCAATCATACCGAGGTATCTCAACAATTCTTTCTTAGTCCTGGGCACCGGGAAGTTGTCAATGGCCTCCACCTTTGTTCTTACCGGAGCAACCTCGCCTTGCCCTACTATATATCCAAGGTACTTCAGGCGGGCTCTCCCGAACTCGCTTTTTGCTAAGTTGATCGTCATGTTGGCCTTCTCCAATCGATTGAACAAGTCTAAAAGTAGATCCACGTGATCCTTCCAGGAATCAGCGAACACTACAATATCCTCGATGTACACTGCACATCCGGTCGCACCTTATAATTTGCAATAGCTGACTCACAACTCGCCAGAAACATGATTTTCTCACAAACGATCTGAATTCTCTGGCTCCTCTTGGCTAGGCTGTCCTCCTTGGACGCCTGCACTCCATTGGTCCACTCTACTTATTTTTTCCACCCTCCGTTTCCTCGTCTACCAGGATCGTCCAGAGTCAGACGTTCTCTTCACGTCCAGAGTCAGACATCTACTGTCTGTACCTCCTCTGTCGTCTTCACACTTCCATATACTGCCATTATACTTCCGTCTCCTGTCATCATACTTCACTCCCTCGTCTTCACCGACGATCCTCTCTTTTGTCTCCTCATTTATCCGAGACTTCATCCTGTTTGACTTCCATCGAGTCCTCGGCTTTCTTCTATTCCTCCATGCTTGTATCATCATCCTCTTCCCACACTTCTCACCTCTATACAACTCCATTTCTTCTCCTTCAACTCTTCTTCGTTCCCTAAAAGTTTCTTTGAGCACTGAACTACACCCAACAGCACTCGACCGTACATGTCGCTTTACCTCTCCTAGAGCGCTCGTAAGCATCTCTCCACACATACTGTCTCTTCTCCTTTCATTTTCTCGGCTATTACTCTTATTCACTATCACTCCTCCACGTTTTCTGTGAAACATGTCAACTCCTGACACCTCAAACAACTTAACTCCGCTATCCAAATGCCTCTGTGCTCGTGGACACCTTGACGTTTTACACCCGTCCTTGATCTGTCCACATACTTCTTCACTTCTACTCAGCACAGTTGTATTCGCCTTCCGACTCTTAATTTCAACGGGCTGGGCTCTACTAAGGTCTGCTCTCTTCACATGAATCTTCTTCGGCTGGGTCATCTTCACTTTTGACCTCACCGAGACTCCATTTTCTTGAGCTGGACCTTCCTCAAACAGCCGCGCTATATCTATGTCGATGTCTTCTACCGGTTGAATCGACACTGTCTCATCTTCTCCAGCGTCTTCCTCGTCGGCCACCTCTGCCTTCATCACTACCGAGATAGGGTTTTCAATGGCTTGGCGGTCTCCTGACGCATCTCTTCGGATGTCAGTCAGGTTCACACTCTCAGGTGTCCCACCCGTGCCGTGGCCTTCTGGGCACTCGTCTGGCACAGTCTTCGCTATGACTCCTGGCAACACCTTTGTCCCGCACAAGTCATTCCCCAGGATCACTTGGACTCCTGGAACAGGTATGTCGGGGCATACTCCCAACATCACCTCTGCCGACACATATTCCGACCTTAGCTGGACAGCACATACGGGCATGTCACTCTTAGACAATAACCCATATACTTTCATCTTACTCCTGCCAGCTAACCGTCGATCATTCCCAATCAGGCTTCTCGCAATCAAGTTCTGATTAGCTCCGGTATCTCTTAAGATACCAACTTCTACCTTAGGTTGGCCTCCTATACTGATCCAACCTTTGCTCATGAACGGCCTATACCTCTCGTTCACTAAGTTCACCTCCTGTGGTTTGTCTTGGAACACATTAGTATATTTACTTCGGGGGTCACACATGGCAGGGTCACAACTCTCTTGCCCTGCCTACAATCTCGCATCACGTGACCCAATCCTTTACAATTGTAACACCTCACCTGGGAAAAGTCTCTTCTATATGTACCAGAGCGGCTCTGACTTTGTCCCTCGCATGAGAGTTCCTCGGGCCAGGCCTACTCTGTGGGGCTTTACTGGACTCTTGATTTCGTGGATCACGTTTAGTTAGCTCTCCTCCTCACTTTCAGACGAAGTGCGCGACCTACTCTTCTGAGTTTTAGGGTACTTACGTTTATCTGCCCATTTATCAAAATTCTTCTCACCCCAGACTCCTCTGGGTCTTTCATAATTTCTTCCTCCCCAGACTCCACTGGTCTGCCATTGCTGCGTCTCGCCTCGCTTCTCACTCTGTTCTCCCTCAAGCTCTTGTATGCTTCCGTAATCATATCCGCCCTATCTGCGGCATCTTTCACCTCCTTTACCCCTGCTTCTTGGATCTTGAACTTTGTTTCGGGATGCATCATCTCCAAGAACTTCTCCATGACCATCAATTGCTTCAGGTCAGCGTAAGATCCAACTCCAGCAGCCTCAATCCACTTCTGGAATCGTCTTTCCAGATCCCTTGCTGTCTCAGCAAAGTACATGCTCCAACTTCATCATCTCTCTGAAGCGCTTCCTATAAGCTTCTGGGTTAGCTGACGAACGAGCATAGTATGCTGCTCTTTACTGTGGCATAATCCTGGCACTCTTCCAGTGACAATTGGGTATATGCCTCCTGGCTGCACCGGTCAATCTTAACTGGACCAGCTGCGCCCATCTCCTGTGGCCACTCTTTGATACTGGCTACCTTTTCAAAGTGCTCGAAAAAGCTCTCTGCCTCTTCGGGAACAAACAAGGGAATGTCCTTCTCCCTAACCCTAACATCTGGTGAGTGTGATACCTGG
>WNGS01165105.1:0-19157 GCA_020271785.1 Procambarus virginalis | reverse complement strand
ATATATATATATATATTTTGGTAGCAGTCTTTCCTGTAGACATATATTATTAAATATGACCGAAAAAGTGAGATTAATAATTCTAACACGAATTTTCTCGATTTTCCTTATGTTTCTTTTTACTGGTGACGGTAAATGAAAACAATTCTCAAAATTCATTTTTTATCTAGTCTGACGCGACCTTGAGCGCTTTTCGTAAAACTTATTATTTTCAAAGACTTTAGTTTATCCACACACAACTTATGACTGAACTTATGCCTGAACACAACATTGGCTCTTATACCTGCATTTGGGTGAGGTGATGATATACAATACGGGGTACAGAATAGTGGGGTACAAAACAATGGGTATAGATAGAAGTTGGGTAAAGATAGAACTGCAGAAGGCCTATTGGCCATATTTCTTGATGTTTCTATATTGGAGCGGAGTCTTGAAGTGGGTAAATATAGTTGTGCGTTAATTGGCTGTTGATTGCTGGATCCGTCAATCAACAGCCAATTAACGCACAATTATATTCTAGCCACTTCAAGACTCCGCTCTAATATAGAAACATCAAGAAATATGGGCCAATAGGCCTTCTGCAGTTCTATCTTTACCCAACTTCTATCTATACCCATTGTTTTGTACCCCACTATTCTGTACCCCGATTACCAGGAGATTACCTGGAGAATGCTAGCAGCTGCAGCAGCAGCAGCACCACCACCACCAGCAGTAGCAGATCCACCTCTGGGGGGAATATTTTCATTTTCTTAGGGAATACTCACATACACACTAACACCGTGGAGGTGGTTGTGTCCTCCCAAATAGGGAGGCGGTCGGCCGAGCGGACAGCACGCGGGACTTGTGATCCTGTGGTCCAGGGTTCGATCCCAGGCGCCGGCGAGAAACAATGGGCAGAGTTTCTTTCACCCTATGCCCCTGTTACCTAGCAGTAAAATAGGTACCTGGGTGTTAGTCAGCTGTCACGGGCTGCTTCCTGGGGGTGGAGGCCTGGTCGAGAACCGGGCCGCGGGGACACTAAAAGCCCCGAAATCATCTCAAGATAACCTCAAGATAACCTCCCCCCCCTAACCCAGACGACCATGGTGTTAGCTCTCCCTCCCTCGGCGTTGATGGTGCCCGTAGTGACATGGGCGCAGCTGGTGTCAGCCCTGCTGGTGGGACACTCACCGCAGTGATTGTCTCCCTACACACACCACTGCCACACTCGCTACTGCTCCTGCTGATGGAGATCGTGGTGATAACAGTAGTAATAACACTATCCCTCATTGTGTACTTGCTGCCAAGTCCGGTGATGAGGGGGGGAAATAATGTATTATATTTTATGAATACCGTTGAAGAGGGACTGTCCCCAAGCCTTTTAACCGGAGGGTGTAGAGTAGGTAATGACACTACTACTACTACTACTGCTACTACTACTACTACTACTAGTACTAACAATATTAGGACTGAAGAAGTTGTAAGAACGAGTGGGGATATTTCACAGGGGGATGAGTATCCAGATCTCCTGACTATGAGTGAAAGCATCGATGACGCGGTGTTTGCCGCTATTTCTCTCTCAGAGGATAACCCCTCTACTCAGACCAAAAATGATTTGAATGTAGAAGCCTTACTGGATGAACGTATAATGCTTACAGATAGTCAACAACGTGCTTTGCTAACAGACGTTGATATAAATCTTTTCCTCAACCCCCAACTTAGTTCGCTCCAAGTCACGTCTACGAACCATGACCCTAAGCCTAGCTCACACCCATCCTCGTCCACAACCCACAACTCTAAACTAAGTTCACACAAACCCACATCTCGGGCTAGAGGTCGTGATGAATGGAACACCATGTCTCAGTCGGTGATAATAAGCAGTGATGACGAAGACGAAAACTTCACCCCTCTGCGAAGGATTCGAGTTGGGGACGATCTTAATAGATCCACCTATATTGATACCACTAGTGATACCAGCAGTGATAGTGATAACGAGGTTGAGCGTGAAATAACAGCACCACCCCCTCCCAAACGACAGATGAAATGAAATAAAATGAAATCGCACGACTATAGAAAAACCTAAAAAAAATCTAAAATCTAAGCCAAAAGCTAAAAAAACTTTTTGAAACTCTGCTGAAATCCAGTAGTTGTGTAACTGCATTATGATGCGATATGTTATGTTATCTCCATGTGACTGCATTATGCTGTATTATATCTGCCAGTTATTATATAAGTGTCTTATGTTATGTCTACTAGATATTGAATAAAATGTATTAAGAGAAGAATAAACTATTTTTCCACCCACTATGCTAACACCATAACTGCATTATGGTATGCTATCTCCATGTGACTATGGCATTATGATGTGTTATGTCTACCAGTTATTATGTAAGTGTCTTATGTTATGTCTACTAGTTATTGAATAAAACGTATTAAGAAAATGATAAACTATTTTTTCACTCACTATGGTAACACCAGTCTCTTTTTTTTTCTATCAGATAGACTGCTAAAACAGTCATAACTAGAGCTAACTATTTTAAATTAAAAGTGCAAAGATGTTTCGGAGTGCTATTTTAGTCAAGAAATGACACAAAATTGTGTTTGTTGACTAGTGCGAGGCAGAACAAGAGATCAGGAGGTATATGTTGTGATCACGCAGTTAACAAAAAAAAAAAAAATATTAGAATTTGTAGGTGGTGAACACGTCTTCCCAAACTCTTCTGTGCTTATTTCACAAAGACTTTTCTTCCTAACTCTCCCCTCTTAGTTCGTGGACTGGTGGCACACCTTTGTTTAAAATTTAATCTTCAAAGCTTCACATTTTTCAAAATGTTATTTGGACATCAGACAGAAAGATGATTTCCACGTTACGTTACGTTACTAAGTGTATGGGGTAAGCAGGAGCAGGTAAAGTGTGGGATAATGTGGTCATTAACCCAGTCGCGTGATGGACAGACAGACATCGAGAGGCGTTAAAACTGTCACACAGTAATATTTATATTTGATAAGAGATGTAATAGAGATGAACTAAGTCATACTTTCATTTCATAATGTTATTTTGGACTGCAAAAAGTTGATTATGCATTATGTTACAATGTGTTACAGAGGGCTAAATCTGTCACACAGTCAACAGTCTCTGTTTTTTTCTGCTGGCTCGATCGATCACTAATGGCTGATGAGCGCGAAGGACGATGGTGAGTGAAAACTCGCGCTAGGGAAAGACAGGAAGGTCAGACCCTAACGAGATGGAATGATGTTTCATTCATTCAGTATAAGAGCCTTGAACATTCTGTGGCATTGTCTTGCTATGATAATGACGTGTGTTACAAGGTCTGCACAGCAATAATGGGTGTAGGATGAAGAGGTGATGGAGATTGAGTAGGCACGCATACATTTTAATGATATTTATTTGGACAGCAGATGTTGCGATCACCTTTAAAAAAAAAATTGTAGGTAGTGATCACGTCTCCCGTGTCGATGTGACGACTTATATTGAATTTTGTAACTAACTCGTCATGATTGTAACTTGCTTAGCTAAAATGAATTGCGGGGTTCAGTCCTTGACCCCATTATGTGCCTCTGCAACTCTTTACTACCCATATGACTAATCGCCCTGTGTGATTGGACTGTTTAGCATCACGTAGGTAGTTCTTGACACACACTATGTAACCCTGCATATAATGTATAGAAGCTGTATAAATAGTCAGATACCTTGATAATCAGTATGTGTCAAACTCCCAAGAGGGAAGCCGCGCAGGTCTGCATTTGGAATTTGTATGTTGAGCTCATGGCTCACCTTTGAGAAAGAACATTGTCATACCTGGTTGATGGGGTTCTGGGAGTTCTTCTACTCCCCAAGCCCGGCCCGAGGCCAGGCTTGACTTGTGAGAGTTTGGTCCACTAGGCTGTTGCTTGGAGCGGCCCGCAGGCCCACATACCCACCACAGCCCGGTTGGTCCGGCACTCCTTGGAGGAATAAATCTAGTTTCCTCTTGAAGATGTCCACGGTTGTTCCGGCAATATTTCTTATGCTTGCTGGGAGGACGTTGAACAACCGCGGACCTCTGATGTTTATACAGTGTTCTCTGATTGTGCCTATGGCACCCCTGCTCTTCACTGGTTCTATTCTGCATTTTCTTCCATATCGTTCACTCCAGTACGTTGTTATTTTACTGTGTAGATTTGGTACTTGGCCCTCCAGTATCTTCCAGGTGTATATTATTTGATATCTCTCTCGTCTTCTTTCTAGTGAGTACATTTGGAGAGCTTTGAGACGATCCCAATAATTTAGGTGCTTTATCGCGTCTATGCGTGCCGTATATGTTCTCTGTATTCCCTCTATTTCAGCAATCTCTCCTGCTCTGAAGGGGGAAGTGAGTACTGAGCAGTACTCAAGACGGGACAACACAAGTGACTTGAAGAGTACAACCATTGTGATGGGATCCCTGGATTTGAAAGTTCTCGTAATCCATCCTATCATTTTTCTGGCTGTCGCAATATTTGCTTGGTTATGCTCCCTAAACGTTAGGTCGTCAGACATCATTATTCCCAAATCCTTTACATGCTGTTTTCCTACTATGGGTACATTTGATTGTGTTTTGTACTCTGTATTATGTTTAAGGTCCTCATTTTTACCGTACCTGAGTACCTGGAATTTATCACTGTTAAACATCATGTTATTTTCTGATGCCCAGTCGAAAACTTTATTAATATCAGCTTGAAGTTTTTCAATGTCTTCAGCCGAGGTAATTTTCATACTGATTTTTGTGTCATCTGCAAAGGATGATACGAAGCTGTGACTTGTATTTTTGTCTATATCTGATATGAGAATAAGGAAAAGCAGCGGTGCAAGGACTGTACCCTGAGGTACAGAGCTTTTAACTGCACTTGGACTAGATTTTATATGGTTGACCGTTACTCGCTGAGTCCTGTTTGACAGAAAACTGAGTATCCAGCGTCCTACTTTACCGGTTATTCCCATTGACTTCATTTTGTGTGCTATCACGCCATGGTCACATTTATCGAAAGCCTTTGCGAAGTCCGTGTATATCACATCAGCATTCTGTTTTTCTTCTAATGCCTCAGTGACTTTGTCGTAGTGCTCAAGTAGCTGTGAGAGGCACGATCTTCCCGCTCGAAATCCATGTTGGCCTGGGTTGTGAAGGTCATTGGTCTCCATGAAATTGGTGACCTGACTCCTAATCACTCTCTCAAATACTTTTATTATGTGCGATGTTAGTGCAACTGGTCTATAATTCTTTGCCAATGCTTTGCTCCCTCCCTTGTGTAGAGGGGCTATGTCTGCTACTTTAAGTGCATCTGGTATCTCCCCCGTGTCCAAGCTCTTCCTCCACACTATACTGAGTGCCTGTGCTACCGGCACTTTGCATTTCTTTATAAATATTGAATTCCATGAGTCTGGACCTGGGGCCGAGTGCATGGGCATGTTTTCAATTTCTCTTTCAAAATTTAGTGCGCTCGTGTTGATATCAGTTATATTTACAGGGGTTTGAATATCCCGCATAAAGAAATTGTCTGGATCTTCCACTTTCATGTTGTTTATTGGAGTGCTAAACATGTCCTCATACTGCTTTTTTAGGATTTCACTAATTTCTTTGTCATCCTCCGTGTATGAACCTTCACTTGTACGAATAGGTCCAATACTGGCAGTGGTTTTTGCTTTTGATTTCGCATATGTGAAGAAATATTTTGGATTTTTCTTTATTTCCTGAATTGCTTTCTGTTCTAACTGCCTTTCTTCAGTTTCATATGAGTGTTTCAATTTCCGCTCGATTTCTTCAATCTCCCTATTTAAATTATTCCTTCTTTGACGGGAAATTCGTGTCTGCATAAGCAGTTCCGTTATTTTTTTCCTGCGTTTATAGTGTCGTCTGCGTTCTCTTTCTACGTTGGATCTCTTTCTGGCTTTCCTCAAAGGAACATGTTTCAGACAGACTTGATACGCTTCCGAAGTCAGTTTTTCTATTCCTTCTGTAGGACTTGTATTACTTAAAACAGTTTCCCATGGAATGTTTGTAAGTTCCCTGTTTATTATCTCCCAGTCTATCCTTTTATTATTAAAATTGAATTTACTGAATAGCCCCTCTCGCTTTATCAACGTTTTAGGTCTATTCTGAGTATTGATGGTCGTTTGCACTTCAATGAGCTTGTGATCTGAATATGTGGTATCTGATATCGTAATGTCTCTGATAATGTCTTCATTGTTCGTAAAGACCAGATCTAGAATATTTTCATTTCTCGTTGGCTCCGATATCTGCTGATTGAGTGAAAATTTGTCACAGAATCTAAGTAGTTCTCTAATCTGTGGTTGGTTAGGTCCCGATAGATTTCCTGGTATAATATTATTGTTTGCTATTTTCCACCTGAGACTAGGCAAGTTGAAGTCACCTAGGAAGATAATATCAGGTATCGGGTTCTCCAAATTATCAAGGCTATTCTCTATTTTGTTTATCTGTTCTGTGAATTCCTCAGCCGTTGCATCTGGCGGTTTGTATATTAGAATAATCACTAAATTTATTTTCTCTATTTTTAATCCCAGTACCTCTACCACCTCATTTGTAACGTTTAGGAGCTCCGAGCATACAAGGTCTTCCCTAATATACAGACCCACTCCTCCATGTGACCTAATTTTCCTATCACACCTGTATAGGTTATATCCTGGAATCCAGATCTCACTGTCCAACAATTCCCCTGCATGGGTTTCTGTGAAAGCTCCAAATACTGCATTTGACTCCGTGAGGAGGCCATTTATGAACTGTACTTTGTTGTTTGTTCTTGTTTTCAGTCCTTGTATGTTGGCAAAGATGAATGAGGTTACTCTATTAGTGATAGTTTGAATGGGAGACTTTTTCGGCAAGCCCATTATGCGTGGACATAATAATTTTGTTCTGACCAGTACTGATTGTTGTAGGGCAGTTGCCTGTCGTAGTTGTAGTTCCCTTTCGGTGTGTAATTGTATCTGTAATTCTGGAATGCAAGTGGATCTGGCATCCAGTTCCATACACTCTCCATGCTCCTCCTTTTGAATTCTCTGTCGGTCTGGTATAAAAAAATTATAGAGTTTCTTCCAAATTCATTATCCTGTTTGCCACTCTTTATGTAGCGTTCCGTGCCTTTCACGTGAAAGTGTGGGCAGCTGAGGTCATAGCATTTTCTGTCCTCCAGTGAGGTTTGGCACATGTCAGGATGGAAAAACCTACATATTGATCCAAATCGACACTCACCTTTCCTAAGCATATTTAAACATTTTTTGGGATGTTGGTAACTGCATTCTAATCCTTTCTTATTACCAGCATATCTATGTCTGCATATGCCCTTTGCATAAAATTTGCATAATTCTGTCCTTCTGTTCTGATTTGCTCTATCGGGAACCGTCGTAGTGTCGAGCTGTCAGTGCTGTCTGGCACACTTTCTAGTTTACTGTCATCTACATCCGGGCCTACTGGGTCAGAGTTTACAACTTCCTGAGTTGCAGCCTCAGTTTCATCCCTGACTATAGCCTCCGCCCCTGGTATAGTAGAATTGTTGTTGTTCCTTTCCCACCCCTTCTGGATGGCTGGTAGGCTTTCAATGAATGATGTTTTCCGGTCATGCGTCATGTTATCTAGAAGGTTTTTTAGGATATTCCAAGCAGGCAGGTCATTTTACACACCCAGAGCGAGTGGCCAGCTCTCAGTGCCGTAGTATTACTCACTCCTGTACAAGCCGAATGGAATCTAGTCTTACAGATATAACATTCAATTCCCGTTACCTTCGTCTTTAAGGAGTTGTTACAGTTGCCACAAATTTGTTTATTTACTCCCATTTTGCCTAGTTTTGTTGTATATATCTATATATTATAATATTATATGTATACCGTATATTTGTAACAATATATATGTTTATTTGTTCTACTGTATGGTCAATACTTATCGCACGGTCGAGGGTGAGGATCCCAGAGGCTGTATAGTTGACACGTTGTTTTCCCAGGCCGCGGCTGGAGGCCCTCAGTTGCCAGTTACTTGGGTTATACACTGATATATTAATTCACTTGTATTACAATAAGGGATTTTCTGCTTTATTTCCGACTTGCAATAGTATTCACTTTCTCTATTACTAATTTCTCGATCCACATTCCCTTATTACACTTGTTGGAAACCAAATTTGCTAGTAAGCACACACACACACACGGTGGCCACACGGAACGTGGGCCTATGGGCAGGGTTCTGGCACCACGAGGTGGACAAAATTCACTTGTCTTTCCTTAAAGCACAAAAGTCGGGTGGCAATCACTATGGTATATTGTTTAATACGTTGAGATGCACTTTATGAGTTATCTGACTGTGTTTAGTTCCTGTATCACTGAAATATCCCGAGATATATATTGTTTTTCACAGAGCTCGCGCTCTCGTGTGCTTCCCCTCCCCACACACTACGGACTACGGACTCAGTGCTATGTCCCAGTGTGTCAGGAGAGAGAGAGAGACAGAGAGAGAGAGATGGTACACCCCAGTGCCGTCACTCCCCCCCAGTGTGAGAGGGATGGTATGTGGAACAGGTGGGGCCTGCTGACAGTAGTTTCATCTCCCTTTCCTTAACGAAACCACAGTGGATAGGGGAACCCCGATACTTCCGGCCGAGTAGGATGAACTAATAGCAGTCATTGCGCACTGTCAATACAGTTGCTTGTGTGAGAAAAAGTTAAAATATTCAGCAAAGAATGTTATAAAAGGCGCAAATATTCTCTCTTTCACTAGCGAGAAAATGCTAACATTCTGGCTGAGATGTGTGGTATGTCTTAACTCTCTCTCTCTCTTAAAAAGCACTCCTCCAGATCCCAGGAGTGTGAAATTACCCGTGACAGATGCCGCTTGTCCCCTGACGAGGGGGAGCTGAGGGGAAGTGGGGTGGGAGGGGAAGATATGACCCCACCAGCTACTCGAAATACTCTTCAGTTAGCCACAGAATGGTGGACAGTACTGACCTCCCAGACCCCTCTGTAGACTTTGAAAAACGATTAAGGCTAATGGACCACATCCGCCCTGGTGCAGCTCCAACACGTCCTGGTCTGTCACCTATACACACACGTGCATTGTTACATAAAACAGACCTTCTCCGCCAACTGCTACCTCCTCCTCTCATTCACGTCTTAAGAGAGACTGCTCTCTCTCACCCTCCTCGACACTTCCCGCCAGTGTGTGGCGGAACTAATCACGTCATTGATCATCACCAATCACAGCTGCATAGCTCAGAAAAAAAAGTTAAGCGATTCCACCAGCTACTGGAAATACTCTTCAGTTAGCGACTGAATGGTGGACAGTACTCACCTCCCAGACCCCTCTGTAGATTTTGAAAAACGATTAAGGTTAATGGACCACATCTGCCCTGGTGCAACTCTAACAAGTCCCGGTCTGTCACCTATACACACATGTGTATTGTTACATAAAACAGACCTTCTCTGCCAACTGCTACCTCCTCCTCTCATTCACATCTTAAGAGAGTCTGCTCTCTCTCACCCTCCTCGACACTTCCTTCCGTGTATGGCGCAACTAATCACGTTATTGATCATCACCAAACACAGCTGCATAGCTCAGAAAAAAAAGTTAAACGATTTCTTCGCTCAAAGAAAATAATGACTGTCAAAAAACCGCAAAACCCATTCCACCCTTGCTTATCAACCACAGTGGGCTCCAACCCTCTCCCACCGAGGGGAAGCTCCCCTCATCCCTCCCCACCCCATCAACATATCCGCCTATGTTGGAACCCTCACACCTGCACCCACCCTCTACAGAGCCTTACTTAGACTCATCTATTAACTAAACTATTTATCTACACACAGGATTATCTCTACGGCAAACACCCATACATATTCATCTACTCTTATACCAATATTCTACTCTTCTCCTATTCCTTACTCTCCCAACATACTCCACATACCCCACATACTCTCCTACCCCCCAACATGACCCCCCATCATTGCCTACCGCGTAACCAGACACCGGACGCTCACACGCGTCCGGCATGCGCCAAACATCCGGGAAAATTCCCCTACAACACTATGTGGCTACATACGTTTACACCAGCTGGCCACCTGGGCCTATTAGGCCCACCTGGCCAGATGGTGCTCACGGTTCTAGGCGTACTTTTCACTACTTCTGTCTGATTGAAAATAAATGTATATAACAATGTTATGTTGGTTAAGCATCCCACAAATATCAAAGTGCATTAGATACAGTTTTATAATCTTGATGTTATCTTGAGATTATTTCGGGGCTTTAGTGTCCACACGGCCCGGTCCTCGACCAGGCCTCCACCCCCAGGAAGCAGCCCGTGACAGCTGACTAATACCCAGGTACCTATTTTACTGCTAGGTAACAGGGGCATAGGGTGAAAGAAACTCTGCCCATTGTTTCTCACCGGCGCCCGGGATCGAACCCGGGACCACAGGATCACAAGTCCAGTGTGCTGTCCGCTCAGCGGATCATAATGTATGATCATAATGTATGATTATGAAGTATATGTCTGTACTTTGTTTGATAGACTGTGCCTGAAAATGCTAAATTTGTGTTCACATTTAACAATCAATAATCATCCCAATTTGCCCCTAACGGTCCTTGGTTTCACACTGTGCGTCCAGATGCCTTTAATTGCAGTTCACCTCTGATGGCAACTGCATTCATAAAGGGAAACTGACGGTGGCATTCAAGAATTCGTTGGTCTTCTTTGGGAGAGGCCTCTCCTGGTCCACCAAACCGATGTTTGTCGTTCAAGTTCAAGGATCCTTTATTTTTCCATGTTTTCTAGCGATGGCGGCAATTGACATGCCTCTCTCATAGCAACTATTACCCCTAGTTAGCATAGCCTTTTACCTCTAGAGTTCATCCTTCATAAAGAGTCTGCACTCTGGAGCTGACTCGTGGATTGGTCTAGAGAGAGTGAAGGACCCACATTCTTTCACCGAAACAACGAAACTTTCTGCTATAGTTTGACGGTTAAACAACCATTGTAGGAAACTGACTTGTTTTAAGAAGCACTAGTTTGTCAAATAACAAATATCATCATGTAGTCTGTGTTGAGTAGTACTATTTGTGCCTGCTGAATCGAGCTATTAGCTCTTGAACTCCACCTTTCTAATCAATCTATTTTTCTCTATTAATTCTACTACATATATTCTCTCTAGTACACGTGCACACACATACACACATCATCAGGAAGCAGCCCGTAATAGCTGTCTAGCTCCCAGGAACCTATTTACTGCTAGGTAACAGGGGCAACAGGGTGAAAGATGTGAGGGGATGGTTCACCAGCTCACTTACAATAGTGCTCTTATGCCTGTGGGAGGCCAGTACACTTGTTAAGTGCACTTGTTAAGTGTGCGGACTTAACTTTGGTAACCAGCAACCGAAACATCTAGTGTTTGGGCTCATGTGAGAGCCCCAGTCATCAGCAGTCCAGAAATGTTACCGTGGCCGTGGTAGCATGTCTGTGGACAGAGATAGAGCCAATAGCATCTCTCATTGTAATGGCTTGGTGCGAGGGACTAGCTTGTGCGGGAAACAGTTAGGCCTGGCGTGGGTAGCTGTGGGCCTCCCCGCGCGCGCTAGCCATTTGAACCGTCGCCATGGAAACAGACGCCATCTTAGTAAACATCTTGAGCCGCCATGTTGGTCGCCCATCTTGGAGTTGCCCTAGGGGCTATGCTACACCGTCGCTGATTGGAGGAGAGGGGTAGGCCCCAGTATGCCTTCCTCTCATTGGTTATTTCGAGGAATACGCGGGAATCGTTGCTGTAGGCGTTATTCTGGACAGAGCCATCACCCTGTCAAGACGCTCCTATGCTCAATTCAGCCAAATTGAGTATAGTGCGCCGTGGTGGTTCAACAACTCAGCTGTTTCAACTCCTGCTTCATCTACTACAGCGGTCGTCACAGAATCCGGCCGTAGTCGTCGCTTGGAGGGGAATGGACATTGTGAACAGCGAGTGAATAGAGAAGATCTTATCTGGGATCATGGGGTAATGTGCATACGAGCAGTAACAGACTCGAAGATCCCATACCAGTGATGATTAGACTTGCTAGTGCTCTGTAGCAGTCGATGGGAACGGGGAAATAAGTGTTAGTGCTTTAAGGCAGATTTCCCATGTTTGTTTAAGACGCAATCGTGCGCGTCACCTGGGAACGAACGCTTCACTTCACCGGTGGGTCGAGGGTACGAAACAAGCCGTGTTGCGGGAGGGTTCGGTGCGCGCCGATTGAACGAACGATACCGCTGAGGTACCAAGCCAGCCAGCCTACCACCACTGAGCCAGCCACCCATAGCGGGGTGCCTGATGTATGGGAATGGTGTGTGTAAGCCGGCAGTATGAATGTAAGTACCTATGTGTGTATTTCTGGTGATTAGTAGTCTCTAAAGCTTGAATTCGAGGTCAAGTGTTCCGTCGCATTGTCACGCAGCACCTGTAAGGTGGAGTGAAGTGTGGACGAGGAGATAATCACCCTTGTTGTCATCTTGTCAGTCCTGAGGGACCTACGTCTTGTGAGCACAGACGTACAGAGTGTGTGTGTGTGTGGGTACACACGGGAACAGAGTATATACATAGATTAGCCAAGGACTGAGAGGATGTCCATGTAATATTATATTATTCCATTGTGGTAATTATTCATTCTTGATCGTCCGTGGGACGGAGTGATATCATTTCATGTGTAGTCTTGCAGGTGTGGAATTTCAACACTGAGCGCTCAGGTATGTGGTAACGTCAGTGATTCCTGGCAATGATTATTGTGGAGTGTGCCACAGTGTGGTTTTAATTTCTTGTATTGTTCCCAGGGCCGTGACAAGTGTGAATATATATATATATATATTGTGGTTGCAGTATTAACGTAATTTTGGTAGAATTTGGTGAGTGACGAGGCTGTCGGGAGTGACAGCCCTCGCTCTGTCGAGTAACGTAAAACTCGGGAGTGTTTATTCGGCATGCGTGATCGATAAATCACTCACCCATGTGATTTAGGAGTGCGAGATCTCCTTAGTGTTCCCAATAACGTTTGATAGCTGTAGGCTACATGTGTCAGCAGTATATATATATATATATATATATATATATATATATATATATATATATATATATATATATATATAATCGTAGTGTCACGGTGCCCAGTGTTATTGTGTTATTTACTGTGTGGTGATTGCAAGTTTGGGACCTATGTTCTAGGGGTTATTGAGAGCACTGGGGTCATTTGCAACAGTAAATAAGTAAGTAAGTGTTGAGCAGTATTCTAATACTTGGAAATTAGAGTACTTGCCGTGTGTGTTGTTGCAAAGGGGTTGTCATTGTTAGTGATTGTTGCTAGAGTTGAGCAATCACCGTGGGTGACTGCAGTTCAGTGAAGTCATTGTGGGGGCAGTGTTCTAGAGGGTTCATGTCCTGTATGTATTTTACTAGGTTCTGCAGTATTGTCATTGCAACCGGATTGTAACGTAAATCACTGTGATTTGTTAGTGTGATTGTCATTGTCGTGGGTGAACTCGGCTGTAGACGAGTACTTGGATATACATATATTCTCCTGTTTATCTGGTAGGACATCGAAGTCCAGTATTCAGTGAGGTGATTGCGAGGCAATTAATATAACGTAACCGAGGGAACGCCCATTGCTTAAGAGAATTTGTTCTTTTACAATATGAGTAACGTAGAATACGCTTGGGTTAATTTACTTTCCTGCAAGCAGCTACGGTAGTCTCAAGGAGCCTAGCCACCAGCCAGATAAGAATTAGAGTATTGTCTGTCGTAATTAACGGTCAGTGGGCCGGGTAATTGACGTGTTTCAGGAAGTCAAAGTAATTAATCTCGATCCTTGTTGATCGACTCACACGAAGGCTACATTGTTCCATTAACGTAACGTCGTTATTTATGTCCGGAAGTACCGGCACTTGATTGACTCGTGGGAAGAGTAACGTCATTTAGAATAACGTAAACGTGGTGCCTAATTACTGTTATTAGCCACCTGAATTGGTCTGAGTATGGAAGGCTCAGACGGAATTCATACCTTAATGTAAATTGCTGAGCCAGTGTGAAAGGTTGCGTATTTAACTGTTTAATTATTGATCTTGAGGATAGTAATTAATTACTCTAAAGGTAATCACGAGTGATTACCGTTCTCTTAGCACTTTGGACATTGTAAATCAGAGTTTACCATCGCTGAGTGATTAGTAACCGATTAACGTAAATTAACGTAACTAGTAAAGAGATTAATCAGCTGTCTTGTAGTACAGGGATTAATGGGATTTTCTCACTGAATGCTCGACGGGTAGAGTGTTGTGTAATTTCCGCGTTACTAGTGACAGTTGTAAGAGTTATTAAATTAACGTAAATGTTATTGTGTTATTAACGTAAATCAATTGTATTGATTGTTGATCGTCCGTGGGACGAAGTGTTAACGTAAAGATTAATTGAGGAAGGGTGCTGGAGTTGCCAGTGAACCCATTAGTTATTGATGTCATTGAAAGACTACTGATTTGATTGCATTGCAACCGCTATTGCAGGTGTAGACTGCACTGAGGCGTAGAACAGTTAGGAGGTTACTGGAGACGTGTTTCAGAACTCACTGTGTCATTTGTTGTAATTGTGATTATAGATCTGTTAGTTCTTGCTTGCTTGTTGATTCCTCTGTGGTCACGCTTATGTTCGAGTTAGTTCATTATGCAGTCCGAGGGGCTGGTGTCTAGCTGTCATTGATAGTGTCACAGGAAGGATTTCGAGTAACGTCATTGACATTCTTTTTGTTTGTTGTAGTAGTTAGTACTTTATTGAATAAACTAAGTTGTTATGTTAACACTGTCTTTTCGTTACACCCCCACACATTATTATTGTTATGCAAATGTTCTTCACACTCGACTATTGGAGACTTATTTCTGAGCTTTGGATCAAATATACGGCACTACACAACAATAAATTATTGTTGTGAGAGCCCAGGACCTACTCGTTAGATTCGCTTCGGCGAGTTACGAAGGTCGACGGCCCAAGTGGAGGGGATTTCAATTTCATTGGGGTCTCGGCGTTTGCTCGCGCCTAGTCAATTGTTCGTACAGGGTCCCAAAGTGAGGAATGAGCTGCTTACTACACTGGTGTGTTAGCTAAGCAAGTCCTTCCTCCGGCGACCTAGTTGAATATCACGACAGGAATAAAGGTTAAAGAATAGAGAAAATTCTTAGAAATTTTCCGAGCTCAATTCCTTATACCAATTTATTCATTCCACTGACTTAAGTCAGCCCAAAACTCTCACAACGTGGCGCCCAACGTGGGGCCCGTAGACTTTTGATTCATAATCAGGAAAGTAAGACTCATCAAGTCGAGAAACCTAGGAAGAAAGGTGTGCAGAACATTGCAGAACAATATTGTTGTGGGTGTGTTTGTTGTCGGTTAGCAGGATTAGGTACACACACACCACACACACAGAATGGATGAGGATTATAGGTTTAAGTACATATATCTGTATGCAGCTAGGTATGGCGTGCTGCCAAAGGATAGAGACATTCGCACAGATGAAGAATGTCGGCAGTATGTTGAGAACCAAAATGCCTATGTACAGCGTGTACTTCTAGAAAGAGCAAACAGAAGTGATCTAGGGGACAAGGGAGTTCCCCTAGCCGACCGTGGTATAGTCGGTATGTCAGGGGGTGTGGGAGGAAATCCACCCCAGGAGAAGGAAGGGGAGTCGCGACCCCAGCCTAGGCTAAGGACTGATTCCTTGGGCCACAGAAACGTTTCATATGAAGTCAATCGGATACCAGAACATTTGCGCAGGATGGGGACTGAACAACCCCAGGAGGAATTCACTTTACAGTACCTTGCAGCTCAAGCTGATGCTATGGAACTGCAAGGAGTGGATTAGGCCAAATTTGTGGCCGACATGTGGAATGCCCACCACGAGAGATTGACTAGATTGGAAATTGCAAGAGTGCAATCACAGGCAAGGACGGGGAGTCAAACCCCTCCTACCGCGCCAAGCTCAGAGGTACAGGCGCTGGAAGTAGAGATACCTCCTCTATTGCCAAGAGAGGAGAAGATCGATCCTAGGGATGCATACCTAGATCGATGTGTGACAAAGGTTGAACGGTTTACTCAAGCTCCAAGTACGGGAGCCAAACCTAAAGAAAGTAAGTCTAAGGGTAACCAACAGAAACCCAAGGTTAAGGGACCCAGGTGCTTCACATGCAGCATGGCAGGTCACCGAGCAGCTAAGTGCCCGAGCAACACTAGGCGTAAGACTAAGAAGGTGACCAAGGTGCAGGTTACAGGCATGAGTACCGTGGGAGGTGATGCCCTAAGACACACACTCGAGTTAACTAGTGGAAGAGTTAATGGGCAATGGACGAGTGTCTTTCGAGACCGGGGTGCTACAGTTAACATGGTCAGGAGCAGTTTGGTTGGGCCTGAGAGTAGAACAGGTCGAAATCTCCGTGTCCAGTACCCAGATGGCACTGGTAAGGACATGGGAGAAGTGTCCGTGTTGGTAGACACCCCATATATCAAAGGTAAGAGCAAAGCTGCACTAAGTAGGAAGGCAGTGTATGGACTTTTGATAGGTAATTTGCTCCTGAGACTGATGGATGCCTACTACTACTCCTGGTATAGAGAACCAGGTGGGTCTGTCCTGTGGAAATGACCCAGCGGAAACAGGAACAGGTGAGAGGAAGGTTGAACCCGCTGGCGTTGACACCAAGCGTCAGCCGGCCGGTCGAGCAGAGATCACCGCCGCCCAGACAGAAGAAGAGGCGCAGCAGGTGAAAGGAAACCGGATCCATCCTTCTCTCCCTATTGCACAGAAAACGAGAACTGACTCAGAGGGACTCAGATGGGTCTCACCAGCTGACGGTGATGTCACACGGCCGCCAGCTGAGGAAGTCAAGGTAGCCTCTTGTCAGGCGAAAGATCAGGTGCATGAGGTAACAGGAAAAAAGAGCAATTTTCCTGCTTTCATTTCACAGAAAATGGGGGTGAGCCCAGTGAGACGGGTGTGGCCCGGATCAGCTGATCCTGTAACGGGGGGGGGGGCGGTGGTGAACATTGTTTTACAGTGTTCAGACTCACGCGTCTTGTGCTGTTCGGTGTAGCTATTAAGTAGTTTTAAGTGGTGGTTCTGTTCATATTATCGCGATTGACTGCTTACTCCATTTGAACGCGATAATCTGAGTTGTACTGGTATTGTACAGCATGATAGTGGGGAATAGTGTGTCAGCTTGATTCACGTCTAGGGACGCCTGCCGTTTGATGTCTGGTCACTGTGTGTGGCAACAAGTTTTGAGCTGTGGACCCGCGAGAGTAGCGAGGGAAATAGTTTGGGTCACGTGATGTGGCTGTAGGTTTAAGGCGTAAGAGTAACCATTAATTAAGCTCTCACGAGCAGTAATTACAGTTTACCCGATAGGAAGTACAAATAGTTCTATCAGTGAATTATTGTCAATGAATAGTGCGTGTGGAATTGTGTACTGGTATCGCGTATGAGTAACTGTCTCAACACGGTGGAAGTGCTATCAATTATTATCTGTCATAAGAGCAAACAGATTAAAAACTATTTACGATTGAAAACTATTTTTGTTTAGAAGTGACATTGAAATTACCATCCTTGTTAAGTAAAGGGGCTAATTATAACGACGTTGTGAGTTTTTTGTCTTGTTCTCAGTGGATTATTGTCAGTTCCAAAGATTTTTTATTTTATTTTTTTTCAACATTTTGGGTCGGCGCTAGTCCGGTGAACAAGTCGTTCGGACGTAGTTTATTGGTATCATGAGTTCAGATAGGACATTAGGAGCCAGGGAGGGCTTAGCCAACGGAACCTTCCAGCAGTACAGTTTCAGAGGATCAGGCTGAGGCCGCACGTGGGGACTTAGCTATGACGCTGGATGAAGTGGAAGTTGAAATAGGGAGACAAAGACAGGCTATCCAAGTGGATAGCAAGGTTCAGGAGTCAGGTGACGACCCACAAGATGCAGGTGGTGGGGTCACATCAGGTCACATGCTGGGTAGCCTTCCCGTGTCCACCCGGATACTCAGCAGCCTAATGACATCACCCCTCCCCCACTTCCCCGCAGACCGTCCCCCAATCCCACCACCACCCAAGGGACGCGGCGGCCTGCAGCTTCCCCACATACCCCTACCCATCCACCCCCTCTCCCACCTTACCCATCCTCAGAAATTAGGAAGCGCCTCTCTGAACCCTTATGTGAACCTTCCGGCAGGGCGTGTACATACGACTACCCAGGGGTCCACCCAGGGGTCCACTCAGGTGACTGTCACCACCAATACCACCCCACCTCTTCCCCTCGCAACCCCAACCTTGGTCATACGACAAAACCCTCCTCTACCATCCTATGCCTTGCCCAGAACCAAAACCTAGAATCCCCTGCCTCACCCCAACATCACCCTACCCAAACCCTACCTCCCACCTGACCCTCACTATAACCCTAACTCACACCAACCCTTCCCTCCCCATTACCAGCCCTTCTCTAACCATTGCCAACATCTACACTCCATGCCCCCTGCGTCTCATGGTATGCGTCAGCCCCCATTTTCATCATTCTCATTGCCGAGACCAGTGTTGCCCAAACTAATTTGCAAAGAGTTACCGACAAATATAGTTGGAACGTAACCGAAAATAGACGGACTGGCTAGGACAAGTAGGTTCATGTTTGTCAGCTGCCCAGGATGACTGGGTGAAAATTAACTTAGCAGCGGGAGCGTGTATAGACCCTAATGGTTCATATGCAGGACCAAGAGTTTCAATATTTGCAAACATGGCCAGAGTTTGTGTTAGCGATAAGAGACGCTACAAAGAGAAAAAACAGAGGAAACAGCTAATAGGTTATTTAGCTAGTTTAAAACGAGGCCCGAACGAAACGCTCAAAGATTTTGGAACTGGAATATTGCGGAGAGTGCGTGACTTGAGGTATTGAGTTAGGCTACGATGACCTGGACCTAGATTCAGGAAGCTCCGTGTATTTCTCGTAAGTGGGTTTGCTACGAAGTTCCTAAGTGTGCCCTAAGAAGATGCTTAGGTGCAATCTAATCAATCAATCTCAATCTCAATCAATCTAGGTGTGTGACTGCTTTAAAAGCAGTCTCCGTGGTGTAGTGGTAAGACACTCGCCTGGCGTTCCGCGAGCGCTATGTCATGGGTTCG
>WNGS01165104.1:8650-22979 GCA_020271785.1 Procambarus virginalis | reverse complement strand
CTTATGTGTGGCCCAAAGAATGAGGTGATTGATAAAATACCATGCCCAAGATTCTATCAGAGTGCCGGTGGGGGGATGGGGAAATTAGCCTAGCTACCATCTCTTTTGTCATCGGTCGTGTTGGTCGATTGGTTAAGGTGTCTTGTACGCCAGATGCATAGTGCTCCTGTCAGTCTATGGGTCGAGTCACATCTGGGGTGTGAGTTTTCAGTTGCATATATGCCTCGGCGACCGTTAGGCTTGTTCGCACATATATATATATATAATATATAGATTATATATATATATATTATATATATATATATATATATATATATCTTACATATATATGTATACATATATATATGTATATATATACACGTTAAGTGTATATATGTATCGAGGTCTCCCTAAGGCCAGACTACTGACCTTCCCCGGGATACAACCCGACTAATCCCAGGTAACTATCTACTGCTAGCGGCATTCGGTGAATGGAAACATGCCCAACAGTTTCAGTCTCTCCAGGGACTCGTCCCAGGATCCGAATGTGAGTGAAGAAACCTCCAACTGTACTATCATGACTCATCAAGGTCGAATAATCTTCAAACCTTGTCAAAATACTTTTGACATTTCTCTCCCAAAACAGTGTGAAACACACACTCGACAAGCCGGTTGGAATAGCTGGGAGCGGACTAAATGGGTATGAGTGTTATAAACTAAAAATATTCCAAATAACTAATATGGTGAAGTTTGTGAGTGAGAACAGAAGGCCATAGTGTTTGGGAATGACAGGAGTGAGACCACCTAAAGGGTTAGAAAAAGAAAGAAATCTGTGACTGACTCTAAAGACACAAAACTAACACCGAGAAAACAAATAAATATAATAAATTTGGCTTCACATTCGAAACTGGCCAATGTAAAAATGTCATTAAGAAACTTTATAAAGAAATCATTCAAAGTTAGGCAGCTTATTTCAGTTCAGTCCACGTTACATGCAGCTCCAGCATCGTAATGTTCATGAACAGAAAAGGAGATTCAATTGCTCTTGCAAGTCCATTTAGTTTGCATGAGACTCTTTCGTGGAATATTGTCAAAGGATTTCTTAGAATATGAAAAGATGCAGTCAGGATATTTTCCTACTTGATCAGCTTACTTTGCCACAGAGGTTCTTTATCTCCACAGTGCGTGTCAGGGCAAGTGGTCTGGTCGAGGAGCCTAGAGTCTTCGCTTACACTTTCTAAATGTTTCAATAGCCACATTCTCTTCAGTTTTGTACATAATACATCAGTGACACTGATTTGTAGAATACATTTTTTGCCCTATTCCCTACCAATATATTCAACATATGCAGCTGTATATGTTACCACATACGTAACATACCACCGAGGTCTAAACATACAGCAAACATACTATCCAGAGCACCTCCCTAAAACATATTTACACATCAGTCCGCAAAATATATTTCCCCCATAACTCGCCTCAGTCCCAGCGGGAAGGAATAGATAAATTCCAACAATTCACATTGATATGCTGTGAATGTCCCCTGCTGGACAACTTCGGTAAAACCACCCAGAACGCAACCGAGAAAACGTTGCAACTATGCATCCTCCCCCTGCAACAAGCGGCTCATGCTAATTGCTAAAGCATCAGGTGAAATGAACCGTTTTGTAGCTTTATTATCTTGCGTTACGTTATCAGAAAAATAATAATATAAAAGGAAATCAAGAGATCCTTAGTTAATGATCGAGGAGGTCAGACACACGGCTCTCCTCAGTTGTCCTGAGGGGAGTCCTGTTCCTCATTGGTCGTGAGGGGAGTCCTGTTCCTCAGTGGTCGTGAGGGGAGTCCTGTTCCTCAGTGGTCCTGAGGGGAGTCCTGTTCCTCACTGGTCCTGAGGGGAGTCCTGTTCCTCATTGGTCGTGAGGGGAGTCCTGTTCCTCAGTGGTCGTGAGGGGAGTCCTGTTCCTCAGTGGTCGTGAGGGGAGTCCTGTTCCTCATTGGTCGTGAGGGGAGTCCTGTTCCTCAGTGGTCCTGAGGGGAGTCCTGTTCCTCACTGGTCCTGAGGGGAGTCCTGTTCCTCATTGGTCGTGAGGGGAGTCCTGTTCCTCACTGGTCCTGAGGGGAGTCCTGTTCCTCACTGGTCCTGAGGGGAGACCTGTTCCTCACTGGTCGTGAGGGGAGACCTGTTCCTCACTGGTCGTGAGGGGAGTCCTGTTCCTCATTGGTCGTGAGGGGAGTCCTGTTCCTCACTGGTCCTGAGGGGAGTCCTGTTCCTCACTGGTACTGAGGGGAGTCCTGTTCCTCACTGGCCCTGAGGGGAGTCCTGTTCCTCACTGGTCGTGAGGGGAGTCCTGTTCCTCACTGGTCCTGAGGGGAGTCCTGTCCCTCACTGGTCGTGAGGGGAGTCCTGTTCCTCACTGGTCGTGAGGGGAGTCCTGTTCCTCACTGGTCCTGAGGGGAGTCCTGTTCCTCACTGGTCGTGAGGGGAGTCCTGTTCCTCACTGGCCCTGAGGGGAGACCTGTTCCTCACTGGTCGTGAGGGGAGTCCTGTTCCTCACTGGTTCTGAGGGGAGTCCTGTTCCTCACTGGTCCTGAGGGGAGTCCTGTTCCTCACTGGTACTGAGGGAAGTCCTGTCCCCTCACTTGTTGTTGTTGTCCGATTGGTATTATGTGTTAAGAGCTAGATAATACCAGAGCTCAGGTCCCTGAGCAGAAGGCGAGTGAATAACACCAGGGCTGAGTGTACTGTGCAGCAAACACCCAACATAACACCAGGGCTGAGTGTACTGTGCAGCAAACACCCAACATAACACCAGGGCTGGGTGTACTGTGCAGCAAACACCCAACATAACACCAGGGCTGGGTGTACTGTGCAGCAAACACCCAACATAACACCAGGGCTGGGTGTACTGTGCAGCAAACACCCAACATAACACCAGGGCTGAGTGTACTGTGCAGCAAACACCCAACATAACACCAGGGCTGAGTGTACTGTGCAGTAAACACCCAACATAACACCAGGGCTGAGTGTACTGTGCAGTAAACACCCAACATAACACCAGGGCTGTGTGTACTGTGCAGCAAACACCCAACATAACACCAGGGCTGAGTGTACTGTGCCGCAAACACCCAACATAACACCAGGCCTGAGTGTACTGTGCAGTAAACACCCACACAACACCCGCGGGGGACAACGAATGGGGAACATTACCCTCTCCAACCCAGTCTTTATGGCCGCACAGAAATATTAATGACCTTATTAATTTGGGCGACATTCCTCTCCTGCCCAGGCCCCAGGAGTTCTTAAGAGGTCTTTAACTCCAGCAATTTGCAATGAAAACGGCAGAGCCTTTTAAGCCGTTCGGACGGAAATGTGCTTTTGTGCGGGCGTTTAACGAAGGCTTTTGTTACTGTATCTCCTCCTCCTCCTCCTCTCCTTCAAGCTCTACCTTACATTCCCCTCTACCTTCCCTTCTCCCCTCCTTCCCCCCCCCTTTAGAGCCCTGACTACCACTTCAATCCCCCTCCCTTCTATCTCCCCTTCTATTCTCCCCAATTTCCCCCTTGCACCATTGATATTTGCTAATGAGGTGGTTTAGGCCTCTCGACTTACGCTTCTCGACTCCAACGATATAATTGGTTTTCGACCCTTTTTATCCAGCATTCACGAAATCAAGAAACACATTGGTGGAGGCACTCCATATGAACTTTATTGTGCGTTTTATTAGGAGGATTGGAAGGTGTTCATGATGGAAGGAAAGAGAGAAGTGAGAGGAAAGGAGAAGGGAGGAAGGAGGAGTAAATGAGACGAAGGTAAGAAGAAGAGGACGAATAGGTAATAGAAGAGAAACAGGAAGAGAATAAGGGAAAAGAATCAGTCTTTGGGTACACATGCACAGACACACGCGTTCAAAATACATACACACACACACACACACACACGTAACACTCGTACGTACAAACACATCCAACCTTCCCCCCCCCCAC
This sequence comes from Procambarus virginalis, assembly GCA_020271785.1. Lineage (NCBI taxonomy): Eukaryota > Metazoa > Arthropoda > Malacostraca > Decapoda > Cambaridae > Procambarus > Procambarus virginalis. The sequence goes on along the minus strand of WNGS01165104.1, from coordinate 19,013 downwards.
ACACACACTCACACACAACACACACACACACACACACACACAACACACACACACACACACACACAACACACACACACACACACACACACACACCACACACACACTTTTACTGTGACCATCGTGTCGAGTGGACGTGGGTTTGGGAGCTCCTGGTTCACTAGTGGCGTGGGAGGGGTAATCGGGCAACTTCGAAGTGAAAAAGTGTGTACAAGTGAATGAAAAAACCCTTGGGTTTTGACCAAACCCATAAGGTAGTGAAGAAAAACAGTATAAGTAGCGTAATTGAAAATAGTTGATGCAGGAAGTACTGTGGCAGTGAGCAGAGTGGACCTGACCTCTGACCGTGACCTCACCCCATCGGCAGCAATACCACGTGGGAGACTCCTGGAGATTCACTCACCTATTGTGTTAGCAGGACGGTAAGATACTTGGAACCCCCTGTGCGTAAAGTTGGATTATAGCAATGACTAGGTCAGGAAGGGCGTCTAGGTCCAGCAGTATTATGATTGAAGAAGAAGATAGGTTTGTGGAGAAGATGATTGGGAAATTTGTAGAGAAGAGGGATGTTTGGGTAGGTGATCTAATCCAGGGGATTAAAAGTGAAATCTTTAACAAGATACAGGACGAGGTTCAAAGACTCAAACAAGAGTTTATGGAGTATATTCAAGAGGAAATCAGGAAGAGCAGGGTAGAATGGCAAGGAGAAATAACTAGACTTACTAATGAATTTGGCAGGCATAGGGGAGGCTTGGCAGGGGAAGGGGTAGTAGGAGTAGGTGGAGGAGCGGGAGTGGGAGGGGTGGGGGTCAGCCAGGGAGGGGGCTACCAGCATGACCCTGACCTGAGAAAGAGGACAATCATAATTCATGGATTACTTGAAGTCAGGGCACCATCCAGGCAGGAAAGGATGGAGATTGAGGATTTGGAGCTACAGGGGATTTTGAGGGACATGAGAGCCCATATGGCAGGGAATGAGGTAGAAGTCCACCGCCGCATTGGACCATACAACTGTAACAGGAAACGTCCTGTCCTGGTGCAGTTCACCAACGAAGAGGCAGTTGATTACATACTGAATCACAAACACTTGCTCAGAGGTAGCGAAAGTTACTTCAACGTATATATTGACAAATTCATGACAAAGGAGGAGCAGATAGCCCACAGAGCAAGCAAACCCCCACGATACAGTTCTACCCGTTTGAGCGTAGTTACGCACCCCACTGCTAATCCACCCCAGGATAACCAGTTCACAACTGATTCTCAAATCACTCCCTCCCCAAATCAGCCCTCCTTCCCCCTGCTTATCTCCCCAACACCTCCCTTGACCCTTCTGACCTCACTGCAGTCAAATTCACCCCACATTCCAAGGACCCCCTCATCCCCTCAACCCCCAAATCCCATCCAGCCCTCATCCCCTCAACCCCCAAAACCCACCCAGCCCTCATCCCCTCAACCCCAAAAACCCACCCAGCCCTCATCCCCTCAACCCCCAAAACCTACCCAGCCCTCACCCCTCCTCATCCCCTCTCCTTCCATGTGACCCCCCACCCTTGCGAGGGGGGTGGGAGGTTCCTCCCACCCCCTCTATCCTTCCCCCTCCCGACCTCTCAACCTCTATCTGACTCCCAACCTTACGCTATCCTCCAACCCCACTATGCCTATCAGACCCTCCCCAATCTTCAGACCCAGTATGCCCTTCCTACCCCAGACCTACCTACCCAGGCCCTACCCCAAACCCTCCTACCTACCTCCCTAGAAGCCCAGCCCCCAGTAGCCCCCCAAGCACCCCTCCCGATCTCTTTCACCCCCCATACACCCCCCGGACCCCCCCTTACACCCCCGGACCCTCCCCACCCCCAGTCATCCCCCAGACACCCCCAGATCCCCCAGGTCCCCCCTGCCCCCAGTCACCCCCCAGACACCCCCCAGATCCCCCCAGACCCCCAGAGACAGGGGGAACCCTGGAACAGGAGTTTCCATGAAGAGTCTCAAGGTATGGTACACCAATGCTGATGGGGTATCTAATAAAGCAGAAGAGGTAAAAGAAAGAGTGAGTGAGGCAGATCCTGACATAGTTGCAATTGTGGAAACTAAAATTAATGACATGATCTCAGATGCAATCTTTCCTGAAGGGTACCAGGTGATAAGAAAAGAGAGGACACAGAGACAGGGAGGGGGAGTGGCACTCCTAATAAAGCGGAAATGGCAGTTTGAAGACCTGGGAAATCAGGTTACCAATGAGAGCACAAGCTTCATACATGGAACTCTAACAGTAGATGGGAGGAAGATTGTGATCTTAGTAATCTACAATCCCCCACCAAACAGTAGAAGACCCAGGCAGGAGTATGATGACAACAACAAGGCATGCATAGATGAACTGCAGAAGGCAGCAACACTAGCCCACAGAATGAGAGCGAAGCTGCTGGTCATGGGGGACCTAAATCATGGAGAGATAAATTGGGAATCAAGGAATCCCCATGGAGGGGACGAAACGTGGGGAGCAAAATTAGTAGATGTTATAGACAGGAATTTCCTAACACAGCATGTGAAGGAAGACACAAGGGAAAGAGGAGGAGATGCACCGAGCCTATTAGACCTGATTTTCACCCAGAACGTAGAAGATATCGAGAATTTGGAGCATGAAATACCTCTAGGGGCCAGTGACCATTGTGTCCTAGTCTTTGACTACATGATGGAATTCAAACTTATGACGATGGGACAAGAGATCTGGGAAAGGAGAGTTGACTACAGGAAAGGGGACTATAGGAGGATAAGGGACTATCTGGGAGAAGTGCAGTGGGAGGAAGAAATTAGAGGAAAAACAGTCCAAGATATGATGGACCTAGTCATACAGAAATGCCAAGAGGCCGAAGAGAGATTTATACCAACAGTAAAGGGAAAAAATAAGAAGGAATATAATAACCCTTGGTTTAATAGACAGTGTCAGGAAGCAAAAAAGGCCAGCAGGCGGGAGTGGAGGAAGTTCAGAAGACAAAGGACAGAGGACAACAGGATCAGATGCAACAGAGCTAGGAACGATTACATTAACATAAGACGAACATCGGAAAGGGACTATGAGAACGATATTGCAATCAAAGCAAAAAAACAACCTAAGCTACTACACAGTCATATAAGAAGGAAAATGTCGGTGAACGACCAAGTGACAAGGCTAAGGAAGGCAGAGGGGGCATATACTGAAAATGACAAGGAAATCTGTGAGGCACTGAATGCCAGTTTCCATGGAGTGTTCACTACCGAGCCCGAGCAGCTCCCATTGTTGGAAGGGGTTACCCTAGATGAAAGACTATCAGATATAGAGGTGACAGCAGAAGAGGTAATGAAACAGTTGACAACTCTAGATGCATCTAAAGCAGTAGGACCAGACAAAGTATCACCGTGGATACTAAAAGAAGCGGCGCAGGCCCTCAGCGTGCCTCTGGCGATGATCTTTAATGAGTCACTTATGTCGGGAGAATTGCCCAGTTGCTGGAAGAAGGCAAATGTCGTGCCGATCTTCAAGAAAGGCGATAGGGAGGAGGCACTTAACTATAGACCTGTATCACTGACAAGCATCCCCTGTAAAATACTGGAAAGAATAATTAGGCTACGACTGGTTGCGCACCTGGAGAACGTTAGGTTTGTGAACAAACATCAACATGGGTTCTGGACAGGGAAATCGTGCCTAACAAACCTTCTGGAATTCTATGATAAAATAACGAGGATAAGACAGGACAGAGATGGTTGGGCAGACTGCATATTTCTGGACTGCCAAAAAGCCTTTGATACAGTACCGCACATGAGACTGCTGTTCAAACTCGAGAGGCAGGCGGGGGTAGGGGGAAAGGTCCTAGCATGGATAAGGAACTACCTAACAGGAAGGAGCCAAAGAGTTACGGTAAGGGGCGAGAAGTCGGACTGGCGAACAGTAACAAGTGGAGTACCACAAGGATCGGTACTGGGACCAATTCTATTTCTTGTATATGTTAACGATATGTTTACGGGTGTAGAGTCCTACATGTCGATGTTTGCGGATGACGCAAAGTTGATGAGAAGAGTTGTGACAGATGAGGATTGCAGGATCCTCCAAGAAGACCTGAACAGGTTGCAGAGATGGTCAGAGAAATGGCTATGGAATTCAACACGAGCAAATGTAAAGTTATGGAAATGGGACTAGGAGATAGGAGACCAAAGGGTCAGTACACAATGAAGGGGAACAGTCTACCTGTGACGACGCGCGAGAGAGACCTGGGTGTGGACGTAACACCTAATCTATCTCCTGAGGCACATATAAATAGGATAACGACAGCAGCGTACTCGACACTGGCAAAAGTTAGAACATCATTCAGAAACCTAAGCAAGGAGGCATTTAGGGCGCTTTACACTGCCTACGTGAGGCCAGTCTTAGAGTATGCCGCCTCATCATGGAGTCCCCATCTGAAGAAGCATATAATGAAACTGGAAAAGGTTCAGAGGTTTGCAACGAGACTCGTCCCTGAGCTACGAGGGATGGGGTATGAGGAGCGCCTGAGGGAACTGTGCCTTACGACACTAGAAAGAAGAAGGGAGAGAGGGGACATGATAGGAACGTATAAAATACTCAGAGGGATTGACAGAGTGGACATAGACGAAATGTTCACACGGAATAGTAACAGAACGAGGGGACATGGATGGAAGTTGGAAACTCAGATGAGTCACAGAGATGTTAGGAAGTTTTCTTTTAGCGTGAGAGTAGTGGGAAAATGGAATGCACTCAAGGAACAGGTTGTGGAAGCAAATACTATTCATAATTTTAAAACCAGGTATGATAGGGAAATGGGACAGGAGTCATTGCTGTAAACAACTGATGCTCGAAAGGCGGGATCCAAGAGTCAATGCTCGATCCTGCAGACACATATAGGTGAGTACATATAGGTGAGTACACACACACACACACACACACACACACACACACAACACACACACACACACACACACACACACACACACACACACACACACCACACACACACACACACAACACACACACACACATAAACACGACACAAGGCTACAGTATAAGGATAGCATAAGGGTACAATATAAAGCTACAGTTTAAAATAGTATAAGTCTACAAGATGACCTTGACAAACTGAAGGAATGGTCCAGCAAATGGTTTCTAATGTTCAACCCAAGTAAATGTAAGGTGATGAAACTAGGCGGAGGAAATAGGAGGCCAGACACTGGATTCCGAATGGGAGATGAAGTCCTTCACGAAACGGACAGAGAGAAAGATCTTGGAGTTGATATCACGCCATACCTGTCTCCTGAAGCCCACATCAAAAGAATAACATCAACGGCATTTGCGAGGCTGACTAACATCAGAACTACCTTTAGAAACCTGTGTAAGGAATCCTTCAGAACCTTGTACACCACATATGTAAGGAAAGTCCTGGTGTATGCGGCCCCAGCATGCATACTGGGGCAAAACATTTCAGAGGTATGTCACTAGGCTAGTCCCAGAACTAAGAGGCATGAGTTATGAGGAAAGGCTGCGTGAATTGTACCTCACGTCGCTGGAAGACAGAAAAGCTCGGCGAGACATGATTACCATACACAAAATTCTCAGGGGAATTGACAGAGTAGACAAGAATGGATTTTTTAAGGCGGATGTTACACGCAGAAGGAGACACAGGTGGTGGCTGAGTAGACAAATGAGCCACAGAGACATTAGAAAGAACTTTTTCAGTGTCAGAGTATTAGTAAATGGAATGTACTAGGAAGTGATGTGGTGGAGGCTGACTCCAAACAGTTTCAAGTGTAGATAGGGTAGAGATCGAGATGCTCAGGAATATGTACACCAATAGATTGACGGTCGAGAGGCGGGACCAAAGAGATAAAGCTCAACCCCTGCAACCACAACTAGGTGAGTACGACTAGGTGAGTACATGGCGAGCACGCACAAGATATTAACGGGAGAATGGCGTAGTAGATATAGAATCAACGTTCATATTAATGAACAGTAGAACGAGAGGACATAATTGCAAACAGGAATCACAGTTCAGAAAGAATTTCTTTAGTCTAAGAGCAGTAAATATATGGAATGAACCAGATGAGGAAATTGGCGAAGCCAGATCCAGATTTTTAAATGTAAAATGAAAAAAAGCGAAAAGATTCGCTGCATTGAACCAAATAAAACCGAAAGGCAGAGTTTATAGCAGATGCTCAGCCCTACAAACTCAACTAGGTGAGTACAACTAGATACACACACACACACACACACACACACACACACACACACACACACACACACACACACACACACACACACACACACACACACACACACACACGCACGCGCACGCACGCACGCTCAGACACACAAAGTAACGAGGCTGAGTGCTGCAGGGAACAAGAAGCCGGACACATGGCACGATATGGAAGAGAAAACCGTCCAAGACTCAGACAGAGAAATTACCTGCTGACCCGACCAAACTGAACATGTTTTCTGAAGGACACGTCAACTGGATATTATTAGGGGCGTATGCAGAGTGGTCAGCCATTAGAAATGCTGTTATAAATCTGAATAAGAACTTATTCACATATTCACGTGTCACATATGGCATACCAATTAAAGAACATTAACCATCAGTTTGGAGTTTTATCTTTTCACACACGAAACAAAGGTGAAGGAAATTTAGAGTTGTTCCATCAGACTACTACGAGAAGTGAGAGATATGAGCTACGAGAAAAATGCTCTCATAAGAAGAGAAAAGAAAGGCGGAGGGACGTAATCACCACATCCAAAATACTCCTTGAAAATAACATGGAATACAGAGGCAAGGACTATCAATTTGGCTTTAGTGGGACACTAAAATATGAAATAGCAGGTAGAAACCACCTACTCTAATGAGTCATAATGTTATTTAAAATGGCTTCAGTGTTAGGGGTAGTAAAGTAATGCCAAGAAGTAGGGAGTGGAGTGTCAAAGACGGAATCTAGACACAGCTGCCAATATGGCAGAGCTGAAACGTTTCGAAAACTTGTATGCTAGTCGATGGAAAGTTGAGAGAAGTGGCGAAAGAGCTGAAGCTCAACTTCAAGCACAGTTAGATGTAAATATCTAGGTGAGCTAAGTCGGAACATCTGAACGTGGTAGGTAAGTGCACATGCGTGATGTAAGTCTAAACGTGTTAGCTAAGTCTGTACACCCAAGTTTTATGAGTTCACCTTTACGCCAGCCACCTACAACAAAGGCACAACAACAGGTATCATCCCCTAAATAGAGGGGCAACAAATTCTACCACAAAAGCAAACTAGAAAATTTAATTTAGACATCGTGGTACTGTGTCAGCCGTTGAAGCTGATTAATGGAGTGTGTCAGCGTGCTAGGGCTGACAATCACCCAATTTATTTAGCGCGGTTGGCAGCTGTAGGATGAATATCAGTCACTGGCGATACGTATTTCTTGCAACAACAGACGCTATGGCTGGATTATAAAAGACAACTTTTGCAAGAGTCCATAGCAGGAGAAGATCGCCTCGCTTACTTTATAATATTTTAAAGTCATGTGAGATATAAGCCTTTTTCCCGCAAGTTCTGCCAGCGAGGCTGATCCAAACATAAGTCTGATCCCATTTGTCCTGGAAATCAAATATTTGACTGATTATCAAGATTGCTTAGAATACGTTGGGCATAATTATATTGAACAAACAGTATAAGTTATTTTACTGATTTCACTTCAACAAAGTCTCCTTCGCTTTTATTCATTTTGCTGTATTCACATCAGCATAACCTGACACTTAATGCACTTCAATTTTAAGGTTATCAACGACAGCGATGTTGTTGTTTAGTTAATTTCATATTTACGGTATCACGGACTGAGTGAGAAAGGCTTCGATAGTTTAGGTTGGTTACATACTATCGAGCGTTTCTTGTAAGATAAAACTACTTCAGATTCCACACATGTAAAATATTGAAAACTGGCTTCACACATCTAGGGGGAAAGCTTTCTCCTCTATCAACATTCTTGATGTGGCTGGGAGTCAAGCTGTGGGTATTAGAAAGTTTCTTAGACATATGAACACAAGCTGTTGGACTCCTAATATTTTTTTTTAAGTTTACTTCTTCTCTTCCACCATTTCTTTCCCCCTGTCCAATCTCAAATCCTTATCCTGTCCCCCTTGTAAGTGCTATATAGGCTTAATGGCGTGGTGCTTTCTCCTCATAACTCCTTCTTCCATTGTATTTCTTGTCTCGTGTAATTCCTAATCTATGATCCGTGTAACCCGTCGTCAAATATTTTACCGTCCCGTAGATAGTACTCCGACTTCCTACAGTGACTATGTGGCGATTCTTATTAATCCTAGACAAATACTGTATCATCCTGCATCATATTTCTGTTCCATAGCCATCTTGTGGAACAATCCAGCATCCTTTGCTCTCCCTAACGCCCTAATGATTATAGATGTAATGAGTTAGATCGGGCGTAACTCCTTTCATCTATAATCATTCAATATTAAACTGTGGCGCCATCTTTCTTGTTTTGTCTTATGTTTTTATTTTTCCTACCAGTCGAGCACTATGCGTTTTGCAAAACTATAATGCATACAAAAGCAAATTGTAGTTTTTTTTATCATAGACTTGTAAGCAGGGAAATCAGAAGGAAAAGAATGCCAAGGAATTCAAGAAAGATTATTATATGGTCATATATTCCGGAAAATGTATTACATGAAATAAATTCCGGAAATTTTTGATATGGACATAAAAAAGAACTCATACACAGACATACACACACGTGTGGTTTTTGTTTATGGTAATTCATATTGTAGATTTTTAGATACCAAAAGCCTTTACAAGTCCATATTCCTTCGATTCTCATATTTTTACTTTATTATGAGACTTAATTATAGATATTGTGGTGTTTTAGGGAATTGCTTGATAGCTTCGAAAGTGTCTTTGAGAAATGTGAGAGAGTACTCTTCATATTTTCAATTCGTTTCATGGCATATATTAGCGAGGATTAAGCATTTATTTAATGTATTCTCATGTATGTATTAGAGTACCTTCAAGGTACTCTAGGTATTCTACATGTATATAAAATATTAACGTAATGGTATTTATGTCTTCTGCATGCATATGAGAGAACAATTTTAAAGTTATACAAGATGTTCTGGTAGTAATTGTCTGGTAATTGCTTTTGAATGTAAAAAGGTTGACGTAGATATTATATACTACTCATATAAACGAGTCCCACTAACAAGTCAATGGTTCACACTACCTGGATTAATTGTTGCTACTCTAAACTATTCCACTAAATGCCTATTTTAAACTATTGAAGAGGACAAGAAATTGCTATAGAGATTGTAACAATAAAGACCAACAATGCAGAGGATGAGTCACAATAACGCGGCTGAAGATTAGTCATACAAACCACAAATCATAAAAAAAAGATTGTCGACGTTTCAGCCAGTCTTGGACCATTATCAAGTCCTCTAATGGGCCAGAATGGACCGAAACTTTGTCAGCTATTAATTTCAGCCCGTCCTCCAAACAAAGACGCAAAAGAGATTCCATGCACCCGCCAAATCCCCTGTTTATGAATGAAAAACTGTTTACACACGACTCACAACTGATTTCGATCGAACACTTCCGGAACAAGTGCTTCACTGACGAATTTTGTTCCAACCACAACGCTGTAAATGTTTCACCCACGTACTACAAATACAAATTATCGCCAACAGAACATAAATTCCTATCCTAACCTAACCTATGCCTATATATACACAATATGGATATGTATTATAATATTAATTTTATATTTGAGAAAATTCCCGTTTTGAATGAACAGCATGTAAAAATTTATGACTGCGTCTGTGCGGTCGACCGCTGGATGTAATGAACTTAATTCGAGGACAGGTTGATTAATTCATGATTTATCTTTTAGGTGTTTGAAGAAAATAACGCTGTGCCAACTATGAACAACATAAGAAGTGTAAAGATATTTCAAAGCCAGACTGGAAGCATTAAAACACGCTCTAGAGGCCCGAAGCTCGACAGAGAAATTTAAAGACTCTTAAGCAAGTTTTGATCATTTTTGGCTTTCTTTTTTGTAATGGATAAGAATTAAATTGATATATCGGTTATAATTATGAGAATATCTCCCACGGGTGGACCAAATTAAGAGCAACTGGCCAAGTTAATAGATTGACAAAATGAAAAGTTGGATTCAAATAAGTGATCAAAAGTTGTTTGATTAGATGAGTGGAAGGAGGACCACCAAAAGCAGTGTGGCTTCGGCTTCCTTGTCGTTTTTGGTACATGAATGCCTGATGACGAACTACTGATTAGTGCAAAGAATTTAGTCCCTCACTGATTGGATAGAATTATT
>WNGS01165100.1:0-37068 GCA_020271785.1 Procambarus virginalis | reverse complement strand
ATATGTATATATATATATTATATATATATATATATATATATATATATATAATATATATTATATATATATATATATTATATATAATATATATTATATACAGTGGTACCTCAGTTTAAGAGTTTAATTCGTTCCTGAGACAGCTCTTATTCCGAAAAACTCGTATTCTGAAGCTAATTTCCCCATAAGAAATAATGGGAAATGAATTAATCCGTTCCTGACTACCCCAAAAACCCCATATCAAACTAAATTTTTGTACCTAATTCATCTAAATAAACCTACAAAACTATGTTCAAGTTATTACTTACCTTGCTCTTGAATGCTGTAGGCGTATGGAAGATGGTGAGGAGGGGGGGAGGAGGAGAGGAGTTACTGTTTGGAAGGAGGGGAGTCCCTTCCATTATCACATCAGGCAGTGAGGACTTCACTGGTATGCACACACTGGCACATTTTGCCTGCATACCACTAGGACTTGCTTGTCTTACTAAGAATTTCTCTAAAGACACTTGTTTTTCCCTACATTTTAACACTTGTCTGTAGTAAGACATCACATTATCATTTAAAAGGTCAATGCAACGGCCTGCTACAGCTTTATCTGGGTGAGTTTTTCAACAAAACTTTGCAGTTCTTCCCATACTTCACACATTTTCTTAATCAAGGAGGGACATCCTCTACTGCCTCTACTCACAGCTATTTTCTTAGGTTGAACCTTATCAATGGCTTTCTTGAGACCCATGGTGAGATATATAATAACAAACTGTATAGTCAAATGACCAAAAATCCAACAAAACACTGAAAATCCAGGTGAAGAATTGATGTGGGATAGTCACTGGGCGCGAGACAATGGTAAACTGAGGGGCGGAGGGGCGACGATCGCCGATCGACCACGCGCTAGGGCGGCCTGTACGCGTATCAACAAACTCGCGTCCCGAGGTAACCCTCGCATTCCGAGACATAATTTTCGAGGAAATCCTGCTCGTCTTCCGAAAAACTCGCATACAGGGACACTCGCATTCCGAGGTACCACTGTATGTGTGTATATATATATATATATATATATAATATATATATATATATAATATATATATATATATTATATATATATATATATATATATTAATATAAATAATGTTTATTACTATTAGATATAATATAAATAATATTTATTTATAAAATCAATAAATGAACTTAGGGAAAAACGCTTCACACAGATTGTAGAGACAAACTCTACATACAAGTTGTAAGTTTCATGTAAATTGAATAAAAAATGAAAGTAGAAGTTACGTTTATGTTACTTTAAAGGAATGATTAAAAATGAAGTCTAAGGTGCTCTCATCTGTGGCTGAGGTTGAAAACCACTTTCCTCCAAAATTGCTCCCCCTTACAGATAGGCTTACGTGCAGTCAGGTGTACAAGTTTCATGCAATTTGTCCAATAATTAAATAAAAATATTAAAATATTTTTGTAACAATTTCTTTGGATAAAACTAATTATTTTTTTTATTACATGCTATTGTGATAACTGAAATTATGCCTGACTCTCGGCTGACACTTGTGTTTGATGTAAATCTTATAATTTTGGAAAATTGTCACAAATAATTTTGTTCTCCCTTCCTATTTATGCTGCGATGCTGAGAGACTGACCAGATAAAACCCTTTTCATATACAACTAGTCCAAAAAGTTTGCTTGAAATAGAACTAGTTTTCCTTTATTGCCTATCTGACAATCTCTTTCAAGAGAGATTGAGCCTGCTCTTCCCTATCTCAGTCACGTTATTCTACAAGTACAAGATGCTACATTCAAGATACGTCCACCAGTAGCACAAAACGTTTTGACCAGGAAGCAAAACGTACCATGCAAACCCCCCTTCACCCCCCTTCAAGCCGGCTCGCCACCCGTCTTCAACGAGCTAACTACCCATTCTCCGCCTGCCTGCTCCTGATTGGCGAGCCGCCAACAGCACACTTGCACCTGCACTGTCACGCCATCTACCTGAGTCGACGCCTGGGCCAGCTCAAGCCGTCATCTTCAGAATATCCTTGTGCTCCACGCAGTGAACAACTAACTGATACTGCTGTATCAGCTGGTTGTCTCGCAGCTAGCGCCATATTCTCAGCACCTGATTTTTATTGTATTGTAATTTATTATTATTACAGTCATTTCATCCATATTAACTTTTTGTTCTATTATTTTTTGACTTGTTTAAATTTCACTATAATTGAGCCAAGGGATTGTCTTTGTTCATATTTTGTTTTATAAAGTAATTAAAGTTTCATTGTTTATACTTTATGTTTTGCGTGTCTTCCCTTACTTTACCACAGGCAAGCAGTTTTTTTTTTTGTAAGTATGACCAGGCATTGACACCTGCCATTGGAGGACTGCCGAACAAAAAACACTTTACTGTCACACCTATTTTTGGCATATTTGGAAATAATGCTCCCCTAACCAAGTTGAATATGTTATATTGATAACTATTGTCAGTCATTTTTATATAATTAAATTAGAAGCCCTGATAGCCTTTAATCATCTTTCGTATGTACTCGTGTGATTTCCAGTACAAAACTATTAGTACGCCTCAAGGGTCTAGGTGGAGAAAAATTGATTGGTTGAAGAAAACTATTTTGTGAGGCTAATGATACACAGTAGAATAAATATTGTATTCAGAACGTATCTGGGTTTCAGCGTTTACGATAGTACACAAAAAACAAACACTAACAAACGCCAATGTATGAAGAAAACACTGAATATAATAATATAGGATACCAACTATTTTATGCTAATACATTTCAGTCAAGGATGGGCAGTGGCAATACATCAAAGTATTAAATGCAGTGTTTGAATGGGACTTAAAACTAAGCTCCACAAACTGTTTGGAAATATTTAATGGAAAATGATCTTTCTAATGATGCACATAATCCACCAAACTTCGAGAGAAAAGAACAGCTTTTATGGGAATTAATATATAAGCTTCTAGGTCTAACAGTTTTGACTAATTTTAGTACAATAAACTTTACCTGCCAAACAGGATTTTGTATTAATTTATAACTGCTTCATTAAGCAAAATAATATTGTGCTAAAACAGTAAGATAATAGACTTGTGTAACAGGGAGACACTGATAAGTAGCATTTTAAAAGGGAAGAGAACAGTCAGAAAAAAGTGCCAAGCCATTACGACTTTATAGCACTTTGAAGGGGTCAGGATAAAGATTTGGGATGGGAAGGGAGGGGGGGGGGAAGAATAGGCGTCTAACCACTTTAATGGTCGGAGATTGCACGAAGGGAGACCATCGCTTTACCATCCAGCCCAAGTGGTTGGACAGGGAGTGAATTAGGGAATAATGATCCCGGGGAAATTACATTAAACAAAACACGGAAAAGTTATTTTAGAGAAACTTAAGGTGCCTGATTTTTCTCACATCTGATTCAAGGGGTTCCTTGCGAAATATAAATTTGGCAGACTTGCACATGGGATTTTGGCAGTTCTTGCGACACATCTGGTTTACCGACGGGTCACTGTTACGATGTAGAGCAATGTTTTAATTAAAAAAATTAAAATAAAGTGCAGGAACGTGGCACACTATAGATTGTTTAGAGTAAATAGTAGTGACCCAAAATGGATAACCATTGAGCTAAAGAACCTTATCAGAAAACCAATGGCGTAATACAAACGAATAATGACAAAGTATTTGTTAGAAATATGTTTACAAAAAAAATCATTCAGTTTCACCAGAAAAGATGAAACAAAAATTACTGACAATACCTGGTCATTAAAAAATAAGTCAAATAACTCATGACAAAGAAAATTTAAATGACTATATTCTAAGTATCAAAAAACTTTATGAACACTTATCTTAATAAGTTTAGTGGTTACCAGAGAGGAAAGGTAAGGTAATTATCAAAAGAAGGCACCAAACCGGGAAGGCTATGTAGCACCATCAAAGTGCGAAATAATCAGAGGGCGCTAAATATCACCAAGAAAGCCAATACGAGAACAAAAACGCACAAGGCGAACGATATCAAAAGTATCCGATTCACCTAGAATTCTATCGAGGGACAAGTGACCGCGATGGACGGTCGGAAAGCAAGACACACGCTCGTCCTGGAAGGCAGGACATTCAACAAGGATATGCACAACCGTAAGAGGGACAGCGCAATTCGGACAATACCAGAGGAAATAATTAAACAAATTTAAAGGGATGCAATAGCAATCGCAGGAAAAGGGAAGCAGCCGCAGCCACGAGGTCACCTTACCTTCATGGCAGCCAAATCCCCAATGAACATCAGAGTCAGATCTGGTAGGAATTTCTAATATGATGTTTACAGGAAACCTATAAACTTTTTATAGGAAATTTAATTTTTACTCGAATCAACATCATGAAGTTTTTTTTTGAGATATATACAAGAGTTGTTACATTCATGTACAGCCACTAGTACCCGTAGCGTTTCGGGCAGGTCCCTGGAATACGATCCCCAACGCGAAGAATCGTTGTTACAAACAAGTACACATTTTACTGTTGCGTTAAACAGAGGCTACAGTTAAGGATTTGCGCCCAGTAAATCTTCCCCGGCCAGTATACGAACCCATGACAGAGCGCTCGTGGAACGCCAGGCGAGTGTCTTACCACTACACCACGGAGACTAAAGGGAGCAGTACTTTCGGGAATGTTTCTTGCAGCCCTAAGGGTCTACTGCCCTAACTATTTTTTGTTAAAAAAAAAAAATATATAATATAAAATTAGGAAGTGTTTACAGTACCCGTAAATTTTTGGATCTCTCTTTAGGGCAGGCAAGTCAAACATTCATTCTACTATCATGCCCCCCCAAAGTTAAACTGGAAATTAGAAATTCACCTGTTACTCTTAACGACTAGCTAAACTTTCCCCAGTTCTTTAAACCTTTAATATCAATCAATGCTTAAAATTATAAAATAAATAAGCCCATTTTCATCAGAAACTCGCCTGTCTGCAGCAGTGTGTATGTATTCGAGCCCTTGCAACAACCAAGTTTGTGAACCTTGGACAAACTGGTAAATCTGAGTTCACATTTATCTCAACATTGTGTGATTAAAATGGCTCAACAATCTAGTGTGTTGTATTTACATGGCAGTTTACATAATCATAATACTAATTGACGAGGCAAAACATATTGCTAGGTGAAGGGGTTTTGTTGAACCAAATTGTATCCAGTAAGCCCTAATTAACCAGTCCCAATATTTTTAATATTCGCACTGATCTGCACAAACTAGACCCATGTTTAAGTTTCATTCATGTTCAACATTTTATAATAAACCCCCTCTTACCTCTCCTCCCCCCACTCCTTTAATGCACTGCGAATAAGGGCAGTAGGTTAGGTTTTTCTCAACCTTGTAGTTTGTGAGCAATTTAGATTCACTATTGCAGCCCTGTATACTGGTGGCTCATGATGATATCCTATCATTTATCTACACTTTCTGCAAATTAAAATTCTTCCTTAGTATGTCATCAGTAGTGGGAATTATGACTGACTTTTTTCAAGAGGGGGGGGGGTGGTCGGTCATTGCACAGGGGGTGTCTTAACTTGTTCCCGACGTTCGGTCATTGACATGGGTATTTTTAGTTTCATAGGCGACGCTTCTTTTCCATCCAGGACGTTTTCCGTTATCTCTGTGACTCTTCGCTTCAGCCCGAGCATTTTGCTCTTCCCGACGCACGGTCATTGGCACAGTTTTTTCCACGTGAACAATATGGGTGCACATATATTGGCATACTGAATTTTCATTCAATTTCAGCCACGTGCGGTGCTAGGCATACTACCATGGCGAATAAATGGTTCCCTTCCATCTCCTACTACTTCACCCAAGGAGATTAAAACAGCAGGGTTCCATTATGCCAAAATGCAGTTACCTTGGCGACCGACAGTTGCATCTAATCCTCAAATATTCAAATGATATCATCGAGTCATCCTTCATCTTCCCTCAATAAGTACAATTTCCATGATTGTATATTTAATCCCATTTTTAAATTTATCTTATTTTCGATATTTGCCCAAGGAGATTAGTGATGAAGGAAGGCAGCCCTTTAATGTACAATGAATTCCTTTAACTCCGCATCACTAGGGCTGAAGAGTAACGGACTAAGGTCCTACAAAACAGTCGGCTGTACCCCACTTTTGCATCCCCCAACATTATTCCCTCTCCTCTAACCAGGGGGGGGGGGGGATTCTGAAGGGGCCAAAAAAAAAAAAAATCGTCCAGTTAAGGCACTAAATTTCCACTGATCAAACAGTTAGGTGTTAGGATGTATTTATAATGAATTGTATAGCCACCACCCAGGGTAACATGGAAATCGACGCGACAAGGACGTAAAGGACACGTGAAATCTCACCAAAGTTACCCTCGACCTCGAGGGCAAAACGACCAATGGACCCTCAAACAATCGTTTCCGACTCCCTCCCACCAGCACTGAAGAACGCCCTTAAGAACTCCCTAATCCATTTCTCAGAGGAAGAATGGAACGACAGGCTAGCTGAAACGCTACTCAAGTATCAACAGAGACCATAACTCCCAGCAGGCTCCCTACACGGAGATTGGAGGGACAAGCGGGTCTGGACAGGGGCAGGGCTGAATTCACTGAACTACTTCACTTTCTCCCTTGGACCCAGAAGATCTACTCCAGGTACATAACATAACTGCTATGGTACATAAAGTGATGGAAAATGAGACCCGCTTTGAAGTAGATCTTTTTTTTCCTTCCTGAGGAAATAGAAATAATAGCACTTGTAAAGCTTATCTTTACGACAACAGAGTACCTGAAAGAAACTCTTCCACATTCATCGCACCACGAGACTAGAAACAGTTCCGGATTATCTCACCCTGCAGGCATTTTATACTTTTTTTCCCTACAGGTCTCCCGATCCTGCCAGGCCTTAACAACTTCATCAATAAGGTAAACCTATCACAAGCCAGAGCCTGCATAGCAACCTACACGGTGCTCCTCAAGGCATCACATACAAGAGAAATGAAGAAGATTGAACTAAACATAGCCCACCTCTTTATGAAAGGTTGGGACCAGAAGCAGATAGGTACGACATTATGGGAAGGTTTCAGGCGGAGGACCACCCCGAAGTAGGGAAATCTCGAACGACCCTATGACGAATGCCCAGCCCGTCCTCCAAACAAAGACCCAAAAGTTATTCCATGCACTCGCCAAACCCCGTTTATGAATGAAAAACGGTTTACACACGACTCACAACTGAAGACGTCAAAACACTTTTGAAACAAGTACTTCACTGACGAATTTGGTTCCAACCACAACGCTGTAAATGTTTCACCCGCGTACTACAAATTCAAATAATCGCTAACAGACTCTAAACACCTAACCTATGCCTATATATGCACAATAGGCTATTATAATATTAATTACATACACAAATCACAATAACATGATGCATCAAATGAACACATCCACAAGGGTCGTGACGAGGATTCGAACCTGTGTCCGAGAGCATCCCAGACACTGCCTTAATCAACTGAGCTACGACATGGTAAAGAGAGTTGAAACCGAAGTTCTACTGAACTTACTTGGTCCTGCAGCCTCTCCGAGGCACAAACCAGGGTTTTACACAACTCCCCCATGCACTCGAGCTATGTCAATAGGCTGTTCTCCCTCTTCACCCTTACTTCATTACACACAGAAATCACAATAACGTGATGCATCAAATGAGCAAATCCACAAGAGCCGTGACGAGGATTCGAACCTGTGTCCCAGAGCATCCCAGACGCTCCCTTAATCGACTGAGCTACGACATGGTATGTGTTACGAACCTTACCTCCTGTGGAGGATGGTTTCGGTTGTAAAATGTTGGTGGACTCAGTGGAGAGTGTTTATTAGAATAAATCCACAGCCGAGATTAGAGAGGCCGCGAGTTACCAGTAATACTCCGCCCGGTAAAGTAGTGCCTTCTCAGCTGGAGGTTGTCAGAAATAATGTGAACTGGAATAGCCTAACTATGTAAGGGAAAAATGGACTATCAAAAAGTATGCATGGGGAATGTGGTAAATAAAATCCATAATGAGTTTGATTGTATATGTAAAGAATAAAGCACTAATGGGCGATGATGCAAGAGAGGTGGACGCCATCTTGACTGGAGGGGGAGGTGTATCGCTGCCAACCGACCCTGCTATTTGAGGGGTTTTCTCCGGCCGTACAGTCAGATAAGCCTATCCTTGTATATAACCAAGGTTGCAAGATTAGGTAGAGTAGTATTACAGAAGTTGGAGAGTTTTATAAGAGTCCAGGTTTCCTAGAGGCTTAAATGTGTGTGTCATTGGATGATAGCGGTGGTGGCTGGGTGCATGGTACCAGGTATGGGACGGTGAGCCGTGGGGCGGCCAGAGCCACTTGAGGTTATAAGACTAATACATAGTGATTTTATGTTGTGAGGAAATCGCCTTGTTGAGTGTATTCATGTGTGACTTACAAGTATATGTATGTTTTCCTTGCTCCATGTTTTACCCCTAGACAACATTTTAAGGTCCACCACCACCAAATTCTTGATAGGTCTATGACAACAAAATCGTATCACTACTGATAACAAAAGTAAGACACAGGCCGTGATAGTAGGCATCACTTTATTGTGATTTGTGTGTAATGAGGTAAGGGCGAAGAGGGAGAACGGCCTATTGACATAGCTCGAGTGCATTGGGAGTTGTGTAAAACCCTGGTTTGTGCCTCGGAGAGGTTGCAGGACCAAGTAAGTTCAGTAGAACTTCGGTTTCAACTCTCTTTGCCATGTCGTAGCTCAGTCGATTAAGGCAGCATCTGGGATGCTCTCGGACGCAGGTTCGAATCCTTGTCACGGCCCTTGTGGATTTGTTTATTATTATTATTTGAGAAAATACCCGTTTTGAATGAACAGCATGTAAACATTTATGAATGCATCTGTGTGGTCGACCGCTGGAAGTAATGGACTTGAGTCGAGGTGGGTTGTGAATTCGTCATGATGAGATCAGGGCAAGTGTCACACAGGTATAATGCATTTTTGCAACCACCCAGGAAGGTACAATGCAGAGCCTGCTGACCGCAGTAGTCAGGGCAGGTATATTCATTAAATTGGGACTATACGATAATACATATTATATATATGTATACTGTGACGGTAACGAGTTGGAAATGGTGGTCGGCAGTCTTCCAACTAGCAGGTGTCAGTGCTGGGCCACATATAAAATATTAAAAAAAAAAAAGAAAAAAAAAAGAAAAAAAAGTGACTGCGTGGTTGGTAATCTGTGGTAAGGTAAGAAACATAAAACACAAAAATAAACAATGTACTTTAATAACAATAAAAAACACAAATTGAAATAAATGCAAAATCTTGGCTTAATGGTAAAAAATGTCAAGTGGAAAAATAAATAAACATGAAAATAGATTACGTTAATGGGGGAGGAGAATTGACATACAAAGGTAAATAAAATATGAATGCTGGAATATATGCACTATCTATAAACCTCTATTTGACCACACAAGGTGAGTCACTTAGGTGTTCATAGTCTGAGAGCACAAGATATTCTGGCTGGCAGAAACGCAAGGGACTCCAACAATAACTGGCGATGACTTGTGATTGGCGAGGAACCGGAGTGGCGTGTTGGTTGGCGGCCAATGAGAAAGCTGGATGGCCGCAAGTCGCTAGTTAGGCAGTTGAAGGGTTCGGCGCGTCGACCAGGTATACAGCAGGTGCTGGAGTGGGGGGAGGAGGGAGTTGCTGGTGCGTGTGGCTGTCTTGACATATACGTTTAGCCACTACAAAACGTATCTTGCATATTGTTGAGGACGTGATGAAATACGAAAATAGCAGGCTAAATCTCTGATAAGAGATTATCGTCACAATACATATACATACATAAGCGCGAACAAGCCTGAACGGTCTCCAGGCATATAGTATATACATACATAAATATATATATTATATATAATATATATAGACGCCATTGAGGACATACGTGTGGAGGTGGTGGTGCTGCTTTCTCAGCCATTACCCAAATACATCTTGGCCTCACCGTACCAAGACAACCCTATTCACCGTGAAAATACCAAGCAGGTGTGGGAGTGGCCAAAAGTGCCTAAGATGTACCATCTCTGCGAACGTGTATCAAAATAGGCGAGTCGGCATTGTGACGTCATCGAGGCTGGAGTGAGGGGCCAAGATGGCCCCTGCAGGTCTCCCATAGTGAGGGAAGGTGGGGGTGAGTGAGGGGTGTTGTGTGGTCAGGAGAGAGGTGGGAGTTACTCGTGTTACAACCAGTTTTTTTCTATTTTTAAAATTTCGTTGAACAAGTTACGTTATCGATAATTGGGGTAACGCAGCTATCATATTTTGTGTACGTCACACGCCCATTGAGCCAGTTTACAATTGTATGATATATACATTATTGTGCAGTGATATATATATGGAGAAATTATACCAGTTTTTAATGTCACCCTGACCCCCCCCCCCAAACCCGCAGGCCGGGAAGTACCCACTCTCCCCCCTCCTGCCCCACCCCATCCACGTCGCCTCTCCACCCATGAGGCCACCTTGCCACCACACCACACATACATTGCTTGGTGGATGTATACTCTCCCATTGTATTGGTGGGTAACGGAACACCAATCTGTTTCCCCAGGCTTCCAGACGTGGCGCAGGTCATTGCAGATACCCAGACTCCACTCATCTGAGTGGGCAGCTGACCATCTCTCCAACCTCCACCCATCTTGGCTTGGCTTTTCCAAGCCAAGATGAGCCATATAGCACAGGTAAACAAGGCCGTTGTCAGGTGTGAGACAGGGTATGCTATATCCGGTCGAGTGACTAATGTGCACAATCATTACTACAGCCAAACCCGGTGTTTGGGTGTTCTGCGCCCTCCCATGGAGAACATCAGTCAACAGCCCACACCATCCGCCAGGCAAAACACCTCCCAGAGCTTCATTTCGACAGATAATCTATCAGAAGTAAGTAATTATCAAAAGAAGGCACCAAACCGGAAAGGCTATGTAGCATAATCTATCAGAAGCTATCAAAACGGTGGCTAAATCTTTATCAATCAATTAACATCGGCCAGAACCTTACAACACATCACTAAAGCAGCCCACCCCCATGAAGAATCCAAACTATCCGCCCTGCTGAGGAAGGTTAACGACTCTCCTGGAACGACCCGATTGACTGATGAATATTAAGCTACCCAAGAGCTGGCACTGGCATGAATAGCTCTTAAGTGGAACAACCCAAGCATGGAACAACCTCCTACTGTCTGACAACACATGTCAAGCCACCCCTGCAAGGAGACAAAACCTTAGTTGCCTCAAGTCATCAAAACCATAAATGATCTTCCCAGAGAGGGCAACCAGGTGCGCCTTTCCCACTCGTGCAAGAAACACCCACTGCAGCGAAAAGCAACAGTGGCGTATCCGAGATATCGAAAATCAGAGTAACAGTCACCAAAAAAATAGTAGAAACACTGTTAGCAATTGAGTCCTCGCTGGTGACGACTTATTGCGCCTATAGAGATGCCACAACAACTCAAGTCCTAAGGAACAAATACCTATGCAGGGCTCCACGTAAGGATGACATTCTACCAGTTGGGGTTACTGGATCAGAACCTCTCTAGGTGGCCGAATCTGTGATCCATAAAGCAACCTTGTCCGTCCGAACAGTGGCAGCAGGTGGGTTCACAGGACTAAACCCCCAACCTCATCAAACAAATGCTCAACCCTGCACTGGGTGACATTGCATACAGTCTCTTGGTGGAACTAACCAGATTTACCAGCACATGTCTTGCAGGCAAAGTACCAGAGACCATAATCTTATCTTATTTTGGAGCATCTCTGTGCTCTAAAGAAAATTCTACAAGGGTGAGACACAGCAGCTCATGCAGTTCAAACTTTCATTGCTAACATCACAGACGAAAAGGCCCTGATCAAGCTGGATTTAAAAAATGCCTTCAATTTGGTGCCAAGGGATGCTGTACTGTGCGGTTCATCGTCATTTCCCTTCCCTCTACCCTTTTGTACAGTCATGCTACTGTATGGATCTAGAGCTACTTTTTGGCAAATTGAAATTGACTCGCGAGAAAGTGTCAAACAGGGTGACTCCTTTGCTCCTATCTTTTTTGGCTTAGTCATCAAACAAGTCACAGAAGCCCTGTCCAGCGAGGTTAACATCTGGTTCTTGGATAATGGTACCCTAGCTGGTTCCCAAGACACCCTCCTGGAGGACATTAGAAAAATCCAGTAGCCAGTTGCTATTTTAGGCCTCACTCGAAACGAAGTGCGAAATAATGTTCTAAATAGGGCATTTGAGAGAGAATAGAGGGTGTTCTGCCAAATATCCATACAACTAAACCTGAATACAGAACACTCCTAGGAGCCTCCCTGGAATTGAAAGCCATCGATGAGGTCCTTGGTAAGAATATTGCAGACCTTAAGAGGATGGATGGGAGGATAGAGGATATTTATGCTCATGATGCACTTTACCTCATCACCAGATGCCTGTACCTCCCCAGATTAGGTTAACCTCCTTTCTGAGGTGTTTCCTATCATACAGAAGCCAAAAGCTAGGTGATATGACCTCTTACTGAAATCAATGATAGAAAAAGGCCTCAACCTCTCTCTCGATGACCTACAGTGGAATCCGCCTCTGTTTTTGTAAGACTTGTGGGCCTCAGAGTTCGAACAGCAATGCAAATCACTGTACCAGACTTCCTGTCTTCCTCGGCATCCGACAACCTTGAACAAAATTCTACCTTCCTACTTCAATCAGCTGGCAGGCGTACATAATCCCAATTTTATACGATGTGCCACCGAGTGGGCCTCTCTTGCAGGCCAATCACGTCAACCACCACCATCAAAAGCCCACAGGCAATCCTGCTGGGATGGCCCCATTGTTGGCCAAGTTGCTGAAGAGTGCCTGGGTGCTGCAACAACAACAGAAGAAAACGATATTGCCTTCCTCACAGCAGTAGCTGCCCCACATGTAGGGGATTTCCTGTCAGAAAGCACACACTCGGCAACTGGCACACGTCTCGCTCCACACGCCCTCCGTATTGCCGCCCCAATCCCCACACACACACACACACACACACACACACACACACACACACACACACACATATATATATATATATATATATATATAATATATATATATATATATATATATATATATATATATATATATATATATATATATATATATATATATGCAGAATAACCACATGTGAAAAATAGAAAATGCTTAACGCGTTTTCGGCTAATTCGCCTTCATCAGAGCAAAGAAGATAAGAAAACATTGCTGATCAGACCTTTATATCCGCCTGGGCAGATCACCTGACCACCAAAAAAAAAAAAAGTGGAGGAAAGGAATTATAAGAAAGAAGGTAACTGCAGAAGGCAGTTGCTGCTATTAAAAGGAGATATTAATAGGAGATATTAATAGGAGCTGCCATACGAGGCAGCTCCCATTAATATCTCCAAGTGCCATACGTGTTAAATGATTGATATATTGTTTTGACGTGCTATATTGAGGCTTAAATAGGGATCCAACTTGTACATACCGGGGCTCACATTAAGGCTGTTATTACATTGTTTGATCAGAGCAGATTCGACCAATATATATATATTGGTGAATTTGCAGTTAGGTTATGGCCAATAGGTACGATCACCTTGGCCCAGTCCGTAGAATTACACAAAGCTATCTAAAGCCTACTAGCATTATGTAAGTAATGAAGAAATATTGTATATTTACTCATTATAATGTTAGTTCTGAATGCAGAAAATCAAACCAATTCTTGCTCTGAAATTATCAAATTTCATAATGATATTAGAAGTAAATATTTGGCAGATAACGCCATAACAAAGTCGAGTGTCCAAGCGACAATGTTGTGGAGCGACTTGTCCAAGACATTGTCGCCTGGCGAGTATTTGCAGGCATATTAGCCTCCTGTACATAGTGATCCAGTTGTCGCACTGGATCTGCTCAACTTGTCCAAAATTTAATTGGTGATGTAATTATACATACGCAGTCTACTTGGTAATATCATTCATAAATAACAACAACACATTTAATATTTATTTAAAAACCGTGTCTGGAAGTTGAATGAACTCCACAGGACAACAATTTTGTTATATAGATACTACCGGTATTTGTTGGTAAGCTTTCGTAATTTAAGCTAATGTCTTTTTCGCTCGTGTTGTTAAAGATTCGCTACCTGTAACAAGAAGTTCCAAGTAGCACGGGCTATGGTGAGCCCGTAGTGGATGTTGTTTCGCTTATAGAGTACCGAACCCTACACGCTCTCTGATATATTGCTTAATTAAAAGATTCACATAAAAGCTAATACTTGCATATCTTATCAGAAAGGCAGAGATAAAAATAGTTTGTGAATCCATCTCGGAATATACCTTATTAGAGGAAAGATATTCATATTTTAAACAAGGTTTCTTGGCCGACGCTCTCCTTATCGTTGGGAACTACGACCTTTCGAAGATGAATGATAATCTAGATACTGTAATAAACGATGTTTTCTATGTCATCATAAAGACAAATATAAGCTGCATGTTAATACTTTAGCATAAATATAACTGAAGTGAAAGTTAAGATATATGATTTTTTATAGTTGATGGCTCGCTCCAGGAGTGTGAAGGCCTGCACACAAGCCAATCAATTGTGTAATAAATTTGCATATATTCTAATTAACCTTAAAGGTTTATATGTCAGAATAAAGACAGATGTAGACAATATTGTGACTACAAGAAAGTAGTCAAGAAATATATCTTAAATGAATGCCAAGATATGGTTAAATAATACCACACCATCGCCAGTGTCTGGACACATGAAAACTTTCTACGTATCAGTGTCCAGCCAGGCGGGGAATACAGGCTTCCCAATTCTGATAATTTATGTAATTCACAGAGTTGATAAACGTTAATGTTTTATATTTTATTGAAAATAGATATAAACTTTCTTTTCAAACATTTATATATAACAATATTTCAATTATAAGAACCAATATATATTTAGGATTTAACAATTTCTTACCAAGTTGCAATAATACCTTAATTGCACTTTATTTTCACCATTTACATCAAGAAATTAACTTATAAAATTGTTGTAAATTTAATACACAAAACAGCAGTAAAGATATACATATGTTAATTATGATGCTGGATCGATGTCAAGCTGAATTATGGCCGAGATAATCAGATTATATACTGTGAGTCAGCCACAAGCAAGTAATTATCAAAAGAAGGCGCCAAGCTGGGAATGTCAGCCACAAAGAGCTCTTAACCCCATTTATACTAACTGTTTCCTTTGGAATAGCCATGCCCTAATCCAACTTAATATAGCACCCCCAATACCATGAGCCTCTATTTTTTTAATCAGTCTTTCATATGACACTGTATCAAAAGCTTTGCTAAAGTCAAGGTACACGACATCACAATCCTTACCACTATCAACTGCCTCAACTATGCTGGAATAAAAAGATAGCAAATTTGTTAAACATGAACGGCCATTTGTAAAACCATGTTGCGACTCATTTATTAATTTATGTTTTTCAAGATGAAGACGAATTGTATTTGCAATTATCGATTCAAGTAACTTTCCCACAACAGACGTTAGGCTAATTGGCCGATAGTTTGATGCAAGTGATCTATCTCCTTTCTTAAAAATTGGTACCACATTAGCTACCTTCCATGACTTTGGCCCTCTGCCTAACTATTGATTTATTAAATATGGTAGTCAGTGGCTCGGAAAGCTCCTCTTTGCATTCATTAAGCACCCTGGCAAACACTTTATCCGGCCCTGAGGATTTTTTCATATAAAAAGAGTTCTAATTTGGGTTATTAACTTAGTCATCCAACGCTGGACACATTCAAGTGAATTTATAAGCATATGATACACAACATACCCAACATGAACCAGAATCCTGGCTTTGTTGCTGTTGACTTTTCCCTTTCACAATATATACTAAAATGTTCTAAACATTCTTACAAACGTGACCTAACATGAGCCTACCCTTTCTTTTATCTTTTTTTCTTTCTCTTGTTTTCTCTAACGATCCCTTTCTTATTCCTATTATTTCCCCCTTTATTACATGCCCCTTTATTACAACAGGTACCTTCCGTACCTGTTGCCTTGGTTTTTCTTCCTCTACAATTTCCTTCGCCTCACCTCACCTGCCCAATATATACTGAAAGCTTTCAGTTATTTTCCAGACCATTTGGTCCGGGAGACGTCTCCCGTCACGCAGGGTGCAGTTGCGCCTCCACAGATCTCCAGTATCATCTTTTGATACTGGTAATGGCTCAAAAGGGCCACCACTTATGGGCTATTCATGCCCGTGCCATCTTTTGGGTGGCTTAATCTTCATCAATCAATCATTCTCCTCTTCATGGGAGACATCTCCCGTCACGCAGGGTGCAGTCGCACCTCCACAGATCTCCAGTATCAGCTATTGATACTGGTAATGGCTCAAAAGGGCCACCACTTACGGGCTATTCATGCCCGTGCCACCTCTTGGGTGACTTAATCTTTATCAATCAATCAGTTATTTTCTCCAAGTCACATTGTCATAGATGGTAATGAAAAAGCAGACTCGCTAGCAAAAACTGCCACTGCTCTACCTGTTGTACAGGTTCAAATACCTCCAAGTTTCTCACCGATAAAGGAGCAAATCAAGAAGAAAATATTCTCAACTATTAAAGGTCGCCACAGAGCCAAAGTAGCGGAAGGAAGATCCACTGCGATATGGTACGAACAAGCCACTGGTTACTCCTCTTTCTAGCCTGGCAAAAAGATATCCAGAGACATTGCAGTAGCTATACACAGACTCAGGCTTGGTTACAAGTGCTGCTGGGAGGTAATGAACCCAATAGTTAAAGAATGTCACATATGTGAAACTGAAGCAGAGGCGCCACTGTTGCACTACTTACTGGAATGTGAAGCTATTGAACCCCTGCGCATCAAACTCAACATTAATCCAACGACAGCAGCTGCATTAGATGCACATTCCACCGCGACTACAATGATTAGAAAAGCCGTTGAGGAATGGGACTCATTAGTGAGCATTCTGCATCTACATCCACCACCAAGATAAAGTTTATAAAACAGGATTAAAACCAGTGCACTAAAACAGAAGCGATAAATGAACAGGAAAAAAGAGAAATCCCCTCCTCCATTTTAAACTTAGACCCAAATAACACAGGAAAAAGGTTATCATGTATAACCAAACTCAATTACGGGCTCACCATAGTTCGTGCTACATGGATACTTCGTCCTGAGTAGCTAAATCTTTAACAACAACAACAACTGTTATTTTCTCACCAGCTCGTTGACCAGACCCCACACTTGAAAGTGAAGGGACGACGAAGACGTTCTGAGTAGCTAAATCTAAAACAACAACAACGTTAACGTTTCAAGATGGCATCAGGAATGACTACCAGAACGGAAGCAACCCATATGGCTTACTTCGACTTACCAGAGAAAGCAAAACGCTACATCAGGGAACTGCAAGATTCTCTTCGGGAAAAAGCCATGTTGCTCGACCATGTTCCAGCTGATCACGAATACGCGCACTTCACCCTCGGCTATTTCGTATTAGATAAAAGTAAGGAGTTGGGACAGTGTTAGTAAATAAGTAGTGTAGACCAGGGTTAGCAGAATTGGTCAGTGGGAGTTTACAAAGTCATTCACAGATCAACAGATTATGTTATCCAAACTAAGCTGCTTGTGGTGAAAGAAGCCACGTTAGGTTCTTGAATTTTTGTATATTCTATATTATGAACTCACAAGAGTGTGATTTATCTGCGTACGTGTCCCTAGACACGTACTACCAGTTGAACCATGACTAAAGAAATATTTCTAGTATAGTTACTTGAAGTTTGGAAGGTACCAACATTAGCGACAGTATACATGTATTGGTAAAACTATGTTCATTTGTTTTTAAAATTAAATATTTTTTTCTGAATTTGCGTATATACATAGCAGGTTAAATATGAAATTATAACATTCTTATTTTGTAATTTCAGACAAATGGAAGAAGGTACATAAGCTTGACCCGACAGATAAGGGTGTTGTGTACATCATCAGTCAACTTATTCAGAAATTCAAGGTAGGTACAACAACCTCGTACTTGTTAAATTGATCAGTAAATGCAAACTAAACCGCTATAGATAAGGAAAGATGTTCGATTAATCCTCGAATTGAGGATACGGTTCGATTAATCCTCGAATTGAGGATACGGTTCGATTAATCCTCGTCCATTTCGTAGCACTTAATGTCTCCCACAATCGGTCAAAATTTAGCTTCATTGCACTTATTAATCCCAATAATAACGTTAAGAATATATGAATGAGTAATTGCAAAAAGCCTATAGGCCCATACGAGACAGCTCTTGTTTATATCCACCCAATCTCATTAATATGTCAGACCTACGCTTGACACAATCAAGGTACCTCACTTGTATTATGGTATGCGGTAATTAGTTCTGCACAATTTCAACCATATTACCGAACGAATATTATCTCATTACACACAGAAATCACAATAACGTGAGGCATCAGATGAACAAATCCATGAGGGTTTGAACCTACGCCCGGGATGATGCCAGACGCGCCTTCTCCCTGTAGATGCTGTGGGAGCCTTGTGAGGGCAGTTGCACGCAAAGTTACCATTATTTTTACCATGTCGTGGCGTAGTCGAATAAGGCGCATCTGGGGTCATCTCGGACGTAGGTTATTCACGGCCCTTGTGGATTTGTTCATATTAATTCATTCTTTGCCTTTCTAGAGAATGTAATTTAAGCTTTTTTTTTAAGCTTTAAATAACANACAACAGAAGAAAACGATATTGCCTCCTTCCTCACAGCAGTAGCTGCCCCACATGCAGGGGATTTCCTGTCAGAAAGCACACACTCGGCAACTGGCACACGTCTCGCACCACACGCCCTCCGTATTGCCGCCCAATCCCCACACACATTATTATATATATATAATATATATATATTATATATATATATATATATATTATATATATATATATATATATATATATATATTGGTGAATTTGCAGTTAGGTTATGGCCAATAGGTACGATCACCTTGGCCCAGTCCGTAGAATTACACAAAGCTACCTAAAGCCTTCTAGCATTATGTAAGTAATGAAGAAATATTGTATATTTACTCATTATAATGTTAGTTCTGAATGCAGAAAATCAAACCAATTCTTGCTCTGAAATTATCAAATTTCATAATGATATTAGAAGTAAATATTTGGCAGATAACGCCATAACAAAGTCGAGTGTCCAAGCGACAATGTTGTGGAGCGACTTGTCCAAGACATTGTCGCCTGGCGAGTATTTGCAGGCATATCAGCCTCCTGTACACAGTGATCCAGTTGTCGCACTTCTCTGCTCAACTTGCCAAAATTTAATTGGTGATGTAATTATACATACGCAGTCTACTTGGTAATATCATTCATAAATAACAACACATTTAATATTTATTTAAAAACCGTGTCTGGAAGTTGAATGAACTCCACAGGACAACAATTTTGTTATATAGATACTACCGGTATTTGTTGGTAAGCTTTCGTAATTTAAGCTAATGTCTTTTTCGCTCATGTTGTTAAAGATTCGCTACCTGTAACAAGAAGTTCCAAGTAGCACGGGCTATGGTGAGCCCGTAGTGGATGTTGTTTCGCTCATAGAGTACCGAACCCTACACGCTCTCTGATTTATTGCTTAATTAAAAGATTCACATAAAAGCTAATACTTGCATATCTTATCAGAAAGGCAGAGATAAAAATAGTTTGTGAATCCATCTCGGAATATACCTTATTAGAGGAAAGATATTCATATTTTAAACAAGGTTTCTTGGCCGACGCTCTCCTTATCGATGGGAACTACGACCTTTCGAAGATGAATGATAATCTAGATACTGTAATAAACGACGTTTTCTATGTCATCATAAAGACAAATATAAGCTGCATGTTAATACTTTAGCATAAATATAACTGAAGTGAAAGTTAAGATATATGATTTTTTATAGTTGATGGCTCGCTCCAGGAGTGTGAAGGCCTGCACACAAGCCAATCAATTGTGTAATTAATTTGCATATATTCTAATTAACCTTAAAGGTTTATATGTCAGAATAAAGACAGATGTAGACAATATTGTGACTACAAGAAAGTAGTCAAGAAATATATCTTAAATGAACGCCAAGATATGGTTAAATAATACCACACCATCGCCAGTGTCTGGACACATGAAAACTTTCTACGTATCAGTGTCCAGCCAGGCGGGAAATACAGGCTTCCCAATTCTGATAATTTATGTAATTCACAGAGTTGATAAACGTTAATGTTTTATATTTTATTGAAAATAGATATAAACTTTCTTTTCAAACATTTATATATAACAATATTTCAATTATAAGAACCAATATATATTTAGGATTTAACAATTTCTTACCAAGTTGCAATGATACCTTAATTGCACTTTATTTTCACCATTTACATAAAGAAATTAACTTATAAAATTGTTGTAAATTTAATACACAAAACAGCAGTAAAGATATACATATGTTAATTATGATGCTGGATCGATGTCAAGCTGAATTATGGCCGAGATAATCAGATTATATACTGTGAGTCAGCCACAAGCAAGTAATTATCAAAAGAAGGCGCCAAGCTGGGAATGTCAGCCACAAAGAGCTCTTAACCCCATTTATACTAACTGTTTCCTTTGGAATAGCCATGCCCTAATCCAACTTAATATAGCACCCCCAATACCATGAGCCTCTATTTTTTTAATCAGTCTTTCATGTGGCACTGTATCAAAAGCTTTGCTAAAGTCAAGGTACACGACATCACAATCCTTACCACTATCAACTGCCTCAACTATGCTGGAATAAAAAGATAGCAAATTTGTTAAACATGAACGGCCATTTGTAAAACCATGTTGCGACTCATTTATTAATTTATGTTTTTCAAGATGAAGACGAATTGTATTTGCAATTATCGATTCAAGTAACTTTCCCACAACAGACGTTAGGCTAATTGGCCGATAGTTTGACGCAAGTGATCTATCTCCTTTCTTAAAAATTGGTACCACATTAGCTACCTTCCATGACTTTGGCCCTCTGCCTAACTATTGATTTATTAAATATGGTAGACAGTGGCTCGGAAAGCTCCTCTTTGCATTCTTTAAGCACCCTGGCAAACACTTTATCCGGCCCTGAGGATTTTTTCATATAAAAAGAGTTCTAATTTGGGTTATTAACTTAGTCATCCAACGCTGGACACATTCAAGTGAATTTTAAGCATATGATACACAACATACCCAACATGAACCAGAATCCTGGCTTTGTTGCTGTTGACTTTTCCCTTTCACAATATATACTAAAATGTTCTAAACATTCTTACAAACGTGACCTAACATGAGCCTACCCATTCTTTTATCTTTTTTTCTTTCTCTTGTTTTCTCTAACGATCCCTTTCTTATTCCTATTATTTCCCCCTTTATTACATCTTACCTTCCGTACCTGTTGCCTTGGTTTTTCTTCCTCTACAATTTCCTTCGCCTCACCTCACCTGCCCAATATATACTGAAAGCTTTCAGTTATTTTCTCCAAGTCACATTGTCATAGATGGTAATGAAAAGGCAGACTCGCTAGCAAAAACTGCCACTGCTCTACCTGTTGTACAGGTTCAAATACCTCCAAGTTTCTCACAGATAAAGGAGCAAATCAAGAAGAAAATATTCTCAACTATTAAAGGTCGCCACAGAGCCAAAGTAGCGGAAGGAAGATCCACTGCGATATGGTACGAACAAGCCACTGGTTACTCCTCTTTCTAGCCTGGCAAAAAGATATCCAGAGACATTGCAGTAGCCATACACAGACTCAGGCTTGGTTACAAGTGCTGCTGGGAGGTAATGAACCCAATAGTTAAAGAGTGTCACATATGTGAAACTGAAGCAGAGGCGCCACTGTTGCACTACTTACTGGAATGTGAAGCTACTGAACCCCTGCGCATCAAACTCAACATTAATCCAACGACAGCAGCTGCATTAGATGCACATTCCACCGCGACTACAATGATTAGAAAAGCCGTTGAGGAATGGGACTCATTAGTGAGCATTCTGCATCTACATCCACCACCAAGATAAAGTTTATAAAACAGGATTAAAACCAGTGCACTAAAAGAAGCGATAAATGAACAGGAAAAAAGAGAAATCCCCTCCTCCATTTTAAACTTAGACCCAAATAACACAGGAAAAAGGTTATCATGTATAACCAAACTCAATTACGGGCTCACCATAGCTCGTGCTACATGGATACTTCGTCCTGAGTAGCTAAATCTTTAACAACAACAACAACTGTTATTTTCTCACCAGCTCGTTGACCAGACCCCACACTTGAAAGTGAAGGGACGACGAAGACGTTCCGAGTAGCTAAATCTAAAACAACAACAACAACGTTTCAAGATGGCATCAGGAATGACTACCAGAACGGAAGCAACCCATATGGCTTACTTCGACTTACCAGAGAAAGCAAAACGCTACATCAGGGAACTGCAAGATTCGCTTCGGGAAAAAGCCATGTTGCTCGACCATGTTCCAGCTGATCACGAATACGCGCACTTCACCCTCGGCTATTTCGTATTAGATAAAAGTAAGGAGTTGGGACAGTGTTAGTAAATAAGTAGTGTAGACCAGGGTTAGCAGAATTGGTCAGTGGGAGTTTACAAAGTCATTCACAGATCAACAGATTATGTTATCCAAACTAAGCTGCTTGTGGTGAAAGAAGCCACGTTAGGTTCTTGAATTTTTATATATTCTATATTATGAACTCACAAGAGTGTGATTTATCTGCGTACGTGTCCCTAGACACGTACTACCAGTTGAACCATGACTAAAGAAATATTTCTAGTATAGTTACTTGAAGTTTGGAAGGTACCAACATTAGCGACAGTATACATGTATTGGTAAAACTATGTTCATTTGTTTTTAAAATTAAATATTTTTTTCTGAATTTGCGTATATACATAGCAGGTTAAATATGAAATTATAACATTCTTATTTTGTAATTTCAGACAAATGGAAGAAGGTACATAAGCTTGACCCGACAGATAAGGGTGTTGTGTACATCATCAGTCAACTTATTCAGAAATTCAAGGTTGGTACAACAACCTCGTACTTGTTAAATTGATCAGTAAATGCAAACTAAACCGCTATAGATAAGGAAAGATGTTCGATTAATCCTCGAATTGAGGATACGGTTCGATTAATCCTCGTCCATTTCGTAGCACTTAATGTCTCCCACAATCGGTCAAAATTTAGCTTCATTGCACTTATTAATCCCATTAATAACGTTAAGAATATATGAATGAGTAATTGCAGAAAGCCTATTGGCCCATACGAGACAGCTCTTGTTTATATCCACCCAATCTCATTAATATGTCAGACCTACGCTTGACACAATCAAGGTACCTCACTTGTATTAAGGTATGCGGTAATTAGTTCTGCACAATTTCAACCATATTACCGAACGAATATTATCTCATTACACACAGAAATCACAATAACGTGAGGCATCAGATGAACAAATCCATGAGGGTTTGAACCTACGCCCGGGATGATGCCAGACGCGCCTTCTCCCTGTAGATGCTGTGGGAGCCTTGTGAGGGCAGTTGCACGCAAAGTTACCATTATTTTTACCATGTCGTGGCGTAGTCGAATAAGGCGCATCTGGGGTCATCTCGGACGTAGGTTATTCACGGCCCTTGTGGATTTGTTCATATTAATTCATTCTTCGCCTTTCTAGAGAATGTAATTTAAGCTTGTAAGCTTTAAATAATAGTTCTTATATATTTACTTACTATTCGTCCATATTAACAACGTGTTCTCTTTTTCCTCATAAAAATGATCGG
This sequence comes from Procambarus virginalis, assembly GCA_020271785.1. Classification (NCBI taxonomy): domain Eukaryota; kingdom Metazoa; phylum Arthropoda; class Malacostraca; order Decapoda; family Cambaridae; genus Procambarus; species Procambarus virginalis. The sequence goes on along the minus strand of WNGS01165100.1, from coordinate 13,131 downwards.
CTGAGCGTCGACTTAGACGGCCTAGGGTGTTATGACACAAGTGTCATTTTCATAAAGATTCACGAGTCACAGAAGCTGGTCGATCTGCGGCGGGAGATTATTGACCTCCTGGACAAGCACGGTCTATGCCTACAGAATTACAGTTTTGCACCCCACGTCACAGTATTTAAGCGACGGTGGGTGAATGATAATGAACTTGCTCATTTTAGGACACCCAGGGTTCAAACCCAACATCGGGAAATCATAAGACAACTGATAGAATCTGCAAACATTCCCTCCCGAACGAAAATCGTTATTCCAAGGGTGGGCTTTAAGGAGTACACCCTGAAGTATGCTGCCCAATCTATAAACATGCCCATGTCAAACGGGCACTTTGATAATACCCAGCCACCCTTGGAAAATACCAATACCGTATATTCCTATATTGTGGCTCGGATGAATGAACCTGAAACAAACACACAAACACCATTTAGACGAGAAAGAAAGTCTCAGACGACGAAAAAGCTTGTTGATTCCTCAGACGACGACTGAAACAACTGAAACAAACAGCCAAGGAGGACAGCTAAGGCGACGCCAAAGCTTCTCATAATTATATGTAAATTATTTTATATTTATAAATTATAAAGTAAATTATAAATAATATTTATTTGTTGTTATTAACGAGAACTGTTAGTTCGATGACCATTACTAAAACTGAATTTGTCTTCATTCAGTATTTTTATAAACATATTATATTAAGATATAATACATGATTTATAAAATGTATTCTGTTTTGATATAATACAATATATGTATGATATATACAATAATGTATGATATAAGATACAATAAAAATTGTATGATATAAGATACAATTTATATTGTATCTTATATAAGATACAATATAAATTGTATGGAACTACTCTACGCCTCACCGAGCCTCAGTGGGTCGTCTCTCCGTTCTGCCTCTGTCTGCTCATTACAATATAAATTGATATCTTATATCATTAATTGTATGGTATATAGGCCAGAAATCTTATTTTCCAATTGGGTGCAATAATTTTTACACAATAAAATCACCAAGATAGTAAGAGTGACTCTTCCCTTTATAATACATATTCATATATAACTGGATCCTTTAACACTTACAATGGGAAATATTCCCCAATTATAACATAATTAACTACTTAAAACTCACTGTACCGCGAGGAGGATTTTTAGCTTTTAGACTAACTACAAATTAATACTTAAATGTAGGTATTTTGAGGATTATTCACGTTATTAAAATATGAATTATAAGTTTAATATTGCTGCCATATCTATGACGTCACCACGAGGATTGAGTAACAGCTATTTTCTTTGGCCTCGTAAGTAAGATAAAATCTAACACATCATATATTAAACAAATCAATATATTCAGTTCTGATTCGAATAAAACAGTCCAACTCCTAATTTTAAAACGGTTAATTCTCACATGAACGGCAGCGTGCGTGTGGGGCCATATTGGTTTGGACGGCAAAGAGAACTTTATGGTTTGGCCGGCCACGAGAACTTGACGGTTTGACCGGCCATGAGAACGTGACGGTTTTTGCCGGCCAAGAGAACGTGGCGGTTTGGACGGCCAAGAGAACGTGGCGGTTTGGACGGCCAAGAGAACGGTTTGGTTGGACGGCCAAGAGAACGTGGCGGTTTGGACGGCCAAGAGAACGTGGCGGTTTGGACGGCCAAGAGAAGACGGCCAAGAGAACGTGGCGGTTTGGACGGCCAAGAGAACGTGGCGGTTTGGACGGCCAAGAGAACGTGGCGGTTTGGACGGCCAAGAGAATCCCTATCTGGACAAGGATACTTAAACTATTACTGTCGAACTAAGAACAACAGTCAGTTAATAATGCGCATAAATTTTAAACAGCAAAACTTTTTAAGAAGATGCATGAGATCAGACAAATATATGAATTGCCCCTACCCCCCTTCCCTCAACTTAATTCTGATAGTTGTGTTTAGTGTGACTAAACACACATCTTTTTCCCCAACTTTTCGTCAGCCTGTGATGCTTTTCTCGTTGCCTAAGATACCGTCGGTACTTTGCCCGTTTTGGGCGGATTCTTTATGTGCGGATGAACGCCAACTCCACCGGGAGGTAGAAGGTCCTGTGTGGGACCCGCACTTTCGCCATGCGCCTCAGGGATCATATGCCATCCTGTTGGGTTTCCCTCTACGTATGTTTCATGCGGGCCAGCCCCGGACATGTTTCAGGTGCAGCCTCCCGGGGCTGCGGGGTGTGAGGCAGGCCAGGTCAACCCTGTTAACCTCTTCCGGGAGGAGTATTTTTCCCCGTTGTCGGCCCCCGGACCAGTCTCCTGGTGCTGGCATGTGTGTTGATCCCCTGCCGTCTGTTGTCCCAGTGTCGGATCCTGCAGCTCGCCTGGGTGCAGATGTGGGGGTTGGTGCAGCCCAGCCCACGCCGCCGGCTTCCCCGTCTTAGCCGCCCCTGCCTGCTACGTCCATGGATACGGTGTCTGACTGTCCACGAGGAGCTGTCTCCTGCCGTGTGTGGTCCGGTGCCCCCCGGTTGTGGAAGCTGCGGTTCTCAGGGGTAAAGCGTGCTCGCCATAGGGTTCTGTTGTGGTGCAGGAAGAAGGGAGTGATAGTTCGGACGACCGGCGGCCTGTCTCAAAGCGATCGAGGCGGGCTAGGAGTGTCTCCCCTCCCCGGTGTGCCTATGGCGGGGGACCGCCTGTACCAGGGTGTTAATGTGTGCCGACAGCTGTAGTATACAGAGCATGTATCTCTTAAACTTGTAGCCACTATATCGTTTGGCTTCACTTTATATGCAGTAAATAATCCCCGCACAATGCACACGAAATAGCTATGAAATTGGTATTTGGTTGGCTTGATCTTTGGCTTGTGATCTGTTATTAATTCGATTGTAATTATTGTCTAAATCTCCCGTCAATTTCTATCGATATAGGGGATACAAAGTTTTTTTTAATGTACAAACAAAAAACTATTGAGCAATAACACAAAAAGAAAATATATTCATATATGTTAAGACAAATATAAGACATTCGCCTCTATGCTGCAACTCTACGACAATTACAGAAAACGTTTTTTGAAAATTAAAATTGTTTTCATTGTGAGAAAAAAAGGCTATTGTTCAAGTTGCCGCTGACCCCCATTTCCCCCCCCCCCTCCTTCCTCCTTCCCATTCATACTTTTCCTTCCTCTTGCCCCCCCCCTCTCTCTCTCTCTCTCCTCCCTTCCCCGTACAATCACATTCCATCCCTCCTACGCCCCCTCATCGAGAACATTTACCCCCTCCCTCAATAACCCCATTCAACTCGTCCCATCACCTCATGAGTCCCATTTTTAGCAAAATCGACCGATCCGTAGAACACGGGGCCTGGAGTGAACGTTTTAAAATGTACACAATTGTGTTAGTCGTTTTCTATGCGTCGATAGGTTGGGGGGGGGGGATTCTTTAGATTCAAACGTTTCTAATGTGGCAAAACAATTTCATTTTTCACTGTTTCATGAATAACTGAAATTTGCGTTGGTGTGATCGAGGTTAAAAAACTAAATTGTTGAGTTTTCCTTCTTGTTAATGAAATAAAACGCAACAACTTCGTCGTAATAGCCTGGCACTTTCTCCTGATAGTTATCTTCCCTTTCTTGTTAATGGTTGATTGATGAAGATTAAGCCCCCCCCCCAAGAGTCATGAATACGGGCATGAATAGCCCGTAGTTGGTAGATGTTTGGAGTGAATGTGATGTTTAGTCGAAGTTAATGGCTGTTGTGGGTCCCTTTTTATGGGGTGGGAGTCTAGGTGAAAAGATAAGCAAAAGCCGAATACCAATTAAAGACAACACAGCGTTTGTTAAAATACACGCGGCCAAAATTGCAATATTCAAGTAGTAGCACTAAAATATATATGTAGTTTCAATATCACTAGTTAGTAACCTCAGTTGCGTTGTTTCGTAACCTTATTTGGGAGATTTAGTTAGTAGCTTTAACTAATTAATAACGGGATTGATAGCTTTGATATTTTGTAACTGATAAATTACAAGGTGGGTCAAGAACCATATCCTAGACAACCGGCTGCCCAGGCGAAAGACGGTGTTAAAGCCAGCCAGATTGGTGAGAAAACAGATCCGTGGCGATTCGTAGTCCCCATGGGGAAGTGGTAACACACTTCCTTGGCATATCGCGAGCGCTTTGACCTTGGTTCGTATCCTGGCCGGGGGAGAATTTACTGGGCGCCAATCCTTAAGTGTAGCCTTTGTTCATCCAGTAGTGTACAGGTACCTATAGTCCGAGTGAGAATGGTCCAGGACGGACCGAAACGTCGTCGTCCCTTCACATTCTAGTGTGTGTGGTTTGGTCAACATATTTCAGCCACGTTATTGTGACTCCTCGTCTGCATATGGGTACCTAGTTGTTAAAGTATATAAAGGGTCGTTTTCCGGGGGAAAATTAAGATTAAGGACTTGCCCGAAACGCTATACGTGCTAGTGGCTGTAAAGAATGTAACAACTCTTGTATATATATAAAAGATAAAAGAGAGAGACAGCCAGTAAAAGCAGTAAAGGAGTATCTAAAATCAATGCTTGCACCTGGTCGTCTCCCACTTGAGTGAATGGGTCTCCAGCGGCTCCAGAAATCACTCGTCAGCACATTCTCCTTTTAGATAAAAATACAGAAACACATCACTAAACATATTTACCTTCGTCTTGCTAAAGCAAAACACAAAAATTGCGCTGTGCACAAAAACACATAAGAACACAGACACGCCCACTCGGACTAAAAGTGCGCAAAGAAAGCACTTATAACGTTCAACGACCACACGTGGCAAGTGATCTGTTACATGAAATGCAAGATGAGTGCTGGGGCAGGAGGCCGGATATAAGGTAATGAAAATGGGTGCTGGGGCAGGAGGCCGGATGTAAGGTAATGAAAATGGGTGCTGGGGCAAGAGGCCGGATATAAGGTAATGAAAATGGGTGCTGGGGCAGGAGGCCGGATATAAGGTAATGAAAATGGGTGCTGGGGCAGGAGACCGGATATAAGGTAATGAAAATAGGTGCTGGGTCATGAGGCCAGATATAAGGTAATGAAAATGAGTGCTGGGTCATGAGGCCGGATATAAGGTAATGAAAATAGGTGCTGGGGCAGGAGGCCGGATACAAAGTAATAAAAATGGCGGAAAGGAAAGTGTCCGGATGCAAGGAAGCATCTGTAAGAGAAGACGACGACTTCAGTCAAACTCATTGGGAGGTTTCTGTCAACAGCGCCCAAACATATCCCACAAGCCACACACATATACCGAGTTCAATCAGCGGAATATGAAAGGTTAGACAATATAAGCAGGCTATACTGCCTTCAGGAATCTGAACTGTAATCGAACACAATCCTTATCTAATGAAGCAAAGACAAGTATACCACATGGTATAACCAAAACAAAACAGTACACCAACCAACAAAAGTAAACCACATAAAATAACCAAAAAAGAGTACATTACATTGAATAATACAAAAAAATAGTAAACCACATGGTATACAGTCTACACCGGGAGATATAAACATCGCTCGGAATACATGTCAACTGATAACGGTACTCCGCACTACCCAGAATTTCACAATATTAACTTCACAAACAGACAAACTAAGAGATTTATCCATCAAATGTACGGAATAATCAGAGGGTGCTAAATATCACCAAGGATGCCAATACGAGAACAAAAGCGCACAAGGCGAATGATATCAAAAGTATCAGAGTCGCCAAGAATTCTAGTTAGGGACAAGTGACCGCGAGGGGCGGTCGGAAAGCAAGACATACGCTCGTCCCGGAAGTGAGGACATTCAAGAAGGACATGCACAACCGTAAGAGGGACAAAGTAATTAGGACAATAAGGAGCAGGGCGGCGCTCCATCAAGTGACCATGGGTTAAGCGAGTATGGCCAATACGCAACCTCGCTAGAGTAGTTTCCTACCGCCGGTTACGGTGGTAGGAGGATGGCCACGAGGAAACAACATTTAAGAGTACGGAGTTTGTTACCAGTAACAGACGACCAAGAAGCCTGCCAACGGGTAAGGATGGAGGAATGGATAACCGGGTAAAAGTCGGAATAAGGAATACCTTTACGAGAGATGGGACAAGAGTAGACAGCTTCCTTGGCGGCAGCATCCGCACGCTCATTTAAAGACACGCCAATATGGCTGGGAACCCAACAAAACTCAACAGACTTAAACCTACTGTGAACAAGAAACAGCCAATGCTGGATCTCGACAACTACTGGATGAACCGGATTAAAGGACCCGAGAGCCATGAGGGCACTACGAGAGTCAACAACAACCACAAAAGAAGACCGACAACGAGAAAGCAGGAGACGAAGAGCATAGAGAATAGCATATAGCTCCGCTGTAAAGATGCTAGTCTCCGGAAGTAAGCGACACATAAGTGCGATCAGGAAAAACAACCGAGTAGCCAACACCGTCCGCAGACTTAGAACCATCGGTGAAGACAGAAACGGAGGGGAGTGAGAAGAAAAGTGCTCAAGGAAAAGGCGTTTTAGAACCGTAGGAGGGGTAAAAGCTTTAGTGACGCGGGTCAAGGACGTACAAAACTGCGGAAGGGGGACTCTCCACGGGGGCAAAGAAGGAACAACATGAGGAGAAACATTAGAAACTCGAACGGAAAGAGAATCCTGTAAGCGAGATAACCGGACAGAAAGAGGGAGGTGGTGAAGAGGAACAGGAACCGCAGGAGGAGTAAAAGTTAAAGCACGACAGAGGCGAGAGGAAGGATGTTGCAAGGACCACGCAAGATAGCGAAGACAGTAGCGATCACGGCGGTCCTGGAGAGATAGGAAGCCAGTGTCAACATACAAGCTAAGGACGGGAGTCGAACGAAAGGTACCAGAACTGAGGCGCAGCCCAGTGTGGTGCAAAACATCAAGACGGCGAAGAGCAGAAGGAGAAGCAGAAGAGCAAGCAGGGCAACCATAATCGAGCTTAGACAGGACGAGAGAGGAATGCAAAGCAAGGAGAGTGCGCCTATCAGCTCCCCAAGAAGTATGGGACGACACTCGGAGGGTAAGGGCTTTAGAGCACTCAACACGGAGGTAAGAGATATGGGGAGACCAAGACAAACGAGTGTCAAGGAATATCCCCAAAAGCTTTGCGGAATCTTTGTAGTCAATGGGATGTCCATAAAGTGACAGAGGGACGAAGAACGACCCGTTTCCAAGTAAAAGACATGGCACAAGTCTTAGAAGTAGAGAACTTTAAACCATGATCGGTGGCCCAAGACGACACGGCATCAATCGCAAGTTGAAGGAAAGGCATCAATCACGGCAACACGGCATCAATCGCAAGCTGAAAGAAAGGCGAATCATCACCTTGACAGCAAAGGGTAAGATCATCGACATAGAGAGCGGAGAAGACACCTGAAGGAAGAGAGGAAAGAAGACCATTCAGGGCAACCAGAAAGAGAGTAGTGCTCAGAACACTACCCTGGGACACACCTTCGTATTGCTGAAAAGAGGCAGAGCGGTACCAAGGCGCACCCGAAAGGAACGACGAGAGGGGAAGCTGCGGAGAAAGAGGGAGACGACCACTAAGGCCAAAAGAATGAAGCTGGGATAGAATATGATATCACCAAGTGGTGTCGTAAGCCTTTTCCAGGTCAAAAAGGACGGCAACAACGGAGGTCCTCGCAGCAAAAGCAGTACGAATATAGACCTCCAAGTTCACCAGGACATCTGTCGTGCTGCGGCACTTGCGGAAACCAAATTGAGAAGGGGAGAGGAGGTGATGGTGTTCCAGGAACCACATCAGACGAACGTTAACCATACGTTCAAAGAGTTTGCAGACACAACTGGTGAGGGCAATAGGGCGAAAGTCCTTATTGGAAGTTCCCAGAGAGCCTGGTTTGCGAACAGGGAGGACAACGGCATCGAGCCAGTCCTCGGACTGACGACGATTCCCAGATCCGATTATACAGACTCAGTAAAGACTGAGACGTCCACGGAGGGAGATGGCGAAGCATCTCATAATGAATACCATCGGAGCCCACCACCATAGAACTGCAGAGGGCCAGGGCAGAACGAAGTTCATGGAGAGAAGGGGCCGTTATAGGGAAGTCGAAGACGAGTGTAGAAATATAAAGGACGTGATTCAAGGTCAGGTTTACGAAGAAGGAAAGATTGGGGAAGATGAAGACCAGAGCTAGCAGAAGAAAAGTGGGAACCCAGTTCGGTAGCAACCTGCAACGGGTCCGCCACAAGAGTACCACGGAGGTGAAGGACCGGTGAAACATCGGGAACGAACTTACCCGCTATCTTGTGGATACCCTTCCAGATCTGTGGCAGAGGAGTTTCGGACGTAATGGTAAAGACATAAGATGCCCAACATTTACGTTTAGCCATACGAATGGTCCTACGGGCCATTTTTTTCCGAAAAAAAGAAAAAAAATCGGCTGTCTGCCGACGGCGGTGTCTCATCTAGGATGCACGCTTACAGCCCGAGCACAGTCTGCATTCCACCAGGGAACGCACTTCCGTTGACCCCAAGAGGAAGAGCGAGGAATAGAGCGGAGGGCAGCGTTGAAGACAGTGTTATGAAAAAGGAGGAGAGCGCGAGGGAGAGGCAGAAGGGAGAGGTCAGAGAGAGCAGCACTGAGGGTAAATAGGTTCCAGTCCGCTTTAGCAAACTGCCACCTAGGAAAAGAGAGGGAAGGGCGAAAAGAGAAAAAGGAAACAAGGATAGGGAAATGATCACTACCATGGAGGTCATCAAGAACCTGCCACGTGAAATCTAAGTAAAGAGAAGAAGAGCAGAGAGAAAGATCAAGACAGGAAAGGGTGCGAGTCCGAGAGTCCAAATGAGTGGGCTCACCAGAATTCAGAAGAGACAGGGAAGAAGAGAGGAGAAACGGCTCAAGAAGGCGACCCCGGGTATTCGTCAAAACGTCACCCCAAAGAGAATGACAACAATTGAAGTCACCCAGCAGGAGCACAGGCTCCGGCAAGGAGTCCAAGAGGTGTTTCAAGTCAGGAAGAGAAAGCGGGACACTCGGGGGGAGATAAATGGAACAAACTGTGTACCATTTCCCCACAAAGATACGAGCAGCAGAACAATGGAGGGGCAAAGGAAAAAGTAAAGGAACAAAGGGAACATCAGCGTGAATCAAGAGAGCAGAAGAATTAGGAGCCCCAGCAGTGGCTGGGGGGGGGGGAGAGAAAGTAATAGCCACGAAAACGACCAGGACGAGCACCAAGCATCGGCTCCTGGAGACAGACACAAAGGGGCGAAAACCGCGAAATTAGACGGAGTTCGAGGAAATTGGCGTAATAACCTCGAACGTTCCATTGAAGAATAGACTGCGACGAGAAGAGAAAGGACAACAACAGAAAACAAGGAAGAAACAAAGGCGAAAGAGCAACACAGCACGTTAAAGAATATCAGGGTCAGCAAAGTCAGGGTTAGGGGGCATGGGTAAACTGAGCAAAGACGGAGGGAAGGAAGCGGGAGAACAGACCAGCGGTGGGCGGGCGGGGTCCGGAGGAGGAAGAGGAGGAGGAGACAACGAAGAGGAGCAGTCAAGGACAGCAGCAGGAAGAGGGGGAGTAGAAAGAGGGGAGCGTACCTCAGCAAGGGCAGCAACTGAAAGGGAAGCAGGGGCCAAAGAAACCTCCATAGCAAGAACAGGGGGCGCAACCACTGAAATGGGAGGGGAAGGAGCAAGAGAGCCAGTAGGAGGGGTCGATGAAGAAAGCGAAGCCTTCTTACCCGCCGGGGAGGAGGAAGGAGAGGAGCCAGGCTTACGCTTCTGACTAGAGACCGGTGTCCCAGCAACTACGTACCGGGCAACGGATTCCAGTGTCTCAACAGGAGAAGCTGAACGAGAGCACACACGACTCCCATTAGGAGAGCGATGGACATCCGCCTGCACCGACAGGTGGCGGGGAGAGTCAATAGATAGAGGAGGTTGATGGGAAGGAGGATCGGAGGGAGACGAGGAGGAAGAAGACACAGGAGACATGACAGACCGGGGAGAAAGAAGGGGAACCCCAGACAGAGGACCAGGAGGGGGACCCTTCGGGACAGATCTCAAAGGAACAGAGGAGGGAGCAGTGGGCGTATCAGGGTCCAAGGCCCGGAAACAGTTATGAGTCTGAGGAAGGTGGGAAGGACGAGGAGAGGAAGAGCGCAACACGCGAGCATAAGAGACGTTAGCATAAGGCGGGAGCCGGCGAACCTGGCGCCTCGCCTCAGGAAAAGAAAAACGCTCCCGGTGCTTCAAGTTGAGGACGCCTGCCTCAAGCTTGTAATGGATACAGGCACGGGAGAAGGTAGGATGGGCCTCACCGCAGTTGAGGCAGCGAGCTTGGGGAGAAGTGCACTCCGACTTAGAGTGACCTTCACCCCCACACAAAGGACAGAGAGAGACAGTCCTAGAGCAGCGGAGGGCACCATGCCCAAACCTCCAGCACTTGTTACAAAGTCGAGGAGAAGGAATATACTCCTGGACAGAGCACCTGGCACCAGCGAGAATGACAGAGGATGGAAGGGTCCTACCATCAAAGGTGACCTTCACAACTCGAAGGGGTTGACGGTGGCGACCACGAGGAGGACGAGTAAACGAGTCAACCTGGAGGACAGAATGGCCTTGGGCATCAAGGATATGCCGAATGTCATCGTGGCAGTCCTGCAGATTCCGAACACCGGTTGCAACATGGGGCGGGAGGAAAAAAGTGCCAACACTGGCATTCAACCGAGTGTTCTTAGAGACCCGAACAGGGATCTCACCAAGGCAGGATAAGGCAGCCAAGCGGGAAGCTGCATCCTGAGAAGGAGCAGCAACGACACGTGTACCGAGACGAGTGGGGTTGAAGGTGACAGATTCATCCACGGAATCAACGAGATGCCGATGGAGGGAGAAATCGTCAGGAGGCGCGGAATCAAGAGGGAGGAGATCAAAGTATTTGGCCCATGAAGCAGGACCAAACAAGGCCTGATATGCATCAGTACAGGAAGGAAACGAGCGAGTGCGGCCGTGGCGCTGACAGCGTTGAGACCCCCTGAAAGAGAGGGGACAAGAGGCGCAGTAGTCACAACGAGAGACTTAGCCGCACCAGGAGACGAAGTGGTCACCACTGGGGGCTGGAGGCTCTACCCAACCACAGAGGAGGGAGGGGAGCTGGGGGAAGAAGTCAGGATGGTCAAAGGAGGAGCAAGGTCGGGGCCCAACGCAGCGGGAGCTACAGAGCCTGGTCTTCCAATACAGGCCGACTCGGGGGCTTGGTCGCCCACCCCACGAGCCTTAGAGGGTACAACAGAAACATTCATTGCCATAGAGACGAAAAGAAAGACATTCATCCACGAATGTGCCCCCATACCCACCATGGAGCCACAATTAGAGGCAGGACACCCAACAGGAAGCTACTGCCGATCATGCCGGGGCCCCCTAGGGGTGCGTCGTGAGTATACGCCCCACAAATGCCACCTTAAGAACCGTCAGTCCGTCGAGATCGGGTTCAGCGACGAAAGGGGGATTGACAATAAAAGGTTCCCCTCGCTCGAGACGTTGGGTACTGCAGTTCTACGGGTGCAAGAGTATGCCTCCTCAAGCACCCGGGCGTCAAAATAGAAGAAGTCCAAAGGAATAATCCAAAACAAGCAAAAGGTCAGCAGGAAACAACAAGCAGATAGGAGAAGAGGGGGGAGAAAAACGAAACATAAGGAAAAGGAAAAGCGATCCGGCACAATTAGAGAAGACAGCAGCAGGAGCGCAAGGCCATAAAAGGACAGAGGACTGTCCCACGGAGCATCACACTCCGGCAGCCGTCTACTAAGCCCTCTCACGACGCCAACGGGCCAGATGGGGAGGGGGTCAGGGATGAAAGCTAACCCTTGTTTGATTTGCATTTATATTGCATGTAATGCTCTGCATGCAGCCATACCTCCCCCACCCCCTCACTATGGGGGGAAACTATACCCTTCCAGCAAGACAAAGACAGTTTAATTAATGCTCTCAAAAGATTACATTTGACTTTCAGATGCAAAGAGCATATGGGGGGGGGGATTTCAAAGATAATACATACCGTTTCTTAGACACGTGTTGTAATGGAATTACCTCATTCTTTTACGTTGACCCGTAAATCAATCTATCGATTGATTTATTGATCAATCTATCAGTCTTTGTCTGTCTGTACGTTTTTGTTTCTATCCTGAAGGGGCTTTTTCACACATACCAAAGAAAAGACTAAGGAGAAGCCTAGGATAAAAAAGGATAGGGAATTATGATGACCAAGAAATTTGTGGTATTTTAACTAAGTAATTTATATTTACTACAGCAGACGACATACCTACAGCTGTATAAAAGTGACACGTTGACTAGTTTAGTGGTTACCTGGGAGGAAGATATTAAATAGAAAATAAAATTTCAAGGAGTCTCCCCTACGACAGACTAAGTGTTTTCCAGGGTTCTTGACCACTGTAACGAAGAGTTTAATGTGGAAACACTTGAGGGTACAGAAGGTGGGAAGGAAGTGTGGATACAGAAGGTGGGAAGGAAGTGAGGATACAGAAGGTGGGAAGGAAGTGTGGATACAGAAGGTGGGAAGGAAGTGTGGATACAGAAGGTGGGAAGGAAGTGTGGATACAGAAGGTGGGAACAAGTGTACTGTAACAAACTGGGCTTCTTGTAAGAATTATCCAGAAGGTTTTATCTATACAAGGGAGAATGGGAAGCTGGACCGCGTGGTGACCCCGGGACCTGTCCCCAGGGAACCCGTGGTGAAAATAATCGCCTTTGTTCATAGGTCGTATAATGAATTATTCTGTAGTATTCACTTATTTAGAGAAATTAGCCTTCATTCATTTTGCATTCAAATTGTACTGTATAGTATTACTGTTTATAATATCAATAGTAGTCTAATTAGTTGGAGAATGAGTTTTAAGTCACCTTCAGTGACGTCACAGGTCAGGACTACTTTATTGCGGAGTGACCTAGAGCGGTCATAGGTCACGAGGTTCCACGTTCTCTATTTCTCAAAGGTCAAATAGCTATTTTGTAATTGGGAATAGCTCTTCCTTAAGACGCTTGTATAATTTAAACTTCAGTACAATAATTCAATCAATCTGGATAATT
>WNGS01165099.1:0-13338 GCA_020271785.1 Procambarus virginalis | reverse complement strand
ATATATATATATATAATATATCCTTATATATATATATATATATAAATATATATATATATATATATATATTATATATATATATATATATATATATATATATATATATATATATATATATATATATATATATATTATTTTAATATAGAAGGGAGTACCACCTCTGGCTGGAAGAAGGGGGACCCATAGCCTCGGAGGAAATCACACATAACGCATTGGAGAGAATGTAGGTCCCCTGAAATACAGTTTTTGTGTGCTTTTCTCCCCCCCCCTTCCTTTTTTTTATGCTTTATTGTGTATTTAAAGGTTACAAAACATACAAGACAAATGCCTAAAGGTTATGGATCTCTTGAAGCTCCTCCGCTTCCGGACAGGAACCGAGGACGCAGCAGGCATTTCCCCTCTGGATCGCCACACTGAAGCGCTGAAACAAAAAACTGCAAGCCCTTGGGTCTCTGGTGACGTCAATGAGCTTGGAAGCCAATTCCTTGAGAAATCCCAAGGCACTCTTGCCCCAGGGGCCATGCGTCTCAGACGCTATGGGAACAAAGAGGTACTGACCTGCCAGTCGCCTGTATTTGAGACATTTTGCTGTTTCCCTGTGGTTGGCCGCCCCACCTGCTTGATCAGCTCCGAAGTGTACATAGGTGTCAGCCAGGGTGGATACACATGTGTAGTCCCACACCAACTATCTACCCTCCTTCCATGAGTATATGGTGATGCCATCAGGGCGAAGTGCGGGGAAATCCGGGTTTTGAACCACTAGGATGCGAGGTTCTCTCTCCGCTGGGCACCTAGCAGAGACGAGGCTTCTCTTGATGATGTCATTGACCTCGTTGTGTCTTGCATGCCAGCCCTTTGTGCTTCCGCAATGCAACCCATGCAGTCCGTATTGGTCTGCTTCCGCCCTGTTGCAAATACACTTGTATTCAGTGTGAATTGGGGCACCAAGGCGGAGGGCCACTGCTACACGAAGGGATACTGGATCTAGGCGCGTGCCCATTGCTGACATGGGTACTGCCAGGAGGAAGTCTCCTGCATGGGGGGCGCGCACTGCTCTGAGGCGGGCTTTCTCCTTGTCTGATGTTGTGGCGCTGAGCATGGCATCATCTACTTTTTCCACTAGAGGGTGGTCCCAGCCGGATTGTTTGTGTTGTTTTGTTGGCTCTATAATGGTTGCTGGGGCTGCGAGAACATCCCACTGATTTGAACATTCAGTGAAAGCAGGATCGTGTATTCCTGCTGCATCTCTCAGGGTTGCAGATAAGATATCTCTGACGAGGTCGTGCGATGCGTGGGAGGAGGAAAGGAAGGCTGGTAGAGCAATTTGGGAGGCTGTGCGGACACCAAGGCCGCCAAGTCTTACAGGAAGGGTTGCTTGCTCCCACTGAGAGTCGTCCAATGGCAGGTTCAGGACTTTCACCAACATGGACCTCAGAAGGGTGTCATACACATTTAACTTAGGGCTGCTGTAGGATGGAGAACATCTCAGAAAGTAGGTCAACTTAGGGAGAGACAGGCATCTTGTGAGGAGAAAGAGAGCATCGTGGGCATCAATCTTGTCAATCCTGTCCAGCATTCTCTTTAAATCAGTGATTTTTGCAGCCAGGACCTCCTCGATTGCTCGTGGGCCAATGGGGGCACCCAGGAGAGTACAGTCCGGTGGCTCGACAACGAGAATGTCTGGAAGAACATTTTGTATTTGCCCAGTGATGTCTGGGTAGCGGGAGATTATTTCACACTTGGATGCATTGAGAATGAGGCCCAAGGCTGCTCCCTGCTCCTGTATTTTCCTTATATCCTCCAAAATGGTTTCCGGGGTTCCAACGACAGTGCCATCATCCAGGTACCAGATGTTTAGCTCGCTTGTCAGACTATCAGTGACCTCTTTGATAGCTAGGCAGAAAAGGAGGGGTGCTAAGGGGTCACCTTGTTGGACACCTTCACAGGAGTTTATTTCATGTTCCCAAAAAGGAGCTTAGAGTTCCCACTGTAGCACGATCGGATGAACGGGTAAAGGGGACGGAAATGGTTGTGTACAGCCCTGAGGACAGCGTCTCGTCTGACTTGATTGAAAGCATTTTTGAAGTCAAGCTTTAGTAGTGCCTTCTGGTCCGGGAGATCAGCAATGTAAGCCCGCGCTGCATGTGCTGCAGCTTCACAACCTAGGGGAATCCCAAACCCGAGCTGATGAGGTTTCAGCAAGTTGGCTGCTTCCTGGCTGATAGATCTCGCTGCAGCCTTAGCTACGAGGCGTCGGAGGGTGTTGCCAACAGCAATGGGCCTGATACCCCTATCCTTCTTCTTTAGAGCACAGAGTGCTGCTCCATAAAAGACAGGCCTGATATCCTCAGGGATGCCGCCAGCCAAACACATGTTGGAGAATCTGGTAAGTTCCACTAGAAGGTCCTTTGCAGCATCTCCAAGCACCGGGTTCAGCATTTGTTTGATGTGCTGGGGTCTTAGACCTGTAAAGCCCCCTGCTGAACCTGTTGGGAAAGACATGGCTGCTTTGTACACCTCAGATTCTTGAACAGTCAAGGGTTCTATGCCAGCATTATGTATATATATATATATATATATATATATATATATATATATATATATATATATATATATATATATATATATACATATATATATATATATATATATATATATATATATATATATACATATATATATATATACATATATATATACATACATACATATATATATATATATATATATATATATATATATATATATATATATATATATTATATATATATATATATATATATATGTATATATATATATATATATATATATATATATATATATAATATATATATATATATATATATATATATATATATATATATATATATATATATATATTCTCTTGCTGATAGTGCAGCATTGTGTTATAAGATTTGACCTACTTCAGGAGGTTGGTAGTATTAGGTGGTGAATCAGGAGACTTGATACCACTGCTTGATAAGCAGATGATAGAGTTCTGATAGTGTTGGAGTACAACATGACTGAAATAGTTTACAGTGTAGGATTCATTATTATTATTATTATATGTGTGTATGTATTGTGTATGTGCTTTGTCCAGTAAATGTATTCAAATTTGCTGGTGTTTGCCCTTGTCCTAGTGAGGCTTCCTAAGAAGTAGGAAAGAAGGAGAGAGAGAGAGAAAGAACCAAGTGCCACAGCTGTTGACAGGGTAGAATGGAAGACTAATAAGTCAAAGGGGATTGAGGAGATTATATCACATATGGAGAGAGTGGGGAGTCACAGCGGCTCGAGTGGATGTGTGCACGTGACAACGAGGCTAAGTATTGGAGCCGCATCCCCTAAACGTGTGACGTTGAGCCCCTCTCCAAGAGTCAGAAGAGCCCAGGGTGATCTCCTGGTAAAGTATAAGCACTCTACCGAGCTTTGGGTTGGGTTGTCAACAAGAAGGATCAACAACGACGACACCCAACCCCTAATAATACATAATAGTTTTTACGTGGAAAATATTAGAGGGGCTAGTCCTATACCTGTACACAGAAATAACATCACATGAGGCCAGAAGAAATGACAGGATGTGCAGTATACCCCCATTGAAGAGCAAAGGTGCAACAGGTACTCTGAGAGAGAACTATCAACATCAGAGGCTCAAGACTGTTCAACACGCTTCCACTACACATAAGGGGCATAACTGGCCGACCCCTCCCAGTGTTCAAGAGAGAACTGGATAAGCACCTCCAAAGGATACCTGACCAACCAGGCTCTGATTCGTACGTCAGGCTGCGGGCAGCCGCGTCCAACAGCCTCGTTGACCAGTACAGCAACCAGGAGGCCTCGTCGACGGCAGGGGCGCGTGAACGCTAAGCCCCGGAAGCACCTCAAGGTAACCACAAGGTAAGGTTGTGTGTTTGTCATAAGCCGCTGACGCTGCATTCTTAACACGTGGGGCTTGATATGTTCCTTGTGTGCTTGTTAGAAGAAATTAGCTCTGTGTTCCTCACACGTGGGACTTGATCGTCCACATATGTGCTTGTTATATGCAGCCGGCTCTGTATTCCTCATACGTGGGAATCGATCTACTCGATATGTTTATTATATGCAGCTGGCTCTGTGTTCATCACACGTAGGATTTGATCTTCCGTTGTGTCCTTGTTATAAGCATCTGGTTCTCTCTTCCTCACAATTGGGGAACAATCTACCCATTGTGTGCTTGTTATAAGCATCTGGCTTTGTGTTCCTCACACCTGGGGTTTTATCTTCCCCTAGTGTGCATGTTATAAGCAACTGGCTCTGTGTTATTCACAGGTGGGGCTTGATCTGTCCTTCGCGCTTGTTAGAAGCATCTTGCTCTGTGTACTTCACACATGGGGCTAGATCTTCCCTTGTGTGCTTTTTATAAGCAGCTGATTCTGTGTTCCTCACAAGTGGGGGTTTTAGCTACCCCTTTTGTGCAGGTTATAAGCAACTGGCTCTGTGTTCTTCACAGGCGGAGCTTTATCTTCCTTCGTGTGCTAGTTATATGCCAACCCGTCCTCGCAAATTTAATAAGTCAATATTGACTTATTAGTTGCGTGCATAGGTGACATACTTAACATAGTAGTTTCCCTTGAAAATCTTCATAGAAAACACCGACCTTACCTAACCTTGTTAGTATGTTAAAATAAGCATCTTATAGCTTCGTAATTACAATTGTTACTTAACCTATTACAGGTATAGGTTAGGTAATAATTGTAATTACGAAGCAATAAGATGCTTGTCTTAACATACTAACAAGGTTAGGTAAGGTCGGTGTTTTCTATGAATATTTTCAAGGGAAACTATTATGTTAAGTATGTCACCTATGCACATATTTAATAAGTCAATATTGACTTATTAAATTTGCGAGGACGGGTTGTATATGCACACTTCCCCAATTAACAACAAGAAAGTCGAGGATCAAGACAGTTTCTTTATGAATGATATCCAAGGTCCAGATATTATACCTAGTATTAATACGAACTCAGAAGACTTTGCAATAAAAATAGACATCATGCCCATGCCCTCAGTCCCTGATCCTGACCTGAAAGAGCCTGAATACAGATGAGATACCAACAGCAATTCAATCAGCATATATAGATCCTATGCACAAGGGAGATAGTAAAGCTTTGACAAAAAAAATAACAGGTCAGTTGCACTAACATCACACATAATAACAGTTTTCGAAAGAGTGATTAGGGATCAAATCTCCATTTATATGGAAAATAATAAACTTCACAACCCAGGACAACATGGATTTACCGCGGGAAGATCCTGTCCCTCACACTATGTTACTCATAGTTACTCAACCACTATGACAGAATCACAGAAGCTTTAGAGATAAAGCAAATTGAAGATGTTGTATACACAGATTTTGCAAAGGCATTTGACAAATGTGGCCATGGAGCCATAGTCCATAAAATTTAATCAATAGAAATAACGGGATAAGTGGGGAATTGGATTTTTATCTTTTATTTAAGAGGCACTTTGACAGGTTCTTGCAAGAAGGGCTGGGCCAACCAGGCTGTAGTGGATATGTAACCTGTAGGCCGCTCCAAGCAACAGCCTGTTGGACCAAGTCATCACAAGTCAAGCCTGGCTTCAGGCCAGGCGGTAGAAGTAGAAGAGTTCTTCTACTTCTAGGGAGTAGAAGAACTCCCAAGACACACTCCTGGCATGCTCCAGATATGGCTCTGTGTTCATCAAACGCAGGGATTGATCTTCCCTTCTGTTCTTGTTTAAAGCAGATGGCCCTGTACACACGTGTAAGTAATCCTTCAGATCCTTGTATACCACAAATGTAAGGCCAATCCTGGAGTATGCAGCCCCAGCATGGAGCCCGTACCAAGTCAAACACAAGTCGAAGCTGGAAAAAGTTCAGAGGAATGCCACTAAGATAGTTCCAGAACTAAGAGGCATGAGTTACGAGGGCAAGCGGCGTGGACTGCACCTCATGTCGCTGGAAGACAGAGACCTCCGGGAAACATGATAACCACATACAAAATTATCAAGGGATTTGACAGGGTAGACAAGGATGGATTATTTAACCGGGTGGTATATTCACAAAGGGACACAAGTGGAAGCTGAGCACCCAAATGAGCCACAGAGACAATAGAAAGAACTCTTTCAGTGTCAGAGTAGTTAGTAAATGAAATGCACTAGGAAGTGATGTGGTGGAGGTTGGCAGGCTTGTTGGTCTTCCTTTACTGGAAACAAACTGCATAGTCTTAAGAGTTGTGTCTCCTCGTGGCCGTCCTCCTACCACCGTTATCGGCGATGGGAAACGGCTCAGGAGAGGTTGCGTATTGGCCATACTCGCTTAACTCATGGTCACTTGATGGAGCGCCGCCCTGCTCCTTATTGCCCAAATTGCAATGTCCCTCTTACGGTCGTGCATATACTTGTTGAATGTCCTGACTTCCAGGACGAGTGTGTGTCTTGTTTTCCGACCGTCCCCCACGGTCGCTTGTCCCTCGATAGTATTCTTGGTGTCTCAGATACTTTTGATATCATGCGCCTCATGCGTTTCTGTTCTCAAATTGGCATCCTTGGTGATATTTAGCTCCCTCTGATTATCCCGCACATTTGATAGCCTTCCCAGTTTGGTGCCTTCTTTTGATAATTACTTACTTACTTCTCCAACGTTTTGCATGGTATGCAAGTTAGGGGCACTGGCCTGTAGTTCAGTGCCTCCTGTCTCTCAGCCTTCTTATTCGTATTCATTCCTGGCACTTTGGTATTTTTCTCTGCTCTTTAGTGTCCTGTTATTTCCATGCTCTCTCAACTCCCTTGTACTTAGTTACTTTGCTAACTTACATCTCTGACTAAACCATGGGTTTCTTGTCTGCATTTAAATTTTTCTTTTGGAATGGGACGAACATGTCTGCTGCCTCCTTACACTTCTGAATGATGTAGTCCATCTAGTCTTGGGCCGCCTTTCCTCTCAGCTCTGTTTCCAAGCTATATCTGTTAGGAATTTCCTTATCTCCTTATAGTTTCCCTTCCGGAATGCTGGCCATTTGTTTTCTGGGTCCTTTCTTGAGTAACTCAACCAAACTTCGACCAGGTACTCAAATATCAGTACACTGTGATCAATCATTCCAACAGGGGAATGTTCAGGCGACTATGTTGAACTATTTTCTAGTGGCCCTCCCAGCCATCCCTCTGTCCTGCACTGAAGCCTTCACACCTTCCATGGCCGATGGTGGAGGACCAGGTTCCCCCTCCACCTGGTTCAGTTTTGGTAAGCCCCACGCTGTTATTGTGGGTAGGAGAGTCGTTCAGAGTGAAGACTAGGTCGAGTCTCGCTGGTTCATCATTGCCTCTCATTCTTTTGGGTCCCCTGACATGCTGACTTAAGAAGTTACTTATTGCCACTTCCAACAGTTTAGCTCTCCATGTTTTCTCACCTCTATGCGGTTTCTTGTATTCTCAGTCTATCCTTCCGTGATTGAAGTCCCCGATGATGAGTAGATGGAATCGATTTGTACAGGTAGCAGCGGCTGCCCTCTCAATTATAGTGTTAACTGCAATGTTGTTATTATCATACTCTTGTCTGGGGTCTTCTGTCATTTAGTAGTGGGTTATATATCACTGTTGCTATTACTCTTGGTCCCCTACTCATCATGGGCTCTTGCTATGAAGAGGACATTAGAATGGTATCTTAAAAGTTGTTCAATGTCAACCAATATTTTTTGACTAGTTGTATACGAAAAGGGCTGCAATTGTTCTAAGTTTCAGTACAGCAGCATAAATAGATAGAGAGAGTTCTTTTTTTTTCAACGAATTTTACACGTCTTCAAGTGTAAACATATAAACACACCTTTCAGATATAATCATTCTATGACACGTTTCTGACACATTAGCATATAATAAAGAATCGGAATTTGGGGAATTTCCAAAACATCTTTAGTTTTTCTAATACAAATAGTCACAGTTCCCCCAAAAATGATGCAAATATGTCATGTTTATTGCTTTTATAAAATCAATAAATGAATTTAGGAAAAAATGCTACCTTCCGAATTTAGAGACGTACACTTTACATATAAGGTGTAAGCTTCATGTAAATTGAATAACAAATTAAAAGGTTATTTGAACGTTTATGTTACTTGAAAATAAATAACAAAAATAATAAAGTCTAAGGTTATCTTGAGATCTTGAGATGATTTCGGGGCTTTTTTTTTTTTTAGTGTCCCCGCAGCCTGGTCCTCGACCAGGCCTACACCCCCAGGAAGCAGCCCGTGACAGCTGACTAACACCCAGGTACCTATTTTACTGCTAGGTAACAGGGGCATAGGGTGAAAGAAACTCTGCCCAATGTTTCTCGCTGGGATCGAACCCAGGACCACAAGATCACAAGTCCAGCGTGTTGTCCGCTCGGCCGACCAGGTCCCCATAGGGTGCTGCCATCTGTAGCTGAGGTTGACATCAACCAGTTTTCTCTAAAATTCGCACCCTTACAGATAGGCTTTGTGCAGTCAGGTGTATAAGTTTCATACAAATCGTACGATAAAAAAATTAAAAAATGAAAAGAAAAGTTTAACTTAATTTTTGTAATAAAACTAATTATAGTATTTTTTAATATATGCTATTGTGATAGCTGAGAGTCATATTCAGTTGACTTCGGTTGACATTGTGTTTGATAATCGTTTTTGACCGTTTTGGAAAAATTTTGACACATACTTCAATATTTTTTTTCTCCCTTCCTATTTATGCTACGATGCTGAGACTTGGACCAGATATATACAACCTTTATAGACCTTTTATATACCCTAGATATATAGACCCTTTTCATATACAACTAGTCAAAAGAGTTTGATTGAAATCGAACTAGTTTTCATTTATTGCATAGTTTGGGCAAATTTGGATCTAATGCCCCCTGAAGTCTGTGCACCCCTCACAGCCCAGAATAACCATCTCCTCATAACTCCATTCCTTTCTCATCAGTACGGACACTCTGCCTCCACCCCTTCACTCTACTCTCTTTCCTTATTACAATGCAGCTCTGTGTGTGTGTGCGTATTCCCCTAGTTGTTCTTGCTGGGGTTAACCTCTGCTCTTTTGGCCCGCCTCTCAACTGCCAAACAATCAACTGTTACTAACTATTAACTATCCCCCCCCCCCCACA
The DNA here is from genome assembly GCA_020271785.1 of Procambarus virginalis. Taxonomy (NCBI): domain Eukaryota; kingdom Metazoa; phylum Arthropoda; class Malacostraca; order Decapoda; family Cambaridae; genus Procambarus; species Procambarus virginalis. The sequence continues at coordinate 4,196 of WNGS01165099.1, read as the reverse complement.
CACACGGGAAAATGCAGTCTGCCCACCCTTCTCTTTCATGCCAATTTTTTGTTGCCATGTTGTAAAATTCTAATAAACCTGTGAGGCACGATATACCATTTCTGAACCCATGTTGGTGGTGTGTTACAAAGCTATTTCCCCTCCAAATGCCCCTTCCCCTCTACGAACCTTTTCCTCATGATCTTCTCCATCGCCTTGCATGGCATACAAGTTAGGGAAACTGGTCTGTAGTTCAGTGCCTCTTGCCTGTCACCCTTCTTGTATACTGGGACTACGTTAGATGTCATCCAACTTTCTGGTAGGTCTCCTGTTTCTAGTGATCAGTTATACACCATAGAGAGCGGCACACTTAGTGCTTCTGCATCTTCCTTTAGTATCCATGGTGAGATTCTGTCAGGCCCAACAGCCTTTATCACTTCCAACTACAACAGATAAATTTTGACCTCATCACTGGTGAGGTCAAATTCCTCCAAGGTTGCTTCGTTTGTTTCCTCATCATTTAGTGCATGGGCTTCCCCTTGTTCGATTGTGAAGACCTTCTGGAATCTCTTGTTGAGTTCTTTACACACCTCGTTGTCATTCTCTGTGTATCTGTTCTCCCCTTTTTTCAGTTACAACACTTATTCCTTCACTGCTGTTTTCCTCCTGATGTGGCTGTGGAGCAGCTTTGGTACGGTCTTGGCTTTACTCGTGATGTAATTTTCATGCTCTCTCTCTGCTTCAGTCCTCACTCTGAGCTACTCATTTCTGGTGCTCTGGTATGTCTACCTGCTCTCTGGTGTTGTGTTATTTCTGTAATTTCTCCATGTTCTTTTACTCAGTTGCTTTGCTACCTTACATTCCTGGTTGAACCATGGATTTTTCTGTTGTTTTTCGTTTTTCTCCTTATGGACCGGCATAAACCTGTCTGCAGCTTCCTGGAACTTCTGGGTGACATAATCCATCACGTCCTGTACAGTCTTGTCTCTAAGTTCTGTCTCCCATGGTATTCCCCTTAGGAAGTTCCTCATCTCGTCATATTTTCCTCTTCGGTAATATATTTTTTCCCCTTCCGATCCCATCCTTGGATAGGTTATCCCTACCTCCACCAAGTACTCAAATGTCAATACACTGTAGTCACTCATTCCTATGGAGGCTTCAAATTTGACATCCCATTTTTCTAACTCATTTAGTGTGAATATCAAGTCGAGTCTAGCTGATTCATCATTGCCTCTAACACGTGTGTGTGTGTGTGTGTGTATTCACTTAGTTGTATTTTACGGGGGTTGAGCTTTGCTCTTTCGGCCCGCCTCTCAACTTGTGTGTGTGTGTGTGGTGTGTGTTGTTGTGGGTGGTGTGTGTGTGTGTGTGTGTGTGTTGCTACTCACCTAGTGTACTCACCTAGTTTGTGCTTGCGGGGGTTGAGCTCTGACATCTTTAGTCCCGCCTCTCAACCGTCAATCAACAGGTGTACAGTTTCCTGAGCCTATTGGGCTCTATCATATCTACACTTGAAACTGTGTATGGAGTCAGCCTCCACCACATCGCTTCCTAATGCATTCCATTTGTCAACCACTCTGACACTAAAAATGTTCTTTCTAATATCTCTGTGGCTCATTTGGGCACTCAGTTTCCACCTGTGTCCCCTAGTGCGTGTGCCCCTTGTGTTAAACAGCCTGTCTTTATCAACCCTGTCGATTCCCTTGAGAATCTTGAATGTGGTGATCATGTCCCCCCTAACTCTTCTGTCTTCCAACGAAGTGAGGTTTAATTCCGTAGTCTCTCCTCGTAGCTCATACCTCTCAGCTCGGGTACTAGTCTGGTGGCAAACCTTTGAACCTTTTCCAGTTTAGTCTTATGCTTGACTAGATATGGACTCCATGCTGGAGCCGTATACTCCAGGATTGGTCTGACATATGTGGTATATAATGTTCTGAAAGATTCCTTACACAAGTTTCTAAAGTGAGTGTGTATGTGGTGTGTGTGTGTGTGTGTGTGTGTGTGTGTGTGTGTGTGTGTGTGTGTTGTGTGAGTGTGCGTGTGCGTGTGCGTGTGTGTGTGGTGTGTGTGTGTGTGTGTGTGAGTGTGCGTGTGTTTATGTGTGTGTGTGTGTGGTGTTGTGTGTGTGTGTGTGTGTGTGTGTGTGTGTGTGTGTGTTGTGTGTGTGTGTGTGTGTGTGCGTGCGTGCGTGCGTGCACACACACATGCGCGCACTACATGAAAGTGGTGCGCACCACTTAACAAAGTGACACCCCCAAGAAGGGGACAATAACAACAACAAGCCAATGAGAGACGCCACACATATCTCAGTTCCAGGAATGGCCTCACTCTGGAAACAGGTCACAAACGCTTCCAGGGTAACCATAAAACCTACGTGTACACACACACACACACAGTCGAACACGTACACACACACCTGTCTAACCCATGCATGTCCACCCTCCCCCACACACATATCTGCCCAACCGACACATCTGCTTAAACCCTACACACACACACATACTGCTGTCATCGATGTGGTACAGACATCTGTCCATCACGAATGCTAAAACTTTTCCGTCCAGCCCTGTTACCCCGTACAACTGTCCGGGTCAAAGAAGTTGACGACGGCTCTCGATTCTAACACTTCCAGACACCTACAACACGTCTCTTGAGCCCCACGGTTGTAGCTGTTGTGGGCTCAACAGACAATTTAACAGCCCATTCCAGTCCAGCTGTGTCGTGCAACATGAACCATCATAGTTAACCACCAACGCGACAACCAACACAGAGCAACTTTTGGATTTTTACATCTGTGGATTAGCTGTGCACGCTCAACCTTACTGCGAACCTCTACTCCAAGTTTGGGCGAGATTGTGTTAAAAACGTTTGAGTTATTGAATTGAACAAAAGGAGAAATTAATGTAGAATGAATCATTACCAGTTTCCGCAAGTGCGAAGAGAAAGGATTAAGAGGGCCAGTATATGTATAGAGAAAGGGTTAACGGAGCCAGATGATGCGAGGAAACAGGATTAACGACACTAGTAAATGAGCAGATAAAGGATTTAACGGTACAAATGTAATCCTCAACACGTTGTTCAAAACACAATTTGTATTATCTCCGTAATAAGAAGGCAAACGTTATTAATATTTTAACTAATAAAAGTCGTGATTGATAACTTCAAGTTACTGTCACTGATAATTCACTGAAGTACAAGAAGATAAGAACCCTGGTAAGTAGAAATGACCTCAGAGGACCTCAGAGTTCCCCTGAACCAAGGCCGGGCTCTGCCAGTAGAACAACTCTCGAAATACTCTCCAGGTATGTTCCAGGTATATATTTCACGACCGACAAAAGCCTCAGCCACCCTGGAGCACACAAGTGCCATTTCTCCACTCAGACTTGACCCCATTATCAACCCGCTTTCTATCCTTCAATCTGACTGTGATCCGATTGAGAGTCTTCCATCTCATGGCCGCGAGTCTCAGCTTTCCTGATCAGCCTGTCGTGGGGCACTGTGCCAGTGACCTTATTAATTAAGGTCAATATAAACAGCAATGGATTCTAACTGTCTTTTGGTGTCGATTGCCTCGAACCAGCACGTGTAGGAGAGCACACTTCCTGGGACACAGGGAAGTATCAGGGGAAGGGAGGGGAAAGCACCAAGGCATTATGACTATATAGCACTTGGAAGGGGTCAGGATAAGGATTTGGGATGGGACGTTGAGAGGGAAAGAATGGCGCCCAACAACTTATGGACGGTCAGGGATTGAACGCCGACCTGCATGAAGCGAGACCGTCGCTCTACCGTTTCTGGGACAGAAGTTAGTGACACTGATAACACGTTATTGACAAATCACAGCTGACAGTGCCCGCAAGTTATTAAAATGCAGTCGGCAATGCCACCAGGTTATTGACAAATCACATTAAGGCATTAAAAGCGCCCATCTGGTCAATATTTAACATTCAGTGACTGCTCGTGAACTCAGGCACTGCCAGTCATATCGTCTTGACTGCAGTAGGCAGTGAAGCGGCGGTTATTAAAAATTAATTCCCGGGTCGAGCCAACCTTCCATTACCAGGAATCCACATGGATCAAATAGTATGCAGGCGTTTCGTACATACCTGTATATACCGTTAGCTTCGACTGGATTAGCATAGCATGGGTTGAAATTAGGTTAGGTTGGATAGGGGTTTAGGATGGGCTTGGGTTGCGTTACGTAAATTGATGAATTG
>WNGS01165098.1:33147-77881 GCA_020271785.1 Procambarus virginalis | reverse complement strand
CCTCTGGTGCAAGTGTAGGGACCCATAGCCTCGGAGAAGAAAATAAAGAGTACTCAGAGAAGACCGTTGGATCCTCACTGAACACTTTGATATTTTCTTCTCCTACCACCCCTATCTTTTGGTATGTGTGTATATTTTATCTAATTTTTTGAAAATGTCATTACACAAAAAATTACAATATTGATTACATGCAGGGTACAAGGCTGCTTGTCACAAGTTAAATAGCTCCTCAAGCTCCTCAGATGTGGGCAGGAACCATGGATGCAGTGAGCATTTCCTCTCTGGATTGCCACACTAAGGCGCTGAAAAAGAAAACTGGCAGCCCTAGGGTCTCTAGTTGTTTCGATTAGCTTAGACCCCACTCCTTCAAAAAGCTAGCAGCACTTTTACCCCAGGCACCAAGTGTCTCTGAGGCAATAGGGACAAAATTGTAGTGGTGCTCAAGGTCTCTGTATTTACGTGACTTGGCCGCTTCCCGGTGATTGGCAGCTCCTCCTGCTTGAGTAGCACTGAAGTCAACATAGGTATTGGCTAAAGTTGAGACGCAAGTGTAGTCCCACACCAACTGTCTACCATTCTTCCAGGGTTTCCCGTGATTCCATCTGGGCGACCGACATGCTCATTAGAGTTGCGGGACATTAGGTAGCGGGGCTCTCTCTCTGCTGGACAGCCGGCTGTGGTAAGGCTTCTCTTAATAATGTCATATATATATAATATATATATATATATAATATATATATATTATATATATATTATATATATATTCATATATATATATATATATATATTATATATATATATATATTCATATATATATATATATATATATTATATATATATATATAACTGAAAACTCAGCGCCTTAGTGTGGCAATCCAGAGAGGAAATGCTCACTGCATCCATGGTTCCTGCCCACCATCTGAGGAGCTTGAGGAGCTATTTAACTTGTGACAAGCAGCCTTGTCCCCTGCATGTAATCAATATTGTAACTTTTTTGTGTATGACATTTTCAAATAAAATTAGATAAATATACACATACCAAAAGAATAGGGGTGGTAGGAGAAGAAAATATCAAAGTGTTCAGTGAGGATCCACAAGGTCTTCTCTGAGTACTCTTTATTTTCTTCTCCGAGGCTATGGGTCCCTACACTTGCACCAGAGGTGGTAACCCTTCTAGGTTTAAAATATATTATATATATATATATATATAATATATATATATATATATATATATATATATATATATATATATATATATATATATATAGGGGAGGGAGGGAGGGAGGAGGAGACCCAGAAATCCACAAGTACAGAAACCTAGAACGTTGTTACAGGTTCGTGCCGATAGGCTCAGAGACTCTGGGCGCCTGGGGTAAATGTGCACTCAAGTTTTTAAAGGAGGTTGGTGAGGAACTCATTGGGAAAACTAGAGACCCACGAGCAGCCAGTTTCCTATTCCAGCGCCTCAGTGTCGCAGTGCAGAGGGGAAATGCGTGCTGTATCCTGTACGCACCCAACCTCCGAGGAGCTGGACGAGGTCTTCGAACGCTGATTGTTTAATTGTTATATATTTGTGTGTGTGTGTGTGTTCTCTGTAAACTGTAGCATTGCAATAAAAAAAACAAACATACAAAAAATAATAGGGGTGGTAGGAGAAGAAAAGATAAAGTATTCAGTGAGAATCCACAAGATCTTCTCTGAATGCTCTTTGTTTCTCTTCGAGGATGTGGGTCCCTGCAATTGCACCAGAGGTGGTACCCCTAATATATATATATATAATATATATTTATATATATATATTATATATATATATATATAATATTATATATATATTATATATATATCTATATATATATATATATATATATAGCGCCTCAGTGTCGCAGTGCAGAGGGGAAATGCGTGCTGTATCCTGGTACGCACCCAACCTCCGAGAGCTGGACGAGGTCTTCGAACGCTGAATGTTTAATTGTTATATATTGGTGTGGTGTGTGTGTCTCTGTAAACAGTATATATACATTATATATTACATTATATATATATATATATATATATATATATATATATATATATATATATATATATATATATATATATATATATATATATATATATATAATGTATATCATACAGGGTAAAAATTTCATATAGGACAAATTCTCACAAATATGTATTTGTGTAATGTATGTAAAGAGTTATACAAAGTTTTTTGCACCTGAGTGTTTATCAATGTCCAAGTATATGGTTTGAACGAGACTTATATATCCATGACTAATACAGTTGCTAATATCCAGGATCCAGTCTTATTCATCCCCGCCAAACACGCACCGAAGCTACGACGTTGGTACAACGTTCGAACAAGTTTTAACACCTCCTAACCAGTTATAACAACCAATATAGCAAGTTTGTAACAACGTTCTAATACGTCATAAACACGTTAAGCCAAGATGTAACAACTTATTACAAGTTGTAGCAAGCGGAAAAGAGACAGTTTCGGTTTGTGTTTGCAGGGTCATGACCTCCTGACCATGTCGCCTTTATTCCCGACTGCCTATGTACCCACGGGGATGTCTTCTATGGAATTATGATCAGTTGTTCTTTCTGTCATTTTGATTCTGGTGAACTGGAATTGTTGTTAATAAAGGTATCTGCCTTGATGCCGTACATCCTAACTCCCTCCGTACCCCAAAGGAGGGAGGCTATTAGGACTACTTATATCCATCCATCTATCCAGATCTAGTTTTAATTCTCCTAGAATAATTTTTCTTGTAAATCTATCCTTGGAAGTAAAGCTTTTGTTACCAGGCAAAGTATTCAGAGTATTAATTAGAACCTCTTGTACTACCATTCTAGTCCTAATACTATTATTTCTTTCAGATTATTTCACAATTCTTAAAATCAATATTGTGATCATTTTCCCAACTGTGCTTTGTTACAGCATTATTACCATCAGGACTCTACTTACTTTTTGTGTTCTTCAATTCTGGTCTCGCGTTTATTCACAAAAAGTGCTTGCTGGTTAGGTTAATTTATTGAAGGCTTTAGTTGATCTTAGAAAATTAAAAGACATAAAGGTTATGAAAGCAGATATGTGTGGTTCCATTGTCATTATGAATATAAATGATTATATGAAAAAATTAATAATTTGCTCTCTGATTATAGTGTCTATGACAGATTAATTAACCCTCCAATATCTCTCAATTATAAATGAAATTCAGTTGTAATAGTAAGATCACTAATAGGTTGAATATTCCTCGATTTTCTCCTGGATGGTAATTCTGGTGTAGTCATCACAGATGTGTATCGTAAACCAACCGATGCAAGGAAACGTATGAATGGCTGGAGTGAATGAGAGGTATAAGAGAAGCGTCATCAGTGCATATGTAAGCAGTGCAATGTTGAGATGCAGTCGACAACTCCACCTATCTTGGCACCATACTATCAAGAGCAGTGAACATAGACTCAGAAGCCAATAACAGGATCGCCAAGGCCAGCACTGACTTTGGAAGATTCAGTGAGAATGTCTGGGAGCGGAGATGCCTCAGCCTCACCACTAAACTGAGGGTCAACCATGTACTGGTTCTTACCACCTTTTTCTACACCAGCTAGACCAGGGCTGTCTACAACAGACACGCCAAACAGCTAAATCACTTTCACTTGAGCTGCCTCTGCAGACTCCTCCAAATCAGGTGGCAGGACAAAATCGCAGACACGGAGGTTTTGGAAGGTGCCGGTATTCCCAGTGTCTACACCTTCCTAGGTGTAGGAGTATGGTGTCTACGCCCTTCTGAGGAATCTTCCTCTGACCAAATGGGCAGGCCACGTTGTCAGAATGCCTGAGAGCCGATTGCCAAACCAGCTGCTGTTTGGAGAATTATGCCCGGGCATGCATTCATTTGGTTGACAGAAGAAACAATTCATGCACTACCTCAAGGTTACCCTCAAAAACCTGAACTTCAATCCCAATACTTGGGAGTCGCTTGCTCAGGTTTGTTCAACTTAGTAAATCAAAGTCACTACAGGGGCCCCGTGAAGCAGAAAATAGACGGACTGGAGAGGCCCAGAGAAAATGTGCTGCACGCAAAGCTAGAGCAACTTCCACATCTGCAGTAACACCCATCCACAAATGTCCCGTGTGTGGGCGAGCCTTCCGGATCTAGATTGGTTTCATCCTCGATCATCTGTGTGTCATGGTCATTGTCATATTAAAGTCATGATCATCTTCGAGTCCTAAGGACATACATCATCAGGAGGCCGTGCAATTTGCAAATGCTCTTCTTAGCAGTTTTTGCACCATGAACTTTAACGGACCTACCAAGTTATTGTGAGCAACGGTTACAACAACACAGAATTAGACGAAATCATAAGTAGCTAAGTTACCACCTGACTGGGGATAATCAGGCCCCAAGGGAGGATAATCGGCCCCCAAGGGAAGACATTATTGTGTATTATAAAAATGTAATTACTCAAGCATATAAGAAGGATGAAAAGGTGATACGAGATATTACTGAGAGGAATTGTAAAACAAACAGTGAAAACACAAGAATTCGTCGTATCATTTATTATAACAACCCTTGTACACCTTCCCTCAATATGAGAAATAACATATCTGCTTCTTCTAATAAACTGACGTGTACTAATGTAGTGTATCAATACAAATGCAGTTCTGGAGACATTGCACTCCGAAATATGTGCTACATTTGACATGCCATAAATAAACTGAGCATACGCCTAACACTTCATTTGTAAGAGGGGGTTATTAAACATCTCTCTCAACACCATCCTGAGTTGCCAAGGCATTGTAAATACTACGACAATAATCACACGACGATAACAACTTCTGTACACTTGAAGCTGGGTTCATTTAGGAGTTGACACCAGTAATCAACATTCAGATGCATTCGACTTTGAGCATGCAGCTGTTCGGCGGTCCACCAGTGATCCGAAGGGAAGATGGAAGACCTGGTGGACAACTAGAAGCTGCAGTCAGGCATCAATCACCTCACCCAGTCCTTTGGAGCTTCCTACTATGAAGGAGGTTAGGCGAATCACACGGTGAGATGTACTTACACTTTAAATGTCTAGATTTCGCCTTTTAAGCTCAGTATACTCAGTATATTATTGTAAGCTGTCTATTTTGCAAAGACGAAACGAAACGTCGAAAGATAAAATGGAAAGATTAAGTGATCTAGTGTTTCTTCAGCCTCCAGATGGTAGAGAATATGGAAAATATCATACTCTCATACTCAAAATATTACATAAAATGGAAAATATATAGTGTTTGCTTACGATGTTTAATGGCATGTGTATTAGAGAAAACCAACTATTGTGTGAGACCAAGTAGCAGGGATTCTGAACCACTGTACTGGAAGCATATCTAAGTGGTGGAGGTTGGGGGGGAGGAGTTCTGATCTTTGAGGATCGATGCTCCCTCAAACAAGGTCAGTTGGACAGTGTTCCTAGCTCGGGTACAATATTTGTTACTCGTGTAACAAATATTGTTATGCAATGTAATGTTACTGTCAGGTAATGTTACTCATGTAACATTATTTCTTAACAAATATGCAGTTATTTAATTTCAGGGTTTAATAGGTTTATCAAATACAGATGGAGTACCGCAATTATTTTAGTGCCTGGGTCACTGTGTCGTTAGATGAAAAAGGTTGAAAATTACTGCCTTATAGCAACAATACATTGAGTATGTGCAAGGTTTACAGAGTTGACGAGAAGATTGTGTAGAGTTTGCAGATAGGTTGTCCTGATTACAGTCCACGTAAGTGTTCTCAGAGCTTGCCATCAATCTGTCAATATTTTAATTAATAAATTTACAAGGTGCATTAAGATGATTTGTCTCAGTTGTGTGATGTTTACTAGTGAGAGGGAAGGCCCAAGAAACGAAACCCTGCTACACTACACTCAATAAAGAAAGCCAAGCCGTAATATTCCTATCCGTTTAGACCAGTATTTTGAATTATGATGATTGGTATATCCTCAGGACATGCCTTTTTGAACATCATGGGTATTCAGCATTCTTTTATTCGCGTCTTAGTATCTATCAGCAAATTTTGTTATCTATTCTATATTTGTGTTTTTTAGTTAAACCAGTTATATTTTGAAACGCAACATTGCACAAAATGATTATTAGCTAATGTTTATAGTAAATGCTGCAGAAGACATCGAACTTAAGGGATCTCTTCTGTTAAAGTTCATAAATTACTAAGGCTAATGTCATTATTTTGTTAGTTTAAGGGGCATCGTTCTTTTATTTTGGACAATTTCAGTCAGTAATTCATGTCTAGGTTTGGAATATGGGTAAATATGTTTTCAATAAATATTTGTACTGATTGTTAAGTTCAATAAAGCGCTTCTCATCTGTTCAATATATTAAATAAAAATAAGCTTCATCCAGCTCCATTAACCTAAAATATGTTTACTTGGTGCTGAGTAAAGATTCAACATTGATGAAACCTATACCTGCGTATCAGTTGCATCTTAAAATTGCATTATAGCTGTCAAAACCTAAACAATCATAAATTAATTGGTGGGTATATGAGTATCTGTGCGTTTCAATACTCTGGATATATTGAAAAGTATCTCACACATTTCAGGTACTCCTAAGTAAAATTTAAAACATGTATTTTAATGTTTAATGCCAAGAAATTAATTTAACATGCCATGAAAACCCAATTATGATCCTATATAAAAATCTTTTACAAGTAATACTAATATTTAAGACATATCACCTCTCACTTCGACTTTGACATGAGGAAACTCTAGGTTATGCAACACTCTCTGGATCTGTAGCTTGGCTAAGCTTCTCTTTTCGGGCTCCAGTCTCCTCAATGCTGGCACAAGACTCAGGCAGAATAACTTCTCACCGTTGTCTTCGTCGTCTCCTCGCACCTCTTGGTGGGATGTGGCCACCTTCTGTAGTTCTGGGTCCATCTGGCTCCCCTTCAATAGGTCCGGCTCGTATGACAGGGTCCTTGTCCTCTTGGGGTTGGGCGGGGTTGGGCATTGTGAGGGCGTGGGGTTGTGAAGGGTACTGGTGGAGCTGTGGATGCTGTTTGTGGTGTTGTGGATGCTAATAGTAGAGTTGTGAATACTACTGGTGGGGTTGTGAATGCTGGTAGTTGGGATGTGCTTCATCTCGACTTCCTCCTCGTCCGAAGCCTCTCCATCCTCTTCATCATCAGTTTCTCCTGCGTCAGAAAGGGTTTCGTGTCGACCGGCTCTGAGGGAAGAAGTTTGCATTTGAGAAAAGAGCTGATAGTGTGAACACAAGAATATGACAGTTAATGAAACTGCAAGCCTATTTACCTATTCTAGGTAGCTCCTGTTATATATCTACCAACTCCTTTATATATACTTCTAACCACATTTATTTAAACTTGTGACCAAAGACTGAAACAATAAACTGATTCCATGTCAATTATGTCATCCGGTAATCAATTCCACTAATCTATTCCGCAACATAGGTCTAATTGAATATCAGGTGCATGGTGTAGGCCTAAGGACAGGCGCAGACAAATGTTTGATGCAGGAACAAGTATGTGGTACAGCGGCGTATGTTTAGTGACAGGACAACTTGTCTTGTGTCAGGGGCAGGTATAAGCAAGTGCTAGATGTACTGGATCATCCTCCAGGCAGGCAAGAATCATAGAGGTGCATATGTATCTTGCAGGTATGTAAATATATCCTGGAGATACACATGTATCTTACAGGTCCAAATGGATCCGGGAGATGCATATGTATCTTGTAGGTAAATATGATTCCTGTAGATACATATATATATATCTTGCAGAAACATATGAATCCTGGATATAAATAAGTATCTTGCAGGTACATATGTATCCTACAAATACAAAGAGTGTATGATGCAGCTCAGAAGGAATTACTCACCTGAAGGGTCTGTGCTTGACGTGTGAGGTGAGGAACATGAGCTGGGACATGAGTGGCCAGCTGCCCTGATACACCTGGAGGGCCGTCGACCCGGCTCTCTTCGGGTTGACGTTCTTCCTCATCTCGCGGACGAACTTGTCCCTCAAGACTCGCCAGCGAGCCTGACACTCGCGTGCTGATATGTGAACACCAATCTTTGTATTAGTGTTTTGTTGCTTAAGGGCGTCACCATGGTCACCACTGTCGGAAAACCCGACACCATTTACTAATATTTAATACAATAGGCAGATAATATTGCTGCTGTTCTATACACAAGTTAACCCATAGAAAATGTAGCTTGTAGTGGAATTGTCCATCAATAGAAAACGGGATATCATTGCCACATAGTACTATAAATTCACCAGCTATTCTGTTGGGAATTATTCTTAAATACAGTAGTCTTTGCACTTATTACATCATGAAAACATCTCATTTGAAATAACTTAATTATTAGTACCAAAACAGAGTAAATGTGACCCTTCTACCACATATTGACATCTGGACAAAGAGAGCCAGGAGCGTCAGTGGTGAGGGAGGTCAGGCATTGTTAAGAACACAGTGGCAGCAGCAAATTCAGCTCTTATAATTCTCTTGGACGAAGTGTTATGGAGATCAAATTAGTGCTTCTTTCATCATCAACACGCAGTCAACATCTAAACAAGGGAAGTGTCTTACCGAAACCCGTTTATCTAATAATTTTTGGCCGCGAACGAGCCACTAAACACAGGTAATTAATCCTTGGTCCTTATCGAATAATGTATAAATGTTTTCTCTCATATAGCTGTCATATATTAGGATTCCGGCTTTACAGCTAGTGCCCTTTGACAGGAACAAGAAGAGAAAGCAAGAATTAATGTTGGTACATCAGTTATTTGGGTGATGAAAGCTAGCCTCTCACGAGGACAATTTGGTGTCTACATCCTAGTTATACCTGGTGGACTAAGCTTACTTTACAGTAAGATAAGGCACCTCCTCAATGTATTTACTAATATATGTAGTTTAATACTATAGTTTGATTGGCGGCATATATATAACTTTATTATTATCCCCCCCTAATGTGTAAGGATCGATTTGTGAGAACTTGCAGAAATACAGTCCGCTAAACATCATACAAATTGCTATCGAAATATATAAATTAACGTATATATAAATTATATATAAATTCATATAAATTAAATATATATAAATCTCACAGGTCGGTTCCCACATTATATGGTCCTTTGAACCAAGATAGTACAGAACCGATTCGATTCTCCCACATTATATGGTCATTCGAACCTAGATGATCTAAAGGGCTAGATTATCATTAAATTTAATAAACTAGTGTAATAAATTAGTGAGCAATATATTGCCAGTCGAGACCGGCGGCGGTGACCCGCCATCTGCTCACGACCCCCAGCCCAGCCTCATCAGCCGTTTCATGGTCAACCACCTATTTGGTGGAGTGTTTTTCGATGAACTGACAGCGCTTATTTTAAAGCCAGCCCAAATTAGTGGCTGCGCCCTCGGAAGATTATCCTCGAATTTGTGGTGTTAATTTCGCGAGAGATTATCCATGAAGTTTGTGGTGTTAATTTTGCGAGGTCACTAATAATATTTAATACTTCTAGATAATACTAGAAGTTTCATAGAGGCTAACTAAGAGGCTATCATCAATAATTGTGTATATTATTTCTCATATATAGAGAATTATTTAGTATATATTGCACTAGATTCACAATACAATATTTATCAATTACCAACCCACAACAGGGTAGGATATACATTGACTAGTGTTTGATAACCTAGTCCCCTATTACCATTGACTAGTTGAACTATTTATTGTTCATCCTAGTCCCATTTATTACCATAGTCTAGTTGTACTATATTGAACAACCTAGCACCATTAATGAATGGTACAGACCCTATTTTAGGTGTAATTGTTACCAGCTCGAGTTGAGTTGTGTATATATAATAATTTACTTATGATCATTACACCTTTGAGTGATTAATTAGTGTCTATACCATCCTAGGGTGATAATTGGGGAGCTAACCTAAATGTATTTCCAGTGACACTAGTTTATCACTCAAATCATTAGTGTGTATGATTATACATATAATGTGTATTAATTTTAAGTGCTAACCTCTAGAGGAGGTAGGATTATAGCCTAGTTATTGCAGAATTTTTACCCTAGGCTACCATCAGTACTTGCTCACAATTTATGAGCCAGTAATATCCAATTAACAAGTCACCATGACTAATGCACAGAAAGCAAAACGTGTTTTAACAGCACGTAAACGTCAACTGTCAAGAGATCTCGAACAATGTGAACAGTTGTTATATGAGCCTGTAGTTAATTATCGTCGGTTGAAAATACCACTATTACAGATTCAAACCCAATTGCATATATTGAAAGCAAATAGGAAATCTTACCAAAATCAGGTCCACGACGACGACGACTTAGTAGTTGAAGATGTGGAACCATTTCTGTCTGACCTAGCACAATATGAAGAAGAAACATAAGCCAGGTTGGAGCACTTACACAGGATTATTGAATCAGAACAAATAGCAAGTACATCAAACAAAGTAGATAATATAATGGATGATCTGGCTCTCTTTGGGAATAAATGTCAAGCCAGATTAGATCCTTTAATCAACGAGGATAAAGCTTCACCTACTACAGCATCACCCAATATTATACCACCAGAAATTAAACAGTTTTCAGGCAATTTATCCACAGTCTCTGTGGATTCTGAAAACCCAATACCTGAGGCTGCTAAGTTAACATGCCTCCAAACTGAAATTAAAGGTGAAGCTGAACCAGAAGTAGAAAATGTAAATGAAAATAGCGACAGCACTAATTTCCCAGTCCAGCTTCCTAGGGATAATACTGGCAATGAGAAAACTGTCATACATCTAATACTTCAATTGCTGGATTTACCTCAACCTGGTCAGACTGCTGACTCATTACAATCCTTCAGCATGGAGTTTGAGTCATTACTAAGAACATTCAGTCTTAAAGTTGATTTAACCACTAGTGAGTGGATGACCAAAGTAGTCCTTCAACAAAAATTGTCCAGCAATATACTAGATGAATTATACGCACATCAACATAACACCATCCTGACAGTACAGTACATCATTGAAGGTTTGCATTCCATCATAAACAAACAACGTGCAAATGAGGAAGTTAAAGCCTCTTGCAAGCCTTCAGAAATAGAAAATAACAGTCAATTAAAGGTTAAAACAACTACCCCAAATAAACATCAGTCAATTACTCCCACACCAAGTTGGGGAAAATCTGGCAATGCAGCAGAATCCTCCAAGCCTAGTGTTACTAGTTCACCCAAACCGGTGAACAAATCCAAGCGTGCAGTAGGCTGGGGAACTTGTATGTTCTGCAAAAAGAAACATTCAACATATCGTTGTGCTAATTATCCAGACAGAGACACTCGTAATAAGTGACTCCAGGAATAAGGGAGATGTGCAAGGTGTCTCAAGTCACACAACATAGACTATTGTGAGACCCAATTCAACACTTACAAAAGGTGTAGAGGAGGTAAACACCATGTAGCACTGTGCAAACATACGAAATTAACGTATTCAAGGCTCAAGGTGGAAGAGAGCATTCCCACCACAGTACAGTTTTGCAACGAGCGAGAGAAAGTTAGTGTCCAAGTGGCAGAGTCCAAAAGTAATGCGATTTTGCCTACTGCACAAATTACCATCCAGAATAAGAGGGCCAAGGTCCATATCCGTGGGTTGTTTGATCAAGGATACCAGAGAACATATGTCACTAAAAAGTTGGCAGATGAACTACAATTAAGGCCTGTAACCCAGGCGACAATAGTGGTAGGAATGACACGCTAAACAGGAATTGTTTTCTTTTTTAAATTCCCGTTTTGCGTGTCAGGGTTTCCAGCTGAATTTGACCAGTCACTGATTCGGAATTAAGGAATTTTTATGAGAAAAATAATTTCTGAGATTTTAGAAGTTTATTAAGAGTTCTTATGAGGAAAAAAAGTAAGAGACTCTTATAGAAAAATTCAGGAAAAAATCGTGTTCGAGTCACAGGGTTTTCAGGTAAGCTCTACGGACAAATTTTACCCATTTTCAAATCCCACAATTTTCAAATACCATTTTCTGAGAATCAGTTCACAGAAGTTTTGTTATGGAAAGCAAAGTAAACGTCGAAAATAAGTCAGAGTCCAGTTGTAGGCAGGAATTCGTCAGAGACCAGTTTAAGCAAGAAAAATTCACAGAGTCCACTTTGTGAGCAAAATTCGCCAGAGTCCGGTAAAGACCAAAAAATTAGTCAAGAATCCAGTTTGTGCCCGAAAATATTCATAGTCTTTTAATGTACGAAAATTAGCCAGAGTCTAGTTTGTTCCCGAAAATATTCAGAGTTCAGTTTGTGCCCGAAAATATTCTGAGTTCAGGAATGATCGAAAATTAGGCCAGTTTATACCCAAAAATGATCAGAGTCTAGTTCATTACCCAAAATTAATCAGAGTCCAATTGAACACCCAAATTTGTCAGTGACCACATTTTCGCTACTAATAGCCCAATTTCAGTATAATTTTAAAACAATCATATTTCAGATGTAGTAAATCAAACCGAGCCAGTAAGCAAATTCTAGCTCCTGTTCCCTCCATAGTGTATCCCCGTAACATCTTTACTAGCAGTCCAATCCCCCTGAAATTTTAAACAGTCATATTTCAGGCTTAGTAAATATGATCCTAACAATTACTGAGTTCTAGCTCCTGTCCTCGGCCTTTGTTCCCTCTCGTATCTTTGGCAATACCTAATCAATTTCCCTGAAACTTATACCCTCTGTATTTCAGACACAGTAAATTAGATCAAGTCAGTTACCGAGCTCCAGCTCATGTCCCCCACCTTAGTTCATTTGTTCAAGTTCTTTAGTAACAGACTTATTTCCCTGAAATTTGTAACTGCGGTATTTTCAGACATAGTAAAATAGGTCCGAACAATTACCGAACTCTAGCTCATGTCCACTGCCTTACCTCATTTGTACATGTTCTTTATTATCAGACCAATTCTCTCAAATTTAAGATCACTATATTTCTAACATAGTAAAATAAATAAATCAAGACATTAACCAAGTTTCAACTCATGTCCTCCACCTTAGTTCAATGTTCATCAAAATTAATTCAGATCAAGCCCCTCTCCAGTCTATCAAAGTAGAAATCCAGTCCTTTAATACCCATTATGTACTCAGCTCTGTAACATTCACACGGTCATATAACACCTTACCTTCAATACCTTTTGTTTACCCAAGTAAGCAATAATCACACGGTCAAAAATCGCACTTTACCCTTTCCCTCCTTTACCTTCTTATCCCTTACCTTCCCTTCCCTTCCTTTACCTCCCCCAACGCCCTTTTACCCTTAATCTCACCCTCACCCCCTACTCCCCCTTACCTTCTCATCCCTTACCTCCCCCCTTCATCTCTCCCATTTCCCAACTTATCCAAACCTTCATTAATCCTATTGTATTTATATATTTTCTCTATATTCACCGTGTTTATCTCATTCTCTTCCTTGTTTTCTGTGTTCACTCCATGTTCAGCAAGTCTTCACAGCATGTTCAGTTCAAATTTTTTTCACCAGTTTTCTCCATTTTCTCTGTTTTCTGCCATTTTCCCCTTATGTTCACTGTGTTCTCTGTCATGTTTTCATGTACATCATATGTTCTCTGTTCAACTGTTATACTCAATGTTCATGTTCTCAATGTTCTTAGCTTCTTCTTCACATGTTCAGTGTTCATTCTTTGTAATCCCTATGTTCGTTATCATCTTGAGGTTATCTTGAGATGATTTTGGGGCTTTTTAGTGTCCCCGCGGCCCGGTCCTCGACCAGGCCTCCACCCACAGGAAGCAGCCCGTGACAGCTGACTAACACCCAGGTACCTATTTTACTGCTAGGTAACAGGGGCATAGGGTGAAAGAAACTCGGCCCATTGTTTCTCGCCGGCGCCTGGGATCGAACCCAGTACCACAGGATCACAAGTCCAGCGTGCTGTCCGCTCGGCCGACCGGCTCCCAAATCATGTCTTCATGTTCTCTGTAAGTCCATGTTCCCCTTATGTTCACTGTGGTCATCAGCTTTTCTTACATGTTTTCTGTGTTCCCCATATGTTCACTATGGTGTTCGCATTCTCTTACGTGTTCTGTGTTCTTTATCACGTTCTCAGTATGTTCAACACATTCTCTTACATGTTCCTTTAAAATAAAATGTTCTATTGTTTCTTCTATTCAGTAACTAGTTCTTTGTCAAATATTATCAACAGAAATACAGTTCCCCCAACAAATTTAGTCACCCAGTTTTATTTGCAAAACTACATCAAAGTAATTCTCGTAGTCAACTTAATATTTCTTACCAACACTGTTCTTAATTAACTAAAATAACCTTTCTCCCAGCTAAAAATAGTCAAAGGAAACTTTCCAATTCTGTTCATAACTAACTTTACCTATCGTCTATCAACTGAAAAATAGTCTTGTTCATCATTCCTAACTAAAATTATTCGTCTATCAACTAAAAAAAATATTGACATTCATCACTGTTCCTAACTCAAATTATGTGTTGTTAAGTAAGAAAAAAAGAGTCAAATGTAACTTCGTTCCACACTTCCATAACTAACAGTATACATCGTAGAGTGCAAAATAATCAAATGTAACTAAAATTTCGCCTCGTTAGTAAGAAAAAATTGTCAAGGACACTCTTCGAGACATCAAGGACACACTCAGACACACCGCAGCTACTCTGTGAGAAATCAAAGACACTCTTCGAGACTACAAAGTTACTCTCCGTTCATCAGAGAAACTTTCCAAAACTTCTTCGTTCATCAAAGTTATTCTCTAAGACATCAAAAGTTATTTTCAGTCATCAAGATTATTCTCTAAGTCACCTTCGAACATCAAAGTTATTCTCTAAGACATCAATGTTTTTCTCTAAGACATAAAAAGTTATTCTCTTCGTCATCAAAAGTTATTCTCCGAGCTATCAAAATAGACTCATGTTCTCAAAGTCATTCTCAAAGTCATCAAAGATATTCTCAGAGGCATCAAAGTTAATCTCAGAGCTATGAAAAAGGTAATCTCAGATATCTTCGTTCATCAAAGTTATTCTCAGTCATCATAGTTATTCTCAGTCATCAAAGTTATTCTCTAAGTCATCAAACTTGTTCCCAAAGTCATCAAAGTTAATCTCTAAGTCATCAAAGTTAACCTCTAAGTCACCTTTGTTCATCAGAGAAACTTTCCAAAACAGCTTCGTTCATCAAAGTTATTCTCTATGTCATCAAAAGTTATTCTCTGAGCTATCAAAATACTACTCATGTTCTCAAAAGTTATTCTCAAAGTCATCAAAGATATTCTCAGAGACATCAAAAGGTAATCTCTAACTCACTTTCGTTCATTAAAGTTATTCTCTAAGTAATCAAAGTTAATCTCTAAGTCGTCAAAGTTAATCTCAGAGCTAACAAAAGTTGTTCTCTAAGACATCAAAGTTATTCTCAGTCACCTTCGTTATTCAGAGAAGCCTTCTGATACATCCTCGTTCAACAATGCTGTCCTCAGAGCCATCAAAAAAAGTTCAATACATTCATCAAATTTATTCTCTAAGTAACCTTTCGTAAATCAGAGAAGCTTTCTAAGACATCTTCGCTCATCAGTGTTGTTCTCTAAGACACATTCGATCATGAAAGAAACTCTACTTCTTCCATCAAGTTATTCTCAAAGACATCAGTGTTGTTCTCTAAGACATCTTCAGTCATAAAATTTCTCCTCAAAATATAAATAGTTCAGCTTTTCATATCAAACCTGCACTTCTGTTAAAATATATTTTCTTGGTCACTTTACTTTAAAACTGTTCTCTGAACAACACTACATAAACCTACTTTACCTAACCTCCCCACCTAATGTAACTTACCTAACGTAACGTTCCTAAACCTAACCTAGCTTACATAACCTAACCTAACTTAACCTAACATAAATTAATCTAACCTATCTTACCTAACCTAACTTACCTATCCTAACTTACCTTACCTAACTTACCCAACCTAACCTAACCCCCTAACCTAATTTAACATAAATTACCTAACTTAACCTAACCTAACTTACCTAACTTACATATCCTAACTTATCTTACCAAACCTTACTTACCTTACCTATCCCAACTTAACTTACCTAACCAAACCTAACTTACCTAACCTAACTTACCTCACATAACTTTCCTATCCTAACTTAACTAATCTAACCTAACCTAACCTACCTTTCATAACCTAACCTAACTTACCTATCCTAGCTTACCCAACCTAACCTAACCTAACAACATAAATTACCTAGCATGACCTATCCTACATAACTTACCTCTCCTAACTTACCTAACCTAGCTTACATAACCTAACCTAACTTAACCTAACCGAACTTAACCTAAACTAACTTACCTAACCTAACTTACTTATCCTAACTAAACTTGCATAACCTAACCTAATCTAACCTAACTTACCTAACCTAACTTACATATCCTAACTTACCTAACCTAACTTACCCAACCTAACCTAACCTAACTTAACATAAATTACCTAACTTAACCTAACCTAACTAAACCTAACCTAACTTACCTTACCTAACCTAACTACCTTACATTACCTAACTTATCTATCCTAACTTAACTTACCTAACCTAACTTACCTAACTTACCTATCCTAACTTAACTAACCTAACCTAACCTAACCTAACTTAACTTGCATAACCTAACCTAACTTACCCAACCTAACCTAACTTAACATAAATTACCTAACTTAACCTATCCTACCTAACTTACCTATCCTACCTATCGTAACTTACCTATCCTAACTTACCTTACTGTGACGGTGTTCCCCCCCCCTTCTAATTCTCCCACGCCTGCTGTAAGAGTCATGTCCACTATTCCCGAGCGTTCTCTACATTGCAGGCATCAATTGAACATATGTGGGAGAGAACAGTATTCTCGATGAGCCGAGAAATTTGTGAAATAAGAACATTTTGGCCTGTGGGATAGGCCCTTTAGGGAGCCAATATGGCGCTGGCGAGTCTGTTCTCCCGCCAAAACTGTGTGACGTCAGTGGCGCCAGATTGGTCACCGTCAGCGACGTGGCACTGGGAGCCAATGAAAACCAACTTTGGGAAAAGTGACGTCACATAGGCATGGGGGGTCCGGCCGTGTTGGCGCCGTGGCGATATCAGTCTTTCACGACACGTCCGAGAGGTAGGACGCGCGATCGGTCATCCTGTCAGAGTGACGGATTTACCGAACTCCGGTGGATGTAAGCGTCTCCAGTTGTTAGCGCGCACTCTGTGAGGTCTTCCTGCAACCCAGATGTGGCTCAGATAAGGAATTGACAGAATATTGAGCAACAAGTGCTCAGGGACAGGTGCGTTGCAAGAAGTGGGCCGGGCATCGACGTGTGACGTCCTTGGCAGTTCACCAGTATAAGAGACAGCTTAGTGGCCGGGCCAATCCGCCGTGAGTGAAAAGGGTTGACCGCCTTGTCAACCAGGTTGAACGTGTGATCGACGATCCTGTCAAGTTTGACAGTAACCCCACCTTCGTGGAACCCTACGAGTCAACAGTTGAATGCAAGCACGTCGAGAAGTCTTCCCAAATACCTAGCGATATATCTAGACGACGAGGGAATTGACAGTGAAGTGAGCTTCAAGTGCTCTGAAGTCGGGTGCTGTGCGTGTGGAGCTTAAGCAGTATCGTCTGGGACGGCTGATAACTTCACAGTGACTTCGTAGTGGTGAGAGGCAGTTCCTCTGGGAGTACAGTGACAAGGACTATTTGGGAAACGTGCGACGACCGCCGAGACGTAGGCTGGCTGCCGTAGTTGGGAGGAAAGTTGACGGCCAGGAGACCGACTTCAACCCGGCGACGTACTGTAGGGGAAGCACGGACCTGCTGTGTACAGAAGCGGCGAGACGCGACATCCTAAGGCGTGGGCTTGTGTTTCTGGATGGTGAACGAGGCGAGAGCCTGGACCAGGAGCTACAACCCAACTGTCATCCTAGGATAGGTGAAGTAGGTGTTTACAGTTACCCTCCCATTTCCCCTTTAGTTAGCTATATATTTTCTTGTCAGGATATTTTATATGTCGTGAGCAAGTCTCACTTGAGTCTAAGTCACAGAGAGCACAGTGTGTGGTGAGACTGCCCAGAGCGCTCACAGTATCAGTTTACATATATATCTATGTGTGGGTGTGTGCAAGCACCAGGATTCAAAGAATTTTACTGTGACTGTTATTAATTTCCTGTGAGTATTATTATTATATATATTGGTAGTAAACCAGATATTGGTGTTAGGCTATGAGCCTAGAATTTATTGATATAAATGCCTGTGTATTGATCTCCAAGATTTATTGATATACATGCCTGTGTGTTGATCTCCTGATCTATTGATATAAATGCCTGTGTGTTGATCTCCATGATTTATTGATATAAATGCCTGCGTATTGATCTTCATGATTTATATATATATATGCCTGTAATTTGATTACTGATTTATATATGACATGCCTGTGTACTGAATAATATCATATACGTGAAGTGATTGCCAGTGATATCTCTTTGAGAGAAAGTATAGATATAAAGAAAAGTTCAGTGATCAAGCGAATACATTCACAGTAAATATTATTAAGAATAGAGTAATCTTTTGGTACGGTGAAAAGCCACTGTGAGTGCATTGTGAATAAGATATTGATCGTGAGGCCAGTGAAATCATAAGTATGCCATGTGAATGTTGAATACAGTGTTTTGCGAAAAAGTTAAATAAACGGGAATCGTGACAGAATTAGAAAACAAGTACTAGTCTGTTCTCACGATCGCGAGGGTCCCGGTCAGCTGACATCTGACAGGTGACGCGTGGCGCTGCCGATATTACCATATCGGTGCGCTCCAGATTATTCCACTATGAATTGAGCAGTGGTCATATATTATTCCTAATACATTGATGCATATATATTTCTCGTTGTCTTTTAAGTAAAATACCAAAACTCTTTGGTGTTTGAAATCATCCCCTCCATTTATCTTGTGACCGTGTAATGAAGTAAAACAGAGTGATCTGCCTGATACCATATTATTTGAATTTGCTCTTACCACAATTACCGCAATTACACCTCACCACTGCAGTGTTACTGGACACCTAAAAACACCAGTTGGCGACCTTAAAGGCTGTGTAAGAGCTCTGTGTCGGGGTGGGCCACAGATTGAGGGAACGATCTGTGCCCCCACTCATCTCGCAATTTAAGGCCGGTTGTGAGATCGACTGGGGTACTCTCCGGGGCGAGCAGTGGAGCCTAGAGGATCGAGGGAAGACCCGCAGAACGACGGTGAGTAAGGGTTATTGTAGGAGCAACCACCTGGAAGGGAGATCCAGTCTACCTTTGCTTTAACCCTTCACAAACGAACACCGTGAAACCCCGACACTTACCTAACCTAACTTACCTTACCTTACCTAAATTACCTATCCTAACTTAACTTACCTAACCTAGCCTAACGTAACTTACCTATCGTAACTTACCTAACCTAACTTAACATAAATTACCTAACTTAACCTAACCTAACTTAACCTAACCTAACTTAACCTAACCTAACTTAACCTAACCTAACTTAACCTAACCTAACCTAACTTACCTACCCTAACTTACCTATCCTAATAACCTAGCTTACATAACCTAACCTAACTTACCTAGTCAAACTCACGCAACAAGACATGACCTAACTTACATAAATATTCCTGCATTCCTGCTTGCCTTTTGTGTTTCGTCAATCATTGTTTCATACTCATTTGTTTGTTTCAATAGTTAATTTCTCAAATGGTCATTTATGCATTTCAAGTGCTATTCGTTAAAGATTGGGTATATAAGCATTTCAAAGGAATTTTGTTATATATGGGCATTTGCTCATTTCAAGGGTTAATTTCTCAATAGTTGTTTATGCATTTTAAGGGTTATTTGTTAAAGTTAGGGTATTTTAGCACTTAAAGGGTTATTTGTTAGAAATATCAGTTTATGCACTTTGTAACCTTTTTACTTAAAATTCGTCAAGTTGCTCATAAGTTGTATTTATTATGTTTGTTATAATTGTTCTTCTTCTTTCCCCCCTTAACCTAATCTCTTTAATCTTAGTGTATTCATTATGTTGTTATCATTTGTTCTTATTTCCCACCCTTTAACCTAACCTTTCAGATGTAGTTTATTTGTTTATTGTGTTTGACGCATTTGTTGAATATATTATCCTTATCCTAATCTTTCAGATGTAGTTTTGTTACTCCGTTTTTATATATTTTTACCCAAACCCAACATCCCACTTAACCTTCTTTCCCGCTTTTACTTTGTTTCACATATAAGTTCATTCTTTATCTTAGTAATAATATAATTACAGTAGCAAACAATCAGATCTACTTAGACTTGAAATTGAGAAAAACAAGAGAGCAAGGGAGTGAGAGCAAGGAGTAAGAGAGAGGGGGAGGAAGAGAGAGAATGAGGGAGAGTGAGAGCATGGGAGCAAAGAAGAGAGAGAATGAGAGAGAGAGAGAGCATGGGAGCACTAAGACTTGAATTTGAGAAAAAAAAATAAGAGAATGAGAGAAGGGAAAGAGAAGGAGGAAAGTAGAGAGAAAAAGGGAGATAGAAGGAGGAAGATAAAGAGAAAAAGGGGGATAGAAGGATGAAGATAGAGAGAAAAGGGGGATAGAAGGAGTAGGATAAGCAAAGTAAAAGAAGGAAGAAAGGTTAATTGGGATGGTGAGTTTGGGTAAAATTATACAAAAAAGAGAAACAAAACTACATTTGAAAGGTTAGGATAAGGATAATATATTCAACAAATTTGTCAAAACACAATAAACACATAAGCTACATCTGAAAGGTTAGGTTAAAGGGTGGGGAATAAAAACAAATGATAGCAACATAATGAATACACTAAGATTAAAGAGGTTAGGTTAAGGAGGGAAAGAAGAAGAACAATTATAACAAACATAATAAATACAACTTATGAGCAACTTGACGAATTTTAAGTAAAAAGGTTACAAAGTGCATAAACTGATATTTCTAACAAATAACCCTTTAAGTGCTAAAATACCCTAACTTTAACAAATAACCCTTAAAATGCATAAACAACTATTGAGAAATTAACCCTTGAAATGAGCAAATGCCCATATATAACAAAATTCCTTTGAAATGCTTATATACCCAATCTTTAACAAATAGCACTTTTATACATAAATGACCATTTGAAAAATTAACTATTGAAACGAACAAATGAGTATGAAACAATGATTGACGAAACACAAAAGACAAGCAGGAATATTTATTTAAGTTAGGTCATGTCTTGTTGTGTGAGTTTGACTAGGTAAGTTAGGTTAGTTTATGTAAGCTAGGTTATTAGGATAGGTAAGTTAGGTTAGGTTGGGTAAGTTAGGATAGGTAAGTTAGGTTAGGTTATACAAGTTAAGTTAGGTTAGGTTAGGTTAGTTAAGTTAGGATAGGTAAGTTAGGTTAGGTAAGTTAGGTTAGGTAAGTTAGGTTAGGTTAAGTTAGGTTAGGTAAGTTAAGTTAGAATAGGTAAGTTAGGTAAGGTAAGGTAAGTTAGGTTAAGCAAGGTAAGTTAGGATAGGTAAGTTATGTTAGGTTAAGTTAGGTAATTTATGTTAAGTTAGGTTAGGTAAGTTAGGTTAGATTAGGTTATGTTATACAAGTTAGGTTAGGTTAGGTTAGTTAAGTTAGGATAGGTAGGATAGGTAAGTTAGGTTAGGTAAGTTAGATTAGGTTAAGTTAGGTTAGGTTAAGTTAGGTTAGGTTATGTAAGCTAGATTAGGTTTAGGAACGTTACGTTAGGTAAGTAACATTAGGTGGGGAGGATAGGTTAGGTAGGTTTATGCAGTGTTGTTCAGAGAACAGTTTTAAGGTAAAGTGACTAAGAAAATATATTTTAACAGAAGTGCAGGTTTGATATGAAAAGCTGAACTAGTTATATTTTGGAGAGAAATTTTATGACTGAAGATGTCTTAGAGAACAACAATGATGTCTTTGAGAATAACTTGATGGAAGAAGTAGAGTTTCTTTGATGATCGAATGTGTCCTAGAGAACAACACTGATGAACGAATATGTCCCAGAAAGCTTCTCTGATGAACGAAAGGTTACTTAAAGAATAACTTTGATGAATATATTTAACTTTTTGATGGCTCTGAGGACAGCATTGTTGAACGAGGATATCTCAGAAGGCTTCTCTGAATAACGAAGGTGACTCTGAGAATAACTTTAATGTCTTAGAGAACAACTTTTGTTAGCTCTGAGATTAACTTTGACGACTTAGAGATTAACTTTGATGACTTAGAGAATAACTTTAATGAACGAAAGTGAGTTAGAGATTACCTTTTGATGTCTCTGAGAATATCTTTGATGACTTAAGAATGACTTTTGAGAACATGCGTAGTATTTTGATAGCTCAGAGAACAACTTTTGATGACATAGAGAATAACTTTGATGAACGAAGCTGTTTTGGAAAGGTTCTCTGATGAACGAAGGTGACTCTGAGATTAACTTTGATGACTTTGAGAACAAGTTTGATGTCTTAGAGAATAACTTTGATGACTCTGAGAATAACTTCGATGAACGAAGATATCTGAGATTAACTTTTTGATAGCTCAGAGATTAACTTTGATGTCTCTGAGAATATCTTTGATGATTTTCAGAATGACTTTGAAAACATGAATAGTATTTTGATAGCTCGGAGAATAACTTTTGATGACGTAGAGAATAACTTTTTATGTCTTAGAGAACAACATTGATGTCTTAGAGAATAACTTTGATGAACGAAGGTGACTTAGAGAATAATCTTGATGACTCTGAGAATAGCTTTTGATGTCTTAGAGAATAACTTTGATTAACGAAAATGTTTTGGAAACTTTCTCTGATGAACGAAGAGTAACTTTGATGTCTCGAAGAGTGTCTTTGATTTCTCACAGAGTAGCTGCGGTGTGTCTGAGTGTGTCCTTGATGTCTCGAAGAGTGTCCTTGACAATTTTTTCTTACTAACGAGGCGAAATTTTAGTTACATTTGACTATTTTGTACTCCACGATGTATACTGTTAGTTACGAAAGTGTGGAACGAAGTTACATTTGACTCTTTTTTTTCTTACTTAACAACACATAATTTGAGTTAGGAACAGTGATGAATGTCAATATTTTTTTTAGTTGATAGACGAATAATTTTAGTTAGGAATGATGAACAAGACTATTTTTCAGTTGATAGACGATAGGTAAAGTTAGTTATGAATAGAATTGGAAAGTTTCCTTTGACTATTTTTTAGCTGGGAGAAAGGTTATTTTAGTTAAGAACAGTGTTGGTAAGAAATATTTAGTTGACTACGATAATTACTTTGATGTAGTTTTGCAAATAAAACTGTGTGACTAAATTTGTTGGGGGAACTGTATTGCTGTTGATAAATATTTGACAAAGAACTAGTTACTGAATGGAAGAAACAATAGAACATTTTATTTTAAAGGAACATGTAAGAGAATGTGTTGAACATACTGAGAACGTGATAAAGAACACATAGAACTCATAAGAGAATGCGAACAACATAGTGAACATATGGGGAACACAGAAAACATGTAAGAAAAGCTGATGATCACAGTGAACACAAAGGGAATATGGTCTTACAGAGAACATGAAGACATGATAACGAACATAGAGATTACAAAGAATGAACACTGAACATGTGAAGAACAAGCTAAGAACATTGAGTATAACAGTTGTACAGAGAACATATGATGGACATGAAAACATGATAAAGAACACAGTGAACATAAGAGGAAAATGGCAGAAAACAGAGAAAATGGAGAAAACTGGTGAAAAAATTTGAACTGAACATGCTGTGAAGACTTGCTGAACATGGAGTGAACACAGAAAACAAGGAAGAGAATGAGATATACACGGTGAATATAGAGAAAATATATAAATACAATAGGATTAATGAAGGTTTGGATAAGTTGGGAAATGAGAGAGATGAAGGGGGGAGGTATATACAATACATCAGACCATGGAGAGGTGTGGCGAGTGTTCGGGAGCACTAGGAAAACGTCATGTAGGCGTTAAGTGTTGCATTTGTAACATAAGATTCCACCTGGGATGTACAGAAGTATCTCCAGGATGCACAAAAAGGCAAGGAGTTTTCTGGGTTTGCAAGAATGACAGATTAATGTTAGAGAACATAACTACACTGATGAAAAACATTCCCGAGTCACAGAGATTATCATTCACAGACAAGCTACCAGTGATATATGCGGACTGGGAAAAGACAATATTGGTTAACGACCAAAACCCAGGAACAGATAGTTTACAGAACCGCAGCAGTAATGTGGAGGAAGAGGGTATTGTAGTACATAATAACAGCAATATTGCTGAGCCAGGTAATATAAACGATGAGAGCAACAGTGAGACAGAGTGCATAAATGAAGGAATTGGGACGAAAAGCGGAGATGGCTCCAATAAAGAAGTAGACAAGACAGACACAGATATAAATACCTTGAAAAACGCAAAACCGGAACACATTTGCAAATTCTACGCTAAAGGAATATGCAAATATGGAAAATTAGGAACAAAATGCCATTTTCTGCATCCTCAAAAATGCAGGAACATGTTGGGGAGGGGTACATGCCGTTTTGGAACAGGGTGTAGATACTTCCACCCCAAATTATGTCAGTCTTCAATTAGGGACAAAAAATGCTACAATCTTCAGTGTCCGGAATTCCACGTGAGAAGTACATAGCGTTATAGACGGAAAGATCAATATGACACTACTGACAATTTTTTAGAGGAAGGCAGAAACAGAGTAGAAAATATAAGAGAGAGGAACAGTCAGATGGAACCACTACAGGATTACAGAGGGGGAGGGAGATACCCACAAGACTGGAATACACATTACCAACGAATACACAGGTACTACACCACACAACACCCGCCCCACCACCGAAACTGGACGAATCACTTCGGAAACAACACACCCTGGACGCAAACACAGTGGCCTCCTTACCGGAGCCTCAGATATTAACTCCAAGTAAGGTATCCGGCACTTCCACTACCACGATAACATCATTTATATTTGCCAACATTCAAGGTATAAAAACACGCAAATCGAACAAAGTTCACTTTATAGATGGTCTCCTTCATGAGGCAAATGCAGTGTTTGCAGCCCTAACAGAAACCCACACAAAGGACTATCATGATGGTGAAATATGGATCTCAGAGTACAATCTTTTCAGATGTGATAGGAAACACCGGCTTCAGGGTGGGGTCAGCCTATACATCAAAGACACACTCATCTGTAGTGAGCTGCTAAACACCTCAAATGATATGGTAGAAGTGCTGATAATCAAAATAGAGATCCTAAATGTAGTTATTGTCCTTGTATATTAGTCACCGGAGGCAAACCCTCAGCAGTTTAAAGACCAACTAATGAAAATAGAACACTGCTTGGAAAACCTCATAAATCCAGCTCCGAACATCATTCTGCTTGGGGACTTCAACCTACGGCACCTGAAATGGAAGCACCTGGCTAATACAGTAATATCAGAAAGAATACCAGGAAGTAGCCTTAATGAACAGGCACATGCAAATGACCTGCTACGGATGTGCGACAGGTTTGCCTTAAACCAGCAAATAGTAGAACCAACCAGGAAGGAGAACACGCTGGACCTCATTTTCACTAATAATGATGAATTGATCAGGAACATAATGATTACAAATACCTGTTACTCAGATCACAACTTAATTGAAGTTATGACAACCATGGGGAATAGACCTTCAAAACCAGTCCAGATTCCCGGTGGAGGAGATTTCAGCAAATTCAACTTCAATAATAAACAGATAAACTGGGAGCAAATAAACCAGGACTTCACAGAAATAAACTGGGAAGAACAGCTAGGAAATGCGAACCTGAACCAGTGCCTGGAAAAAATAAGCTCAGTAGCACTAGAAATATGTACAAACCGCATCCCCCTAATGCACACCATACGTTTGAGTATAGCAATTATTCACCACTTTTATTATATAAATATATTACAATACACACTATTTAATAATATTACTGCAAAAAAAAATAAGAAAAAATAAATCGGAGACATTGAAACAATTAGGTAATAATATCTTTGTGGCAACTCCCACCTGTCAGGGCGGGGACACTGACCGGCTCTGACGCGCTCTGTCAACGCCCACTTTTAGCAAAACTTCCTCGGTCAATTGCGCCCAAAATATGTCACCTACGATTTTTTTTTCGTGCTCAGGGGACACAAATTAACATGTTTAGAAGACGAAAAATAATTTTTGATTTTTTTTCTTGCGCACAGGGGGTGTAAATGTCCCCAGGACCCTGAGCAGTGTAAGGGTTAATGTTTAGTAGATATAGGGCGAACTGGTTAGGATGTGGACGAGCCACTAAACACAGGTAATTAAGCCTTGGTTCTTATCTAATAATATATAAATGTTTTCTCTGATATAGCTGTCATATATTAGGATTAAAGCTTTACAGCTAGTGCCCTTTGACAGGAAGAAGAAGAGAAAGCAAGAATTGATGTTGGTACATCAGTTACTTGGGTGATGGAAACTAGCCTCTCACGAGGATAATTTGGTGTCTACATCCTAGTGGCCTACATACCTGGTGGACTAAGCCTACTGTACAATAAGATAAGGCACCTCCCCAATGTATTTACAAATATATGTAGTTTAATACTATAGTTTGATTGGCTGCATATATATAACTTTATTATTAACGCCACCCCCCCTAATGTGTAAGGATTGATTTGAGAGAAATTGCAGAAATACAGTCCGCTAAACATCATACAAATTGCTATCGAAATATATAAATTAATGTAAATATTAGTTCAATATAAATTCATATAAATTAAATAAATATAAATCTCACAGATTAGTTCCCACAACCACCATAGCAACTACTATGGTCACCACCATGGTTACCACTATCATGGTCACAACCATGGTCACCACCATGGTCACCACAATGGTCTCCACCATGGTCACTACCATGGTCTCTACCATGGTCACCACCATGATCACTACCATGGTCACTACCATGGTCACCACCATGGTCACCACCATGGTAGTGACCATGGTCACCACCATGGTCACTACTATGGTCACCACCATGGTAGTGACTATGGTCACCACCGTAGTCACCACCATGGTCACTACTATGGTCACTACTATGGTCACCACCATGGTCACCACCATGGTCACCACCATGGTCACTATTATGGTCACCACCATGGTCACCACCATGGTAGTGACCATGGTCACTACCATGGTCACCACCATGGTCACTACTATGGTCACCACCATGGTCACCACCATGGTCACCACCATGGTCACTACCATGGTCACCACCATGGTCACCACCATGGTCACCACCATGATCACCACCATGGTCACCACCATGGTCACTACCATGGTCACCACCATGGTCACACCATGGTCACCACTATGGTCACTACTATGGTCACCACCATGGTCACTACTATGGTCACTACCATGGTCACCACCATGGTCACCACCATGGTCACACCATGGTCACCACTATGGTCACCACCATGGTCACTACCATGGTCACCACCATGGTCACTACTATGGTCACCACCATGGTCACTACCATGGTCACCACCATGGTCACTACCATGGTCACCACCATGGTCACTATTATGGTCACTACCATGGTCACCACCATGGTCACACCATGGTCACCACTATGGTCACTACTATGGTCACCACCATGGTCACTACTATGGTCACTACCATGGTCACCACCATGGTCACCACCATGGTCACACCATGGTCACCACTATGGTCACCACCATGGTCACTACCATGGTCACCACCATGGTCACTACTATGGTCACCACCATGGTCACTACCATGGTCACCACCATGGTCACTACCATGGTCACCACCATGGTCACTATTATGGTCACTACCATGGACACCACCATGGTCACCACCATGGTCACCACCATGGTCACTACTATGGTCACCACCATGGTCATTACCATAGTCACCACCATGGTCACTACCATGGTCATTACTATGGTCACCACTATGGTCACTACCATGGTCACCACCATGGTCACTACTATGGTCACTACCATGGTCACCACCATGGTCACCACCATGGTCACTACAATGGTCACTACCATGGTCACTACCATGGTCACCACCATGGTCACTACCATGGTCACTACCATGGTCACCACCATGGTTACTACCATGGTCACTACTATGGTCACTACCATGGTCACCACCATGGTCACCACCATGGTCACTACCATGGTCAATACCATGGTCACTACTATGGTCACCACCATGGTCACTACCATGGTCACCACCATGGTCACTACCATGGTCACTACTATGGTCACTACTATGGTCACCACCATGGTCACCACCATGGTCACCACCATTGTCACTACCATGGTCACCACCATGGTCACCACCATGGTCACACCATGGTCACCACTATGGTCACCACCATGGTCACTACCATGGTCACCACCATGGTCACTTCTATGGTCACCACCATGGTCACTACCATGGTCACCACCATGGTCACTACCATGGTCACCACAATGGTCACTATTATGGTCACTACCATGGACACCACCATGGTCACCACCATGGTCACCACCATGGTCACTACTATGGTCACCACCATGGTCATTACCATGGTCACCACCATGGTCACTACCATGGTCATTACTATGGTCACCACTATGGTCACTACCATGGTCACCACCATGGTCACTATTATGGTCACTACCATGGTCACCACCATGGTCACCACCATGGTTACTACAATGGTCACTACCATGGTCACTACCATGGTCACCACCATTGTCACTACCATGGTCACTACCATGGTCACCACCTTGGTTACTACCATGGTCACTACTATGGTCACTACAATGGTCACCAACCATGGTCACCACCATGGTCACTACCATGGTCAATACCATGGTCACTACTATGGTCACCACCATGGTCACTACCATGGTCACCACCATGGTCACTACCATGGTCACTACTATGGTCACTACTATGGTCACCATAATGGTCACGACCATGGTCACCACCATTGTCACTACCATGGTCACCACCATGGTCACCACCATGGTCACACCATGGTCACCACTATGGTCACCACCATGGTCACTACCATGGTCACCACCATGGTCACTACTATGGTCACCACCATGGTCACTACCATGGTCACCACCATGGTCACTACCATGGTCACCACCATGGTCACTATTATGGTCACTACTATGGACACCACCATGGTCACCACCATGGTCACCAGCATGGTCACTACTATGGTCACCACCATGGTCATTACCATGGTCACCACCATGGTCACTACCATGGTCATTACTATGGTCACCACTATGGTCACTACCATGGTCACCACCATGGTCACTACTATGGTCACTACCATGGTCACCACCATGGTCACCACCATGGTCACTACAATGGTCACTACCATGGTCACTACCATGGTCACCACCATGGTCACTACCATGGTCACTACCATGGTCACCACCATGGTTACTACCATGGTCACTACTATGGTCACTACCATGGTCACCACCATGGTCACTACCATGGTCAATACCATGGTCACTACTATGGTCACTACCATGGTCACCACGATGGTCACCACCATGGTCACTACCATGGTCACTACCATGGTTACCACCATGGACACCACCATGGTCACTACCATGGTCAATACCATGGTCACTACTATGATCACTACCATGGTCACCACCATGGTCACCACCATGGTCTCTACTATGGTCACCACCATGGTCACCACCATGGTCACCACCATGGTCACAACTATGGTCACCACCATGGTCACTACTGTGGTCACTACTATGGTCACTACCATGGTCACTACCATGGTCACTACCATGGTCACCACCATGGTCACTACTATGGTCACTACCAGGGTCACTACTATGGTCACTACTATGGTCACCACCATGGTCACCACCATGGTCACTACCATGGACACTACCATGGTCACTACTATGGTCACTACTATGGTCACTACTATGGTCACTACCATGGTCACTACTATGGTCACTACTATGGTCACTACTACGGTCAATACTATGGTCACTACCAGGTCACCACCATGGTCACTACTATGGTCACTACCATGGTCACTACCATGGTAACTACTATGATCACTACTATGGTCACCACCATGGTCACCACCATGCTCACTGCCATGGTCACTACTATGGTCAATACCATGGTCACCACCATGGTCACTACCATGGATACCACCATGGTCACTACTATGGTCACTACCATGGTCACTACCATGGTCTCCACTATGGTCACCACCATAGTCACCACCATGGTCACCACCATGGTCACTACCATAGTCACTACCATGGTCACTACCATGGTCACTACTATGGTCACTACCATGGTCACTATCATGGTCTCCACTATGGTCACCACCATACTCACCACCATGGTCACTACAATGGTCACTACCATGGTCACTACTATGGTCACTACTATGGTCACTACCATAGTCACCACCATGGTCACTACCATGGTCACTACTATGGTCACTACCATGGTCACCACCATGGTCACTACTATGGTCACTACCATGGTCACCACCACGGTCACTACCATGGTCACCACCATAGTCACTACTATGGTCACTACCATGGTCACTAACATTGTCTCCACTATGGTCACCACCATGGTCATTACCATGGTCACCACCATGGTCACTATCATGGTCATTACTATGGTCACCACTATGGTCACTACCATGGTCACCACCATGGTCACTATTATGGTCACTACCATGGTCACCACCATGGTCACCACCATGGTCACTACAATGGTCACTACCATGGTCACTACCATGGTCACCACCATGGTCACTACCATGGTCACTACCATGGTCACCACCATGGTTACTACCATGGTCACTACTATGGTCACTACCATGGTCACCACCATGGTCACCACCATGGTCACTACCATGGTCAATACCATGGTCACTACCATGGTCACCACCATGGTCACTACCATGGTCACTACTATGGTCACTACTATGGTCACCACCATGGTCACCACCATGGTCACTACCATGGTCACCACCATGTTCACCACCATGGTCACACCGTGGTCACCACTATGGTCACCACCATGGTCACTACCATGGTCACCACTATGGTCACTACTATGGTCACCACCATGGTCACTACCATGGTCACCACCATGGTCACTACCATGGTCACCACCATGGTCACTATTATGGTCACTACCATGGACACCACCATGGTCACCACCATGGTCACCACCATGGTCACTACTATGGTCACCACCATGGTCATTACCATGGTCACCACCATGGTCACTACTATGGTCACCACCATGGTCACTACCATGGTCACCACCATGGTCACTACCATGGACACCACCATGGTCACCACCATGGTCACTACTATGGTCACCACCATGGTCATTACCATGGTCACCACCATGGTCACTACCATGGTCATTACTATGGTCACCACTATGGTCACTACCATGGTCACCACCATGGTCACTACTATGGTCACTACCATGGTCACCACCATGGTCACCACCATGGTCACTACAATAGTCACTACCATGGTCACTACCATGGTCACCACCATGGTCACTACCATGGTCACTACCATGGTCACCACCATGGTTACTACCATGGTCACTACTATGGTCACTACCATGGTCACCACCATGGTCACCACCATGGTCACTACCATGGTCAATACCATGGTCACTACTATGGTCACTACCATGGTCACCACCATGGTCACCACCATGGTCACTACCATGGTCACTACCATGGTCACCACCATGGACACCACCATGGTCACTACCATGGTCAATACCATGGTCACTACTATGGTCACTACCATGGTCACCACCATGGTCACCACCATGGTCTCTACTATGGTCACCACCATGGTCACCACCATGGTCACCACCATGGTCACAACTATGGTCACCACCATGGTCACTACTGTGGTCACTACTATGGTCACTACCATGGTCACTACCGTGGTCACTACTATGGTCACTACCATGGTCACCACCATGGTCACTACTATGGTCACTACCAGTGTCACTACTATGGTCACTACTATGGTCACCACCATGGTCACCACCATGGTCACTACCATGGACACTACCATGGTCACTACTATGGTCACTACTTCACTACTATGGTCACTACAATGGTCACTACCATGGTCACTACTATGGTCACTACTATGGTCACTACTACGGTCAATACTATGGTCACTACCTGGTCACCACCATGGCCACTACTATGGTCACTACCATGGTCACTACTATGGTCACTACCATGGTCACTATCATGGTCTCCACTATGGTCACCACCATACTCACCACCATGGTCACTACCATAGTCACCACCATGGTCACTACCATGGTCACTACTATGGTCACTACCATGGTCACCACCACGGTCACTACCATGGTCACCACTATGGTCACCACCATGGTCACCACCATGGTCACTGCCATGGTCACTACTCAAGGTAAGGTAAGGTACCACCATAGTCACTACTATGGTCACTACCATGGTCACTAACATTGTCTCCACTATGGTCACCACCATAGTCACCACCATGGTCACTACTATGGTCACTACCATGGTTTCCACTATAGTCACCACCATGGTCCCCACCATGGTCACTACCATGGTCTCCACCATGGTCACAACCATGGTCACTACTATGGTCACTACCATGGTCACCACCATAGTCACCATCATTGTCACCCCTATGGTCACTACTATGGTCACCACCATGGTCAACTACCATGGTCTCCACTATTGTAACCACCATAGTCACCATTATGGTCACTACCATGGTCACTACCATAGTCACTACCATGGTCACTACCATGGTCACTACTATGGTCACTACCATGGTCACTATCATGGTCTCCACTATGGTCACCAATATGATCACTACTATGGTCACCAATATGATCACTACTATGGTCACCAATATGATCACTACTATGGTCACTACCATGGTCACTACCATGGTCTCCACTATTGTAACCACCATAGTCACCATTATGGTCACCACCATGGTCACTACCATAGTCACTACCATGGTCACTACCATGGTCACTACTATGGTCACTACCATGGTCACTATCATGGTCTCCACTATGGTCACCACCATACTCACCACCATGGTCACTACAATGGTCACTACCATGGTCACTACTATGGTCACTACTATGGTCACTACCATAGTAGTGACCATGGTCACTACCATAGTAGTGACCATGGTCACTACCATGGTCACTACTATGGTCACTACCATGGTCACCACCATGGTCATTACTATGGTCACTACCATGGTCACCACCACGGTCACTACCATGGTCACCACTATGGTCACCACCATGGTCACCACCATGGTCACTGCCATGGTCACTACCTCAAGGTAAGGTAAGGTACCACCATAGTCACTACTATGGTCACTACCATGGTCACTAACATTGTCTCCACTATGGTCACCACCATAGTCACCACCATGGTCACTACTATGGTCACTACCATGGTTTCTGCTATAGTCACCACCATGGTCCCCACCATGGTCACTACCATGGTCTCCGCCATGGTCACAACCATGGTCACTACTATGGTCACTACCATGGTCACCACCATAGTCACCATCATTGTCACCCCTATGGTCACTACTATGGTCACCACCATGGTCACTACTATGGTCACCAAAATGGTCACTAC
The DNA here is from genome assembly GCA_020271785.1 of Procambarus virginalis. NCBI lineage: Eukaryota > Metazoa > Arthropoda > Malacostraca > Decapoda > Cambaridae > Procambarus > Procambarus virginalis. The sequence continues at coordinate 44,022 of WNGS01165098.1, read as the reverse complement.
TATGGTCACTAATATGGTCACTACCATGGTTACCACCATGGCCACTACCATGGTCACTACCATGGTCACTACCATGGTCACCAATATGACCACTACTATGGTCACTACCATGGTCACTACCATGGTCTCCACTATTGTAACCACCATAGTCACCATTATGGTCAAAATCATGGTCTCCACCATGGTCACCACCATGGTCACTACCATGGTCACTACTATGGCCACTACCATGGTCACCACCATGGTCACTACCATAATCACTACTATTATCACTACCATGGTCACTACCATTGTCACTATCATGGTCTCTTCACTATGGTCACCACCATAGTCACCACTATAGTCACCACCATGGTCACTACCATGGTCACTACCATGGTCACTACTATGGTCACTACCATGGTCACTACCATGGTCACTACCATGGTCTCCACTATGGTCACCACCATAATCACCACCATGGTCACCACCATGGTCACTACAATGGTCACCACCATAGTCACCACCATAGTCACCACCATGGTCACCACCATGGTCACAACCATGGTCACCACCATAGTCACCACCATAGTCACCACTATGGTCACCACCATGGTCACATACATGGTCACCACTATAGTCACCATTATGGTCACTACCATTGTCACCACCATGGTCACTACCATAGTCACCACCATGGTCACTACCATGGTCACTACCATTTTCACCACCATGGTCACTACCATAGTCACCACTATGGTCACTACCATGGTCACCACCATTGTCACTACCATAGTCACCACCATGGTCACTACCATGGTCACCACCATAGTCACCACCATGGTCACCACCATGGTCACTACCATGGTCACTACTATGGTCACTACCATGGTTACTAGCATGGTCTCCACCATGGTCACCACTATGGTCACTACCATGGTCACTACTATGGTCACTACCATGGTCTCCACTATGGTCACGACCATGGTCACTACCATGGTCACTACTATGGTCACTCCCATGGTCACTACTATGGTCACTACAATGGTCGCCACCATGGTCATGACCATGGTCAAAACTATGGTTACTACCATGGTCACTACCATGGTCTCCACCATAGGCACTACCTTGCTCACTACCATGGTCACTACCATGGTCACCACCATGATCACTACCATGGTCACTACCATGGTTACCACCATGGTCACTACCATGGTCACTACCATGGTCTCCACCATGGTCACTACCATGGTCACTACCATGGTCACCACCATAGTCACTACCATGGTCTCCACCATGGTCACTACCATGGTCACTACCATGGTCACTACCATGGTCTCCACTATGGTCACCACCACAGTCACCACCATGGTCACTACCATTGTCACTAACATGGTCACTGCCATGGTCACTACCATGGTCACTACTATGGTCACTACCATGGTCTCCACTATGGTCACCACCATAGTCACCACCATGGTCACTACCACGGTCACTACCATGGTCACTACTATGGTCAGTACTATGGTCACTACCATGGTCACCACCATGTTCACTACTATGGTCACTACCATGGTCACCACCACGGTCACTACCATGGTCACTACTATGGTCACTACCATGGTCACTACCATGGTCTCCACTAAGGTCACCACCATGGTCACTACCATGGTCACTACTATGGTCACTACCATGGTCACTACTATGGTCACTACAATTTTTGCCACCATGGTCATGACCATGTTCACTACTATGGTCACTACCATCGTCTGCACCATGGTCACTACCATGGTCACCACCATGGTCATCACCATAATCACCACCATGGTGACCACCATAGTCACCACCATGGTCACCACCATGGTCACCACCATAGTCACTACCATGGTCACCACAATGGTCACCACAACGGTCACCACGATGGTCACCCCAATGGTCACTAACATGGTCACCACCATAATCACCACCATGGTCACCATCATGGTCACTACCATAGTCACTATCATGCACCATGGTCACAATCAAGGTCACTACCATTGTCAACACCGTAGTCACCACCATGTCACTACTAAGGACCCCACCATGGTTACTATCATGGTCACAATCATGGTCACTACCATTGTCAACCCCATAGTCACCACCATGTCACTACTAAGATCCCCATAATGGTCATCACAATAGTCACCACAATGGTCACTACCATGGTCACCAATGTGGTCACCCAAGTGGTCGGTACCATGGTCACCACAATGGCCACTATGATGGTCACCACCGTCGTCACCACCATGGTCACCATAATGATCACCACTATGGTCACCACTATGGTCACTATAATGGTCACTACCATGGTCATTATAATGGTCACTACCATAGTCACCACCATAGTAACTTCAATGGCCACCACCATGGTCACCACCATGGTCACTACCATGGTCACTACCATGGCCACCACAATGGTCACTTCAGTGGTCACCTCTATGGTCACCACCATAGTCACCACCATGGCCTCACCATGGTCACCACCATAGTCACTACTATGGTCACCACCATGGTCACTACTATGGTCACTACCATGGTCACCACCATGGTCACTACCATGGTCACTACCATGGTCACTACTATTGTCACTACCATGGTCTCCACTATGGTCACCACCATGGTCACTACCATGGTCACCACCATGGTCACTACCATGGTCACTACTATGGTCACTACTATGGTCACCACCATGGTCACTACCATGGTCACTACTATGGTCACTACCATGGTCACTACCATAGTCACCACCATGGTCACTACCCTGGTCATACCATGGTCTCCACTATGTCACCACCATAGTCACCACCATGGTCACCACCATAGTCACCACCATGGTCGCTACTATTGTCACTACCATGGTCACCACCATGGTCACTACCATGGTCACTACCATGGTTACTACTATTGCACTACCATGGTCTCCACTATGGTCACCACCATAGTCACCACCATGGTCTCCACCATGGTCACCACCATGGTCACTACCATGGTCACTACTATGGTCACTACTATGGTCACCACCATGGTCACTACCATGGTCACTACTATGGTCACTACCATGGTCACTACCATGGTCACTACCATGGTCTCCACTATGGTCACCACCATAGCCATAGTCACCACCATAGTCACCACAATGGTCACTACTATGGTCACTACCATGGTCACTACCATGGTCTCCACTATAATCACCACCATAGTCACCACCATGGTCACCACCATAGTCACCACCATGGTCACTACCATGTTCACTACCATGGTCTCCACCATGGTCACTACCATGGTCTCCACCATGGTTACTACCATGGTCACTACCCTGGCCACCACCATGGTCACTTCAGTGGTCACCTCTATGGTCACCACCATAGTCACCACCATGGCCTCACCATGGTCATAACCATAGTCACTACCATTGTCACCACCATGGTCACTACTATGGTCACTACCATGGTCACCACCATGGTCACTACCATGGTCACTACCATGGTCACTACTATTGTCACTACCATGGTATCCACTATGGTCACCACCAAGGTCACCACCATGGTCACTACCATGGTCACAACTATGGTCACTACCATGGTCACTACTATGGCCACCACTATGGTCACCACCATGGTCACTACTATGGTCACTACTGTGGTCACTACCATGGTCACTACCATGGTCACTAACATGGTCTCCACTATGGTCACCACCATAGTCACCACCATAGTCACCACCATGGTCACTACCATGGTCACTACTATGGTCACTACCATGGTCACTACCATGGTCACTACCATGGTCTCCACCATGGTCACTACCCTGGTCACTACCATGGCCACTACCTTGGTCTCCAATATGGTCACCACCATAGTCACCACCATGGTCACCACCATAGTCACCACCATGGTCACTACTATGGTCACTACTATGGTCACCACCATGGTCACTACCATGGTCACTACTATTGTCACTACCATGGTCTCCACTATGGTCACCACTATAGTCACCACCATGGTCACCACCATGGTCACTACCATGGTCTCCACTATGGTCACCACCATGGTCACTACCATGGTCACTACTATGGCCACTACTATGGTCACCACCATGGTCACTACCATGGTCACTACTATGGTCACTACCATGGTCACTACCATGGTCACTACCATGGTCTCCACTATGGTCACCACCATAGTCACCACCATAGTCACCACCATGGTCACTACCATGGTCACTACTATGGTCACTACCATGGTCTCCACCATGGTCACTACCCTGGTCACTACCATGGTCTCCACTATGGTCACCACCATAGTCACCACCATGGTCACCACCTTGGTCACTAGCATGGTCACTACTATGGTCACTACCATGGTCACTACCTTGGTCACTACCATGGTCTCCACGATGGTCACTACCCTGGTCACTACCATGGTCACTACCATGGTCTCCACTATGGTCACCACCATAGTCACCACCATGGTCACCACCATAGTCACCACCATGGTCACTACCATGTTCACTACCATGGTCTCCACCATGGTCACTACCATGGTCTCCACCATGGTCACTACCATGGTCACTACCATGGCCACCACCATGGTCACTTCAGTGGTCACCTCTATGTTCACCACCATAGTCACCACCATGGCCTCACCATGGTCATAACCATAGTCACTACCATTGTCACCACCATGGTCACTTCTATGGTCACTACCATGGTCACCACCATGGTCACTACCATGGTCACTACCATGGTCACTACTATTGTCACTACCATGGTATCCACTATGGTCACCACCAAGGTCACCACCATGGTCACTACCATGGTCACAACTATGGTCACTACCATGGTCACTACTATGGTCACTACTATGGTCACCACCATGGTCACTACCATGGTCACTACTGTGGTCACTACCATGGTCACTACCATCGTCTCCACTATGGTCACCACCATAGTCACCACCATAGTCACCACCATGGTCACTACCATGGTCACTACTATGGTCACTACCATGGTCACTACCATGGTCACTACCATGGTCTCCACTATGGTTACCACCATGGTCACTACCATGGTCACTACTATGGTCACTACTATGGTCACCACCATGGTCACTACCATGTTCACTACTATGGTCACTACCATGGTCACTACCATGGTCTCCACTATGGTCACCACCATAGTCACCACCATAGTCACCACCATGGTCACTACCATGGTCACTACTATGGTCACTACCATGGTCTCCACCATGGTCACTACCCTGGTCACTACCATGGTCTCCACTATAGTCATCACCAGTCACCACCATGGTCACCATGGTCCATACCATGGTCACCATAGTGGTGACCATGGTCACCATGGTAGTACCATGGTGGTGACATGGTCACTACCATGGTCACTACCATGGTCACCACCATGGTCACTTCAGTGGTCACCTCTATGGTCACCACAATTGTCACCACCATGGTCACTTCAGTGGTCACCTCTATGGTCACCACCATGGTCACCACCATTGTCACCACCATGGTCACCACCATAGTCACCACCATGGTCACTACCATGGTCACTTCAGTGGTCACCTCTATGGTCACCACCATGGTCACCACCATGGTCACCACCATGGTCACTACCATGGTCACCACCATGGTCACTACCGTGGTCACTACCATGGCCACCACCATGGTCACTTTAGTGGTCACCTCTATGGTCACCACCATGGTCACCACTATGGTCACCACCATGGTCACCACCATGGTCACCACCATGGTCACCACCATGGTCACCACCATAGTCACCCTCATGGTCACCACCATGGTCACCACCATGGTCACCACCATAGTCACCACCATGGTGATTTCAGTGGTCACCTCTATGGTCACCACCATGGTCACCACCATAGTCACCACCATGGTCACCACCATGGTCACTTCAGTGGTCACCTCTATGGTCACCACCATGGTCACCACCTTGGTCACTACCATGGTCACCACCATAGTCACCACCATGGTCACCACCATGGTCACCACCATAGTCACCACCATGGTCACCACAATAGTCACCACCATGGTCACCACCATGGTCACCACCATAGTCACTACCATGGTCACCACCATGGTCACTACTATGGTCACTACTATGGTCACCACCATGGTCACTACCATGGTCACTACTATTGTCACTAATATGGTCTCCACTATGGTCACCACCATAGTCACCACCATGGTCACTACCATGGTCTCCACCATGGTCACCACTATGGTCACTACCATGGTCACTACTATGGTCACTACAATGGTCACCACCATGGTCACTACCATGGTCACTACTATGGTCACTACCATGGTCACTACCATGGTCTCCACTATGGTCACCACCATAGTCACCACCATAGTCACCACCATGGTCACTACCATGGTTACTACTATGGTCACTACCATGGTCTCCACCATGGTCACTACCCTGGTCACTACCATGGTCTCCACTATGGTCACCACCATGGTCACCACCATAGTCACCACCATGGTCACTACCATGGTCACTACCATGGTCACTACCATGGTCTCTACCATGGTTACTACCATGGTCTCCACCATGGTCACCACTATAGTCACCACCATGGTCACCACTATGGTCACTTGAAAATTTCCAACATTTAATTACTAACACCTAGTACTTTAAGAAGTAATGCTTTTACTAGGCATAATAATTTGCTAACACTACTAACCAGTTGTGTAGTAATATTGAGTTCATTTAATTAAGGCATAAAAACGTCTCATTTTCTCTAGAAATTATGGCTGCGGTGTTACATCAGTCACACGACCACATGGATGATGTCTACATGTACATGAATCGAATTAAATTCATTTTACTTCAGCATTCTTTAATAAGAATTGTTGACTGTTAATAGATTTATCGTTGATTAACAAATATATTACCATTTACTGGAAATATTTATTCAGTTAAGAACACCTGCGCCAGTGAATACATGAAGTACCAATTTTCTACTCTTAATTGTCTCGCGCATTTAAACGCCTTTTTATTTAAACTATTTGCGTAACGAGAACCTATTTGTTGTCATGTAAGACAAATTAATATCGTATAATTTAAGATTAACCTTGTCTCCATCATCTCGGAAAGTTGGACAAATTATAGCGATTATTTACAGAATTCCAACATTGTGATCTGGTGCGCATGCGCGAGGCAGCCGAGGGATACATGGCAGAGATAGACGTCATATCAGGAGGAGTGTCCTGGAACCTCTCTGATCTTCGTCTCGTATTAATACCATCCATGCTTCAACGAACTTCAGGAAGACGTGACGGCTTCATCTTAATCCAGACACCACGTCCGACAAGGCAAAGTTACCCCCGTTTATATAACTGTGGCCTCATTTATATATTAGATAAATTGGAGATAAATTAGTCACCACAACGGTCACCATGGTCATGGTCACCACCATGACATGGTTGTACGTCATTAGGACGTACAACCATCAAAATACACTTGTGAGTGTATTATTAAAGCACATCTGCACTGAATTTATGAATATGTGTGGAATTATACTTGCATAGATAGAAATTACATGCGATTCGCCTTTCAGCTTGAGTTTACGGGCAAGAGAAAAGATATTCCCCCAGCTCGATCACGTGTTCCTAGTGTAGCCTCTCGGACAAGTTTATGGTGATGGGTTTGCTAGACGCATGCTACTATAATCTCAAACAGCTAAGTTGTTTATGTATTTATTTGGTAATTGGAAAATTCAGTTAATCTAATGATTTATTATTGTATGTTCAAATATTTTATTTACATGCATATTATATTATACCAACTGACCACCCCCCCAAAAAAAAGTTTCTGTAGGGAGACGGCTTTATAATTCACATTAATCTACAGTTCACTTATTATGATTTATTAGATTTCATTTACATTTAATAAAGAGATCCATACGTACTGGTTCTCTAATTTTTCTTCTTAAAGAATGGACCTTCGAAATATTTAGCATTATTATTAAACAAGAGCTAGATTTCCCCAGTCACCACCATAATTGTCACCACCACCACCGGGGAGCCGGTCGGCCGAGCGGACAGCACGCTGGACTTGTGATCCTGTGGTCCTGGGATCGATCCCAGGTGCCGGCGAGAAACAATGAGCAGAGTTTCTTTCACCCTCTGCCCCTGTTACCTAGCAGTAAAATAGGTAGCTGGGTGTTAGTCAGCTGTCACGGGCTGCTTCCTGGGGGTGGAGGCCTGGTCGAGGACCGGGCCGCGGGGACACTAAAAAGCCCCGAAATCATCTCAAGATAACCAAGGTAACCACCATGGTCAGTACCATGGTCACCCCAATTGTCACTACCCATGGTCACCACAACGGTCACCACGATGGTCACCCCAATGGTCACTAACATGGTCACCACCATAATCACCACCAAGGTCACCATCATGGTCACTACCATAGTCACTATCATGCACCATGGTCACAATCAAGGTCACTACCATTGTCAACCCCATAGTCACCACCATGTAACTACTAAGATCCCCATAATGGTCATCACAATAGTCACCACAATGGTCACTACCATGACCATGGTCACCAAAGTGGTCGGTACCATGGTCACCACAATGGCCACTATCATGGTCACCACCATCGTCACCACAATGATCACCACTATGGTCACTACCATGGTCATTATAATGGCCACTACCATAGTCACCACCATAGTAACTTCAATGGCCACCACCATGGTCACTACCATGGCCACCACCATGGTCACTTCAGTGGTCATCTCCATGGTCACCACCATGTCACTACCATGGTCCCACCATAGTCACCACCATAGTCACCACCATGGTCACCAACATGGCTACCACCATGGTCACCACCACGGTCACTACCATAGTCACCACCATGGTCACCACATAGTCACTACCATGGTCACCACCATAGTCACACCATGGTCACCATCATAGTCACTTCCATAGTCACCACCATGGTCACTACTATGGTCACCACCATGGTCACCACCATGTCACCACTATAGTCACCACCAGTCACCACCATGGTCACCACCATGGTCACCACCATAGCCGACCATGGTCACCACCATAGTCTCCACCATGGTCACCACCATGGTCACTTCAGTGGTCATCTCTATGGTCACCACCATGGTCACCACCCTCACCATGGTCACCACCATAGCCACCACCATAGTCTCCACCATGTCACCACCATGGTCACTTCAGTGGTCATCTCTATGGTCACCACCATGGTCACCACTATGGTCACCACAATGGTCACCCACCATAGTCACTACCATTGATCCAGTGAAGGGCAGAGGTGCCATAGGCACATCAGAGAGCACTGTATAAACATCAGAGGCCCGCGGTTGTTCAGCATCCTCCCAGCGACTATAAGAAATATTGCCGGAACAACCGTGGACATCTTCAAGAGAAAACTGGACTGTTTTCTAAGAGAAGTTCCGGACCAGCCGGGCTGTGGTGGGTATGTGGGCCTGCAGCCGCTCCAAGCAACAGCCTGGTGGACCAAGCTCTCACAAGTCGAGCCTGGCCTCGGGCCGGCTTGGGGAGTAGAAGAAACTCCCAGAACCCCATCAACCAGGTATCAACCAGGTATGCTCACCACCATGGTCACCACCATAGTCACCACCATGGTCACCACCATGGTCACCACCATGGTCACCACCATAGTCACGACCATGGTCACCACCATAGTCTCCACCATGGTCACCACCATGGTCACTTCAGTGGTCATCTCTATGGTCACCACCATGGTCACCACTATGGTCACCACCATGGTCACCACCATGGTCCCACTATGGTCACCACCATGGTCACCACCATAGTCACCACCATGGTCGCCACCATGGTCACCACCATAGTCACCACCATGGTCACCACTATTGTCACCACCTGATCACCACCATGGTCACCACCATGGTCACCACCATAGTCACCACCATGGTCACCACCGGTCACCACTATGGTCACCACCATGGTCGCCACCATGGTCACCACTGTCGGGAAACCGACACACACATACACAAATAGTATAGTCTTCCTTAGCAGTATCCTCTTAAAATTAGAGAATGGGAGACTCCGTGACGTCATCGACGTCGTCGCAGTATTTACATTATTAAACCACTGTTCATACAACAGTTTAATGTCTAAATTGAATAAAAAGTGTTTCAATAAGACTGAATATAATTATTAACACCAAAATATAACTTGACTCTCTTGTTAACGTAAATTTAACTTAGAAGTGGAACCAGCAAAATATGGGAACAGTACACAAAGCCAGCGTCTCTTACAGACGCCACGCTCACACGTAAACAATAACAAAGCAGCCTTACGCTGCATGAATGGCTCCAGAGCTGGTGTAACTAACTAGACACCCAATTTACGTGTCAACAACCAGCAACACAGCCTATCAACATCACAGCAACGAACGTATCCGTCTTACCAAGTATTTGTATATTACAATAGTGCACTTTTTAATATCAAAGGGTATAGGCGGTTATGATATATGGAAAACACATCCACAAATGTACGTGTACCCATTTTACAGCCCTCATATTCCATGTTATACCTGTATAGATATGTTCAGGGAACAGTTATTAACTCTTTGCATCCCATACAGGTAAAATTTGTGACTTGGAACAGCAAGTAGCTGAGCAGATAGTGTTACTATAAACATATTGTACCTAGCGGTATGCCAGCCTTGTAGGCCTCTCCACAGCCGCATTATGTGCCACCATGAGGCACAGAGCCACCCCATTTGATGCAATAAACAACACAGCCTTAGCAGGGCCAATACACCAAGTCCAGCTAAGACCCTTTGTTATA